>VDFB02281492.1:31650735-31683290 GCA_007258455.2 Sequoia sempervirens | reverse complement strand
AAAAAATTGAAAAAAATATTTTTAGAATCTATAGACAAAATGTGACAAGACTCTATTTTGCATCATCTTCAAATTCCTCACGGTTTAATCGCTATAGGTGCCCGAATGTGAAGATTTAGTTATAAAAAAAATTAGTGTCCAGTTTGGCCAAAAATTGTAAACCACTATTGTGGGATCACCCCAAGACCTCATACCGAAGTTCATCACATGTATCGCTATCACCAAGACTTATCGCTTTCACTGAGAGATCATACCAAGCCTTTATGTTATACTGAAACGTTCAACAGTCAACAAGACTTATCGCTTTAGCCAGGAGATCATACCGAGGTTCACAAAGTCACATAGACAATAGAATTTCATTCGCTGAGACAATCATCTTTCGCCAAGACATCACACTGATGACCTTGGTATTACCCTGATGCCTCGAAGATAAAGTTGTCGGTGAGACACTCCTTTTTGATATGTGTCATACCGAACATCCAAGACTCTCCCCAAAGACTTCATACCGAATGTTGTTGGCGAGACATCCATATCGGTAAGACTTCTTACCGAGCCACCATATGTTACTCTGATGACCACATGTGTAACACCCTATTAGCAAGACTTTGGCTATCACTGGGACTTCACACTGAAGCAAGCCTTTCGGCCAAGGGTCTCCCCGATATACGATAAGAATGGTTTGTCGGCTAGAGATCTCCACTCGGCATAGGGTTACAATGATTGCCACAAGTCACAGCAATAGGCTCCTTCAGCATGACTGAAACATTGTCTCGATGACCTGTACAAACCACAAGGTCCAAATCTACTATTCGTCTAGACAAAATGGATGTCACACCGACTTGGCTCTTCCATAGGTTTCAACCTGTGAGATTGAGGCATACATTTCCAACACTCAGGAGTAGGCCAATCTATGATAGTACGAATCTTCTCAGGATCCATCTACACTCCCTCACGAATCTTCTCAGGATCCATCTACACTCCCTCTGCGCTGATAATATGGCCTAAGTATAACAACTCAGTCATCCCCAAATCACACTTGGATTCCTTGGCATACAAGGACTCCCTTTCCAAAATTTTGAGTACTGTATCCAAATGAGCCAAGTGCTCCTACCATGTCCTGTTGTAGACCAATATATCATCGAAGAAGACAAGTACATATCTCCTCGACTGTGAGTGGAAGACCCTGTTCATGGTGGACTAGAATGTCGCTGGAGCGTTGGTTAGCCCAAATGGCATAACCACAAACTCAAAATGTCCACAATGACAATGAAATGCGGTCTTCTCAACATCCTGCTCATGAACTCTAATCTGATGATATCTTGATCTCAAGTCTATCTTCGAGAAGTAACAGGCACCATGGAGCTAATCAATAAGCTCATCTATACGGGGTATGGGATATTTGTCCTTAATAGTCCTCTTATTCAAAACCTTGTAATCTATGCACATACAAAGAGTACCATCTTTCTTCTTCACTAGAACAACTGAAGAAGCAAATGGCAACTTACTCGGTTAAATGTGACTCATATCAAGTAGCTCCTTGATAGTCTTCTCTATCTCATCCTTCAGCTGCTTTGGGTGTCAGTAAGGAGTAATCATGACGGGCTTGGCGCCCTCCTCAAGCTCTATAATGTGCTCAATACCTCTGTCTGGAGGTCTCCCTGGTGGAATGTCACTGAAAACCTTCCCATGCTTAACCCTCAACTGCTGAATGTTAGGATGATATTCGGTCTTATGTTGTCCCTCCTGTGTAGGCATCAAAGTACACTCGGCGGCCCACTCAACCATGTCATGACGCATAAGTCTCTCCATCCATCGGAAGGAAATAGTCCAAACGTTATTGTCTTGGATGGCCTTCAGTATATGAGTCTTCCCATCCACCTCGAACTGGATCTCCATGTCTTTAAGGCGAAGTATAACTTCCTCAAGAGAATGAAGCCACTTCATTCCCAAGACTATATCAATATCGCCCATATTTACCACATAATAATCAACCTTGAATTCATAATTATTCAGGTGCAAAGGAAGATCCTTAATCATACGGTCAAACTTAAGAGTGTAACCATCAGCCACCTTAACCCGAATGCCCTCAAACTCTTCGGTTATGAGCCCATGCCTCTCCAAAAATCTGGCATCAATAAAATTATGGGTGGCACCTGTGTCCAAAAGGGTGATAACCTTTTGACTAGCCAAAACCCCACAAAGTCTAAAAGATCCCTCCTGCTGTATGCTAGACAACCGTGCCTCCTGGAGATGGATCTCTGGCTCTGCCTCCATCTTAGGTTCTTAAGCCTCTGAATCTAACTCCTCAGAACTCTCCTCCTATCCAGAATTTTCAAATTCTGAATCCTCATAATAGGCCAACATAACCCTATTGGCCTTACCCTTAGACCGCAAAGGACAATCATGGTTAGCATCATAGGGACCCTTGCAGTAGAAGCAAAGCTTCTTCCTGCGCAAATCATTAAGAGTCTCACGATCCAAGGGTGCTGCTAATTTTCCCTTTGAATCACTCTTAAAATCAGATTTCTCTCTATTTTTAATGAATCCCTTGTTGTCCTTAAATGAAGGAGTACTCCTGGAATTGAACTTGTTAGATGGAGCTGCAAGTTCCATCCTGCATGCCTTCTTCATCACTTCCTATACTGAAAGAGAATCAAATGCTTTGATCCAACCTCTCAATGGCTCCAACAATCCCTCCACGAAGAGCACAACTAGACACCTCTCTAATATGTTGGGAACCATCACAGATAACTGCTAGAAGTCTCCTATGTAGGCCTCCAAGCTACCAATCTGTCTCAACTGGGGAAAATCTCTGAAGTAAGTCTCAGGATCCTTCTTGTCGAACCATCCCACCAATCTGTCCATGAACTCCCGGTAAGTGGTGATACAGTCATGCTGAAGTGTCACCATCCCATGATGCCACCAGTCATAAGCTGCATCCTCAAGATGCAAAGTAGCATCCTCCTCAACCATGGGATGCAATGTAAGGAAGGTATCCAGCTTACTGATCCAAGCCTGTGTCGTAACCTTACCGCTACCGTCAAACATAGCTAAAGTGAGCTTGTTCGTAGCATGCTTCAGGTCACTATTTTGATGTCTAGGCCTCCTATCCTACTTGTTCCTGTAATGCTCTCTCCTCTGTGTGAGAAACCTGTCAAAAGTAAGTCTCTCTCTGACCTCTGGGGTCAATAATTCCCACTCATTGTTTGCTACCATAAGAGTATCAGTGAACACTCCCTTAGGCTCCTCATCTACAATAGCCCCATCAGGCTCCTGTCTAACAAAAGTAGGGCGGGTAGGCCTATCTATTGTCTGTGAAACAGTCTTGGGTATCCTCTGTGAACCTGCATCACTCTTGTCTTCATCACAATGTGGTGACGGTATCCTAGGTGTACCCATCCTCTGTATAACCTTGGTCAACTGTTGTAATACATCAGCTACCTCTTGCTGACCTGTCCGTAAATCTCTAAGAGTCTGTCTAACCTCTGCATCTTCCTCCCGAGGATCTCGAGGAATCTCTGTCCTGTCACCCATGCCTGTATCCTGTACAGACGATCTAGAAGAACCAAACTGAACACCTATCAAACCTGTAGCCATCTCACCTTCCGGAATAAGGGGTGGCTGCCAAGTTTTCCTATTTTTCCTCTAATAATATCTCTTTTCTCTATCACTCTGGTGCATGAACAAAACAGTTTTCAAACCCCACAAGGATGGCAGGAAACCACTCTGATACCATTGTAAGAGACCAGGTGTCTCTCAACCCTGACTTCTGATGGTAAATGCAATTTTTGTTTGTTTTGTTGTATTTTTGTGTTTTTTGTAATTTTTGCGCAATAAGGGTTTTTTGCGACTTTTTTGAAGAAATGATGCCAGAACAAATAAAATGCATAAACTTACAAATACATAAAGCAAGCTATTGACTAATGAAGGGCGATGGAATTTATTTGGAATGATAAATGTTTACAATACTAAATTGATAGCATGCATACAATAAGGAAATTAAATATGCAATATCTGAAGAACCTGATTTCTAATTTGTAGTCGCCTATAGGAGGTAATAAATGGTACGACCAACTTGTTTAAAGCACTTCTCCCACTAGACAATGGTTGCTAAGTCCTCAGGAGTCCAAGGCGTCCACTGTGGAATTAAAAGGCAACCAAAAAGCAAAGCAATTTGATGACTGTGAAGAAGACGCCCTTGCAGCTGTCAAGTACGGCCCTAAATCAGCAATGAACAAATTCGTACCACCTTGGGAAGTGCACTAGATGCCAAATAATTGATGGCTAATGGAAAGATTCTCCTCTGGAAAGAAATCGACCGAAACACTGAATAAAAAACTTCACAATAAGATCTGTAATAACTTTTGAATGAAGCTATTCCACTGACAGGCAATAAATCAGTTGATATTTCATAGCCTCTAAACTGCAATACACTGAAGATGGCTCGTTCTCCAATGTAGTAGAAAACTAAAACCCTTGGCTTCATTCTCTGTAGAAGAAAATGGCTAAAATCGATTCTCATATGCATAATGATGAATTTCTTCAAAAGAAAACCTTATATCTCCTCAAGCAAGTTGATTTCCTTCAAAAAGCATCATTTAAATAAACTTTGAATTTCACTTTTAATTTTCCAATAGTTTGGGCACCCATTTAATTATAATAATTAATTGAAATATGGCCCCTTTTTCATGATGGTTGACCCCTTCATTAAGTCACTTAAGTTATAACATAAATTTACATTATAACTTTATAATATAAGCTTCAATTAAATTAATAGTTATTTTGGAAAATAAATATTAATATCTCTCTCAATATAAGTCCAAATGACAAGTCGTCTGAAGCTGAGTGATAAGTGATTGAATCTGCATATGACCAAACCATACTGCTAAAAATAGCAGGGGTGCTCCACTGAGTGTCTCCACTTACTAAAAATAGTAAGTCAAGCAAATGATGTCCAAAAGACCCCAAACGAAAGCCAAACTGAATAGTTCTGACAACAGAAGCCAAGCCATGCCTCAACAAGACCCTTTATCCTCCATATTAGCCTACGAGGGCCACATAATAGGCTAATCTCAAGTACTGAGAGATGTCAACTAGAAGGGGACATTACAATAGGTTAAGTACAATCATTCAATGTGTGGTAGGATTTTCCACAGTTAATAAATAATTGTGAGTACAATCATTCCATGTGTAATAAGATTTTCCATGGTTAATAAATAATTGTGAGTACAATCATTCTATGCGTGGTACTATTTGTCGATCTCTAAATCTCACGTGCTCAATATAGATGTTGATTGAGTTATGTTGGTCATGAGTGGATGTCAAAAAATATTAACAAATCTTTTATTTTACAACATAAAACCTTCCCCAAGCAAAGGCTACGATAGAATTGATATCCAAAAATCTCTTTACAAATAGTTGTCTTAAAGTTGATATGCAAAAATTTGTTGCTCTACAAATAGTTGTCTTACCTGCATAAAATAAGTTGTCTTACTTGCATAAAATAGCGGATTTCCAAATGAGTATGAAGATTTTGCAGTTGAACTTATCAGCAACAAACTAAGGTGAAAGCACAAAAAAATTATTTTATTTGTTTTGCTATGTATTTGACATTTTTTGGATTTTTTTTTGCTAGTATTTCACATTTTTTTAATACAAATAATTGTCTTTCCTACATAGAATGGTGGATTTTGTAGTTGAAGCATATGTTTAATCTTTTCCAAAAAATAAAGACATATTACTAGTTACAAACGAAGGTGAAAGGGAAAATAAAGAATAAGTGCAACACATTTTTTGAGACATTAGGTCAAGTTGTTGTATGAAGTCTTGTTTTATTTGTTTTTCTATATATTAATTTCAAAGTATCTGTAAGATTTTGATTTCTATTGTAATTGTTTGTCTTCTTTGTAGATAGGAATTGATGCGAGTTTTTAGGAATTAATTTTAGTAGTAAATTGATATGAATCGAATTCTAATTTCAAGGTTTTGGTTGCTTTATTAAATAAAATTATTTTCTTAAAAAATATAGTTTGGGTGTTTAAGCCATCATTAGTTTCTTAATATTTGGTTATTTTATAAATTTGTTAAAAGAAGCTATCAATTGATATATTATAGTTGATTGTTGAAATACACATCAATTTTATAGATGTGATGCAGTTTTAAGATGTTCCATGTTTCAATTTGTATTTTTTTCTTTTGTAAGGGAAATTTCAATTTGGTTGGCCTTGTGATTTCCATATTGGTCTCTTTTTATCCAAGTTTTTTGAGAACCATGGTTGTGTGTTTTTTTCCTATTTTGAATATTCAATTTCTAAAATTCTAAGAACACTTGTTTCTAAAGCATTTAAGATTGAGTGAATAAGAAAGATGGCTTGATTAGATGACCTGTAATTAAAGGTTGGTGTATGTCCTTTTATCTATATACTTGACAATGTAACTGTATAATAGAAATTTAAATGCCTAAGAAGTTAAGTTGCATTAGTTTAACATTCCTCCAAGGTTATCTTTCTATGAGACAAATTTGAATTACTGTCATCCACAAATAGGAGCAACCACTTTGGTTTTGTGGGCTAGGAATCTATGACCTTCCATTCTTTAATGCTCCTATTCCTTGAAACTGAAAAATGTTATCAAGCTTTCTATTAATGTTTGTAAAATTTACTTGACTATTGTAAGGAGTTTCTCAAAAAGAAAAATAAAATATATAAATAGATCCCAAAATGATGATATTATTGTCAAAATTTACTTGACGGGTGTGAGGAGTTTCTAAAAAAGAAAAATAAAATAAATAAAAATATTCTAGAATGATGATATTGTTGTCTTTAACTATAGAGCACTAATCATTTAGACTTTGTCAGACTCCCCAACTTCACTACTAGTCTTCTGGAGTGTGAAGATTTTGTCAGAAATAATGAGAATTTAGTGTTAGAGAAAAACATAGAAATCATTAGGCGGACTTATCTTTATAATAATGTAAAAATATTATTATAAACATTAAAATTAGTTCTATATGTATAGAATACAGATACGTGATACATACATATATGCATACATATGCATGATACACATATATGCATACATATACATACATAAATGTGTATGTATATATGCACATGTCTATATGTATTTACATATACATAACTAATTAATATTTTTAATTAATAATAAATGTATTACATTATTGAATAAATATATTTAACACACATATGCATCCACACACACACACACACACACACACATATATATATATTAATTAATAATAAATGTATTACATTATTGAATAAATATATATGTATGTATGTATGTATGTACATAGAGATACCTATACATTGATACATGTATGTAATATGTAAGCCTTTGTTCCTCTATTGTCCTCAAAATTTGGTCAATAGTCTCACCATCCTGAAAACCCATCCTTGCATCCCCTCATCCTACCATTCTAAAGTTTTATGGAACATACAAATTCAAGTATTTCATATTCAAGCCAACACATATGGTAGATCCGGTCAAGAATGAAGATGCCACACTTAATTCCATAGTCATTAAGACTGGAATCATAGATATGGATCAACTTTTTTTGTTTATAGGTAATTTTGGTATTTATAGTTCCATGTAGTAATCTTACTGCCAAATATATAGGTTTCTATAGTAATGCTCATATTTTAAGTTGATCCTGATATATATCCCCTATTCATGCCCTTGTGGAAAAACTATATGACCTTGTGGCAGTGTCTTATCTTTTGTGTTGGCTTACAATTTTATTTCACAAATGATGTGGTTTTTATGTCTATCTCGTGGTTGCTATACATGTTTTCCAAGTTGAGGTAAGCCTTCTCATGTTGTATTACCTTATGGAAAAAATGTATGACCTTGTGACGCTATCTATCTTTTGCACTAGATTACAATTTGATTGCATAAATGATGTGGTTTTTATGTCTGTTTTATGGTTGTTATACATTTTTTGAAATTTGAGGGGAGACAACTAACTTTTAGACTAGCTTCCCAAACAAATCTTAAGATCTTAAAATAATAAGAACTCATCTTTCAAGAGAAACCAATAAATGAGTTATAAGTGACCTCCCAAAACATACAATAAAATTTTGGAGATATAAGAATTGTGAAAAAACCTATTCTTGTTCTTACTAAGAACTAAAATTAACCAAAAATAACCCATAGATGGAAAAAAACTGTAGAATAGGAAGCTCCACTACATAGACTACATAAAAAGTGAAAGAAATTGCTTCACAAATGAAAACTCTAAAATAAGCTTCTTGGAGTCCTCTAACATTAAATGGGTAGGAAAAAAATCCGGAAAAAAATCAATAATGATAAAGATGAGAACCCAAAATTATTCTCGGATTGGAGAAAAAAACAGAGAGTTTTTCACGGTCATCGAACATCCTCATGTAAACATTGGATAAAAATAAAGCCTCTACCGCTCTCTGGACAAATAAATCCACAAGAAAACTCCAAGTCCCTTGACAAAGAAAAATTTTCTCAACCATGAGGCCAGTGGCGAGTTTGGAACTCACGACCTCCATGCACAAACCGTGGAACCAGTTGAGTAACTAAAACACAAATTTTTGTAGTTAAAAAACCCATCGTGAGACTAGACTCATACTAAAAATAATAATTTCCCTTACGGTCATCCAAAGAAAATAAAGGAAAAGAAAAACCCATTAAATTCATGAAACAAAAATGAACAAGAAGAGTAATTCTTGTTAGGGTTTTAAATAACAGAAAACCTGGTTTAATGGCAGTCAACCCTATTACACTTCTTGCACCTCCAAGGAGTTGAATCCCATTCAGAAGACAAAGTTGAGCCTCAGAAAACTAGGAAATTGACCAAAAATTTATTCACCATAATTAAAGTTGCAACTCCCACCTTAGAATGCGAAATGGAGCTCAAAATTCATCAAATTTCACCATGATTCAAACCAATGATTTCCTTAAACACCTAACACAGACTAATTTGCACGCAAAGTGAGTTAGATCTCCAATGGATTCTTTGGTCTGGCTCGAGCTTGGGTTTTGTAGCTGTGAGCATTTACTCACGTTTACAGTTTGTAAAACCCTAACTAAATTTCAAAAGATTCAACTGACTTATCAGAGTTTTGGTCGCACGGGCCAATCAAACAAGATAATCTGCAAAGCAAAGATGTAAACACTTAAAATCATGAATTATACATGAAATCCCTTCGACGTTCATAAAAACCTAGAAAATCCACTATTGGGTACACTGTGAAGTAGATCTTGACAATTATTTTGTGAAATTTACAAAACTAGTCAATTGGGCAGTTTAACTCTTGAAATGCACTGAAAATGGGTGATTCACAAAATTTAGAATATTCGATGGATATGTGAATCTGTAGGTCTCAACTCCATACTTAATGGAAATACCCACCAAGGTGCCCAACTTTGACATGGTGTGCTCAATAAAATTTTTAGAAGCTCCCCTACAAACCCACCTTCCCCCTTACTTATCTCATATGTCGCAAAGAAAATCTACAAAACAGTGTTCTAATCCTAAACTGCTGAAATTCCTTTCAAAGAATTGTGGAGAAAAAAAAAAAGCAAAACCGTAACTATGTCTAATTTCCTCAAATTGATGTACCTTTCAATTATATGTAGCTTACCATAGAAAAGCAATGTGGGGGAATTTAGAAGAGAAAAGAAAAACAACTGGATCATAGACAGTGGATGCTCAAGTCATATGACGCCTGACAAAATTATGTTTGTTAAACTTGAGAAATATGAAGAAGGCCTGGTTAAGTTAGTTGATAATACATCTGCTAAGATATGTGGAAAAGGTTCTATCAGTTTTGATGGCAAGCATAATACGGATGATGTTCTTTATGTTGAGGGTTTAAGGCATAATCTCTTGATTGTTGGACAAATGTGTAGCAAAGGATATAATCTTATGTTTCAATATGATGGATGTAAGATCAGAAAAGGCTCTAGAATTGTGGTTGCTACTAGAAGAAGGACAAATGGAAATTTTTATCAGCTTAAAGGTGTTGATGGTCATTTTTTTATGACTTAGATTAATGAAATTTGGTTATGGCATAGAAGGATGTATCACATTAATTTTGATAGCCTAGTGAGAATCAGTTCAGTTCAAGTTGTGAGAGATATGCCAAGGATTACAAAACCCATGAATGTTGTCTGCAAGGAATGTCAAATTGGGAAGCAAGCAAGAAGAAGTTTTAGAATAAAAAAAAATCTACTACTAGATTGTTGGACCTAGTGCATACAGATCTTTGTGGTCCTACAAGAGTAAGAAGTCTTCAAGGTGACAGATATTCCATGTTATTGATTGATGATTATTCTAGAATGACATGGGTTACTTTTCTCAAAAGAAAAATCATAAGCTCTAGATAAGTTTAAAACATTCAATGTTATGGTTGAGAATGAAATGGATATGAAAATAAAGTGTTTGAGGTCTGACAAAGGCAGAGAATTCACCTCCAATGAGTTTAAAGTTTTTTGTGAGAATCATAGGATAAAGAGACACTTATATGACCCTATGACTCATCAGCAAAATGGAGTGGTTGAAAGAACGAATAGGACTATTCATGAGGTTGCAAGAACAATGATGAAAGAAGAAAACCTACCAAAAGTCTACTAGAGAGAAGTAATTCATACTGTAGTCTACATGCTTAACATATTTTAAGCAAGAGAAAATAGTGCAAAGACTCCCTATGTGACTTTTTGGTATGGAAGGGTCCCTACTATCAAATATTTCAAAGTGTTTTGAAGCAAGTGTTATATTAGAAGAGATAAAGAAAGACTAGGAAAGTTTGATACAAGATCTGATGAAGGTATCTTCCTTGGATATTCTACAAGAATATAAAAAGAGGCTAAAAAAGATTATTGAAAGTGCAAATGTCAAGGTGGATGAAGACTTACAGAAAAATTCTATGGTGATAGATGGATATGAATCAGACAAGTCCTCTTGCAGAAAAAATGATAGAGATGAAGGTAAGGAGAAAGAAGTCCAGATTGAAGAGGAAGAAGCTCTGGAAAAGATTCCTAAGTATGCACAAAAGAATCATTATGAAGATCAGATTATTGGTGACAAAAGCAAAGATGTTTTGATAAGGAGAAAATCTATTATGGCTAAAGAATAGGTAAATCTATGTTTACTTTCTAAAGTTGAACCTAAAACAGTGATTGAAGAATGCAAAGATGAGTATTGGATCAAGGCTATGGAGAAAGAACTAATGTAGATTGAGAAGAATCAGACTTGGGAACTTGTCCCAAGACCAAGAAACAAGAATTTGATTGGAACTAAGTGGGTATTCCAGAACAAATTGAATGAGAATGAAGAAGTTGTAAGAAACAAGGTAAGGCTTGTGTGTAAGGACTACTCACAAGTAGAAGGAATAGATTTTGAGGAGACATTTGCTCTCGTGGAAAGAATGGAAGCTATTAGGATGTTTTTGGATTTTGCAACACATAAAGATTTCAAGGTCTATCAAATGGATGTGAAGTCTGTATTCTTGAATGGTGAGTTGGAAGAAGTATACATTGAACTACTGGAAGGATTTCAGTTATCAGACAAACCAGATATGGTCTGCAGATTGAAGAAAGCTCCCAGAGTTTGGTATGCAAGGTTGGATAGGCACTTGATACATCAAGGATGCAATAAAGGTACTAGAGATAGTAATCTTTATTTCAAAGTTGAAAAAGATCAAATCTTGATTGTGGTTGTATATGTTGATATAATTTTTGGAGGAAATGAAGCTATGTGTAAGAGATTTGCAAAAGAGATGCAGAAAGAGTTTGAGATGTCTATGTTTGGGGAGATGAATTTCTTCCTTGGGATGAAAATTAATCAGATAAAGTAATTAGTTATATTCATCTCACAATCAAAGTATGTCAAGAAAATGTTGAAGAAGTTTGGAATGGAAGATTCTAAACCAGTATGTACTTCCATGGTTACTGGTTGCAAGCAAAATAAGAATGATGAATCTCCTAAGGTTGATCAAAGAAAATATAGATCAATTATTGGAGGATTGCTATATATAACTGCTACTAGACCGGATATCATGCATGTAGTTTGTCTTGTGGCTAGATTTCAAGATCATAGAGAATCACATTTACAGTAGTAAAGAGGATATTTTGATACTTGAAGAGCACTTCAAATCATGGGTTGTGATATCCAAAAGATGCTAATTTCTCTCTGAGTGCTTATACAAATGTTTATTGGGTAGGTTGTGGATGACAAGAAAAGTAGAAGTGGTAGTGCATTCTTTCTTGGATGCAGATTTGTGCCTTGGCTAAGAAAGAAGCAGGATTCAGTGTCTTTATCTACTGTAGAGGAAAAATATATTGCAGCAACATCTTGTTGCACACAGGTGTTGTGGATGAGGCAAACCTTGAAGGATATTAGATTTGTATATGATGAACCAATTTCTATCTTTTGCAATAATACAAGTGCTATGATGTACTCAAGGACAAAACATATCTCAATTTGGTATCACTTTTTGAGAGAGAAGGTTGTAGAGAATGAAGTGAAGCTTGAGTATGTGCCTACAAAGGATCAGGTTGTTGATATATTTACTAAGGTTCTTCCTAAGGATACTTTTAAGTATCTATGAGAGAAGTTAGGGGTTATCACCCATCCTTGTTCGAACGAGATGCATAAGGATATGGATCAGTACATTAGAAGGTCTCACAGGTTGGCTAAAAATAAGAAAGAGGCACCATTTGATGAGATATCTAGCAGCTTGGACCAAACTGGCAACAATAGGATGTGTAAGAGGTAGGACATTGTTGAGGAAATGGAGGAGTTTGCCGAAGGCCCCAGTCACTTCTCGGAATTGAACAAAATGATCAACAAGGATTCTACCACTCAGTCCTTGGATCACATGGCTAGGGAGGAGGTGGTAATTAGTGGAGAAAATGATAAGGATGAGGATTTCAACAAATTGCAGGCCTGGGTGGAAAAACTTGAACATAAGTTTACTTGACTGACGCACTTCACAATAAAAATCATCTATAAGTCCGCTGTCACTCTCTCTGAGGTACTCAAAGAGGAAGTGGAGAAGAAGACTGAGGGAGAGGGACCTAAATGGGTTGGTGATGATGTCTTGAATCTTCTCATTGAGAAGTGGGAGGGATTAGTCAATGAGTGGTTAGGTCTGTGTTTTATGGGTGTGGGTCTTTTCTCTATTGTCAGTCCCCTATGTCTGTTTGGTTTTTTGGTTTCTTTTGTTGTTTCTAATCTAGGTTTAATGTTGTAACTTTGGACTTGGTATCTTTTTGGCCCTTTGGGCTCCATGTGTAAAGGGTATTGCACCCTGTAAATGCAGCTTACTTTATCAAAATCATTATATTTTGTAAAATAAAATTTAAAACATGCTACAATGTACCTTGGTGAAACTAATGTCACAACTCACACTATCAATAGGCATGCTAGATGGTGCAAGTGAGATGGTTGATGATGTACCACCACATGTTGTTAGACCTCAAAATATATAATAAATGTATAATGTTAATTCAATTCTACAATTAACAAACAATTTAAATGTTAAAAGTTTAAGTATAAAATATAAATATGTTATAGTTCACACTAAAATACCTATTCATGATCACCAAACAAATTGTTTAATAGTTCATCATTGATCACCATACTATTTTCTCACCACCCTATACCACTCAATATCCCTCTATGCTCTTAATACATCTATAATGACAATGAGTGCACTTATGGGAGGTGACACCCTTTGCACTATGTGGATCACAATTTTATCTAAAGAAAAATGATAACTATAACATAGGTGGGAGGTAACCTACTAGAGAAAGTCTCAATACATTAATATAATTCATAGATGATTCATTCTACTATCAAACCCTTTATTTATACTATTTCTATCCAAAGGAACTATTACTTTACAAGCATGTGGGATAAACTAATTTAGCAAAAGGGACAACTTACAAAGCATATGCATTTAACAATTTTCTTAATAAAGTTTAACACAATTAATTCATTAGGAAGAAATAAGTAGGGCCATAATTCCTAATAGAACAATCTTGGCCTAATAAACTCCTCAATAATGTCTATCAACACCACCCCTTTTGAAATAAGCATTGCAAATATCAATTCAAGTAGATTCTTGACATTAAAACCAATGAAGTTTAGATTTGCAAGCTAGGTTCAATTATATATGAAGGGTTCAGAACTATGCTTATCATAGAGGTCAATTCTACATGCTCTGAAGTGAATCAAAACATCAAACAATTTTTATTGCAATCTTGAAGTAATCATCTAATTAGATCCTAATGTTTTAACACATTGAGGACAACTATCACAACTAAAATGATATCAAACCTAAAACTAAATACAATATTATTTTTTAAAATTTCATAAATTTATTATAATAATATAAGTTGAAAATAATTTATTTATTCATTAAAATTTAATTAATTTCCTAAGATATTTTAAACATTTATTTCCATTCAATTATTGCCTTCTTAATATCTGCCCATCATTATCATTCTTTCATTCAATGCCATCTTGAATATTTCTTTCACTCTTCATTTCTGAGTACTTTCCTCCCAATCAAAGAATATGCACATGCCCTCTCATTCTTAGTAAATGCCCCCTGATACTTTATGTTTCCCTTTCACACCAGGAATGTTGTAAAATGTCTGGAATGTTGTAGATTTGTGAAGGCACGGAAAGAGAAATGCACTGTTCTTATTCGAAGCGAACTTTCTCATTTTCCCGAGTACAGTCAGACAACCAACGAAATGGCTCCTCTCAGAACTTTTTTCGATCAGGTGAAGCGCATTCTCTTCCTCCAAGTCCAAATTCTCTTCATACACCTTGGATCTGGTTTTGGTGAAAATCCCAATTCTGTACACTTTTGTATGCAGCTAAAGGGCTTGTGATTCCTAGGCATTTTCCTTTTATCAGAGAACGGAAAATAAAAAGAAAAAGAAAAAGAAAAAGAAAAAAACGATGCTTCAGGCGTAAGCCATCGTATCAGCCTCAAACTAGCCATTTACATAATCATACATATAGAGATTCTAGCATTTATTGAATTTATTTGTGAGGTTAGTCAAGTACAAAAGAGTTAAAAAATAAGAGTTTCCTCCATGGACAAAATTTGATTCTCAGGTTTATCATGCTTCATCCTCAAGTTCCAACAGAAAGGAAAAAATCTTCATGATGGGACCCCGCTAAAAAATTGATTTCCAGATTAGTGAAGCCCCACCGCCATCAAAAAGTTAAAAATATCTCCATTATGGTTCCGCTAGAAATTTTGCTGTGACAAAGGAAACAATAAATTTTAGTAAACCTGACCAAATAATTTTCAATTGGGTTTCATTTTTGGTATTGGTTTTTCCCTCCTAATACAGAACCCCTTTCATTATTGAGTGGTCAGAGGAAACAATAAATTTTAGTGAACCCTATCAAATGATTTTCAATAGAATTCTATTTTTGGTATTGGATTTTGCCTCCCAAAACAGTTGGTTTATTTTCTGCTAAATATTGTGTGCCGAAGAGGAATCAATAAGATTTAGTGTTCTTTCTCAATGATAAATTGGGTAGCATTTCTGGGATTGGGTTTTGCCTCCATTGTGATTTTTCCTGATTGGATATGCTTCTGCTTAGCACAATATGGAGATAGACCTGCAACAGTGAATGTGGGTGCTCTTGTGGCCTATAATTCCACTATTGGGAGAGTGGCCAAAAAGGCCATTGAATTGGCACTGGAAGATGTTAACAATGACAAAACCCTCCTCAACGGAACTCAACTTGTGATCACCATGATGGACTCCAATTGTAGTGCTTTCATTGCCACTTCAGCAGGTATGTTAAGTATCTCTAGCAGTTCATTATAGAATTTTGTTTAAAGGAATGTGGGCATCTAAGATAATTTTCTAAAGTTTTGAAAGCTAAACTGTTTGCCGATATGAAATGTTATAATTATTGGTCCAAGAAAGAACCGTAACTTTAGGCTCCTGAATATTACCAGTCTCATTTGCTCTGTGAGAGCAAAGAAAAATGAGCAGCATCTCCAAACTGCCCTCCTCCCTCTGCTTACCCAATTGTAAAAGATGGAAACAAGAGAGGGAAGTGTAAATGAAAGTGGAAACCCAAAACTAGACGTTTTCTAGGGTGCCCATGAATTTCTAGTGTTTGCTGCTACGTAAAACACATTTTATTTTTATTTTTAGCTGGTAAGCCTCAGGGATAAAGCACATGCCCGTGCTTATTAGCCTTCCTGGTTTGAGCTTGGCTGCTGGAGAGGATCCACAACAGAAAACGACCTATTGCCATAAGCAAGTGGCCCTAGTGGCCTAGGATTGCACTCAATTGCAGGAGGAATCATCCCAGCCCTGCGAACTGTAAAAGCCCAGTGGTCTCACCTCTGTGTACCTGGCAAGAGGCTTCCTCATCCAATTGGGTGCTCACTCACCTTCTGGTGGTTTTGCAGAGAAACACAAATGGAAGACAAGTATGCCACTGACAGTTTAGCATAAAACTTAGATCTCACATTCCTCCCTGCAGAGAAACAAGAACCTATGAAACCTTTTACTAGAAACTTTTTGAAAGTATGGAACAGTTAGCATATCTTTTCATTTCATAGATATAAAATATAAATACTTCACACCAAAATCTGCATAGATATAAAATATAAATACTTCATACCAAAATCTGAGAAAAAGTAGAGAACTTGCTGTTGCTGCTTTTATTTTTTTATTAAGAGCACGATGTAGACGAATCATATATAATATTTTAGCTTTATAAGCTTTTCATTTACAGATACAGTTCTTGAAAATGATGTTAGGAAAGAGCCAACCGGCCAAAAAATAGAGCATAAAGTCTTCCATAAACAAGACATTAAGATGTATTGAGAAGCCAGTTTTAGCATGGAGCGCCATGATCTCAAGTCTTATAGGGTTATTAGGAATAATGATTTCAAAGGGAGCCTGATATTGAACTACCATAGGGGAGAGGATCTGGTATCCACACACCCTAACTTTGCTTATATCAAGCTTCTAAATAGTATATTTAATTCTCACGAAAATTTGAACATATTTCTATGTTTGAATTAAAAGCTTAAAGCTATTGTTTGGGGTTTTGGGTATCAATTGTGTAGCACAATCAATTATGTCTTCACTATGTTGTCTAAAAACATCACAAAAAAAGTTAAACCAAATCATGTGCGTCAAGGCATGTATTATCAATTGTCTTACCTGTCACCATATGATTGATTGTTTATTTGATATGACTTGTCAAAGGTATAGTTACATGTGTATATGTGCATATGTATCAGTTCCTTATTAGTTTTTATTAATATCTTATTTCTTAACTACTATAGCAGCTATTTATACATGCTCATTTATTGGGTCCTTTCCCCTAGTAGATTTGCCTAGGAGTTCTCCATCCAAACATGACAGTTTATCAAATAAGAAGGAAAAACAACTCATCAGTTTTTGTTTTAATAAGTATTTATTATATCATTTTAAAAGAATATATATTACATTAATAAGTATATACTATATCATTTTAAAGGAAATACAAGTCATGCTCTATTGTGTTAGCCATTTCCTTTATAAAAGTGGGATACAATTTTGAACTTTCACCCTACAGTAGAAGTAACACATGTAGAATCTAAAACAAATAACAGAATGTAAAAAAATAGTATGTGGTATTTCATTTGAGAAAACTCTTATGGATAAAAATAATCCAAATTGGTAACCTTCTTCACTATTTCATTACAAACTTAGTTGTTCACAATACAATAACAAAGTTCATTTACTCAACCCTTAAGCATATATAGATATGAATAGGCACATAAAAAATGGTCCATGTATGCTTTAAAACTATTTTTAAACCATTGGGAAAAATTAAAAAATCTAATAAAGTGCCCAACAAATTTCTCAACCGTTCACAATACAATAAAAAAGTTGGCATACTCAACTCTGATGCATGTGTAGATATTAATAGGCACATCAAAAATGGTTCTTGAATGTTTTAAAACGACTCTAAAACTAAGAGTGATATTCCAATCTAGTCTCTATAGCCTCATCTAAGTATAAAACACAGAAATTGTACAACACACTTCCAACAATCTTCCACTTGTTGAACACTTTTCATATGGAACCACATATTTGTAAACACAGTTGTTGAGAACAACCATTTCTATTGATTTTGTACACCAATTTTTTTCAAGATGCATAACTTTTGTTAATGAACTAACAACATTCTTATTTTTATCAACTTTTTTCCAACAATACCCACTTGCCTTCAATTATATATTGTACATAGATATATTGTGATCAAGCATTATAAGCAATGTTCTTGGCTAAATATATTGCGCTCTAACTACCATTATTATTCATTATTGTAAGATTTAATGAAATTCCAAACACAAACCTAGATCTAGGTGACTATAAAAGATTACAAAAGCTAAATGCAAACATACAAAGCGTAAAAAATGAATATCAACTAAAATCTAATGTCAAGAATTTAAAGAGATTAATATGAATTTTTTTATTCAATGAAAAGAAAGAGTTACAATATATAAGTTTTCAAATCTAATGAGGATGAGAAATGGGCAGAAAATAAAAAGCAAGAGTTTTCTTTAACTAATTTTTCAAATTTGAGAGGATAAGGAAAAAAGGAAATAACATGTTCTCAATTATCATACCCTACCTAAGTAATAAAAGTAAATAACCTAAGTAAATTTAATAATAAAGTACAACTAAATAATTATATCAACACACCCCCGCCCTCTATCCCCCACCTTAAGTCCAACTTAGGACAAATGTGAAATATAAAATGGCTTCCAACACTTAGGCATGATCAAGTACCCATGTACAATGATGATGGAACATGCCAAAATAAGAAAAGAGAAAACCCATAGAGAAAAACTCAATTTCAAGGAGATAATGATGAATGAATCTAGAAGCTGCTTGTATACCTCAATGCAAGCACCATGAAGATTCAAGAAGATTAACGATGATGAATGGATCTCAATTTGAGATGTGATTTGATGTGAATCGGATGCAAAATTTAGGATTATACCATAAGCTCTCATCAAAGATGTGAACCAATGTAAATCAAGATATGTCAAATCATAAGAAAGATGTGGCAAAGAGAGAACTAGAGGATACAGATGCAACTCAAAAAGACATGCACATGATATGATAGCACTTTATAAATCAAATATAATTTCATAGGTACACTCCCCCACCCCCACCAAAAGAACTCAATTCTGAAACCCCCAACAAATTATGATGATGGTATTGTATACATTGTGTTATTATATATGCCACTTGCCAAACTAGTGAGATGGTCTTAATCTCAATGCATTACAAATGCCAAAAATAAGCCATAGAGTTGAATTATATTTTTCATATAGAATGAGATAAATCAAACTACACTAAAGAAAATTACAAAAAAGAATTATGCACTTTCAAAAATTATACTAAAAAATGATACATTATGAGCCTGAATGTAGCTCTAGAAGTTCCCGTAATTAGAACTACTCAACATCACCTATGAAAATCTATAATTTCTAACAAAACTAGACACTAAAATTAGGAACCATTTGCACCACAACAATGCCCATGAAAAATTATCCCATATAAAAAAATTGCTTGAAAAAATGAGTAAAAATGAACAAGAATGGAGCCTCTCAAGTTCAACGTCAAAATCAAAACTACATTAGATAGGGCTTAGCTTGGGAGGGAAGACATATTGTCATATTAATGTTAGCAAAGGATATTCTAAGATGCCTCAAAATATTCATATACATTATAATATTCCCCAAATCCCTTTTAAAATTCTACAAAACAACCTCTGAATTATAAAAACACCCAATTAGATGTTTGAAATCTCCTTTCTATTTAGGAAACTGCTATTTGTATGAAAATGATTTTTTGGCCCACATGGGTGGAGCAAGAGGTGCATTGCTCTATTGGTGGTGCCTGGTGGCAAGGTTAAGTTGTTTCATCAATGACTATTGGTTGAGTTGAGGTGTTACATGGCAATGTCGCTAGTTGCTAATTGCTAGTAGCTTAGCCCACTAAGTTGTGTGAGCTATTAGCAGTCTACATAGTGGTCGTTAGTGCACTTCAAATTTTTAATTTTTCTGGCTAATCGTATGCTATATGGACTATACGACTTGTCATATAACCAAAAAAGCATTTTTTTTTGCCTTAGATTCTCCCAATACCAAATCTATGTGAATTTTATATGAATATGGGGTGTCTAGGTCTTTTGAACACAATGAAAATGTTTATTTAGTTTGAAAATGCTCCAAAAATAAGTTTTTGTCAAATTCAATGATTAAACATTTATTTACAATCAAGCTTTTCAATCTCCAATTATGGTGAAACAAATATTGATCTTGATTTCTTGAGCCTTTTGGATGCTATGGTGGGCTCATATTTGTGCCATCAAGATCCAAAATTCACCTACAATAAATCATAAAGAGAAACCCCCTCACAATCTAATATAATTACTCTCCTCCAAATATTCAATTGAAACCTCTATTCTCAAAGGACATGAATCAAGTAAAGACACCAATGAAGTTCTAATACCATGTAAGATTTAATAAAAATCTAAAAACAAGCCTAGATCTAGGTGGCTATAAAATATTACAAACTCTAAATGCAAACATACAAATAGTGTAGAATACAAATACTAGTTAAAATTCAATATTGAGAATATAGAGAGATTAATATGAAATTACTTATTCAATGGAAGGAAAGTGCTACAATATATAGCCTCAAGATTTTAAATCCAGTGAGGTTAAGAAAAAGGAAAAAAAAACTAAAAAACAAGGAATTGCTTTAGCTAAGTTTTCTAATCTAAAAGGACAAGGAAAAGATAAAATCTCATGAAAGAATGAAATGATATGTACTTAGTTATCTTGTCCTACTTAAACAACTAAAATAAATTACGTAAGTGAACTTAATAATAATGTGCAATTAAATAATTACGCTAAAACTTACCACCGTTTATAACAAATCAATAATCAAGCACAACCTTTGTAGCCACACTACTTCCTTACACACACAAATTGTTGATAGGTACTTTGCGTCTATTTTAGACAATGCAAACACTACTTGCATCTCACTCATATAGCTTATTGCTCCTCTAAAAATACTAAATACATAACCACTACTAGTTCTTTGATAGTCAAGATCCCAATCCAGTTAAAATCCACAAATCTTTATAATTTTAATTTTATCGTCATTACCTCTTACTTGGTAGAAAATTGCATATCTAAGGTGCCACATAAACATATAAAAATTATTTTTGCAATAGCGCAATGCTCATTTCCTAGTTTGGACATGTATCTACTCATAACTTGCATGTGTAATGTCAAGTCTAATACAAACCAATTCTTACATTAGACTACCAACAATGCTAGCATAAGGAATTAGACACATTTCCTCAACTTCCTTTTCTATTTTTAAATATTATCGAAGATATTTCTCTCATTAAAGGGAGTACTCATATGTTAACTACCCTGCATCCTAAAGCTCTACAATATTGTCTCAACATATTTCTTTTGGTGTAACAATCATTTCTTGTTTACAAAATCTCTTTTAAATTTCATTCTCAAAATAAATTTAATAGCACCAAGATCTTTCATGTCAAACTAAGGTGATTTCTAAGACTTAACTAAACTAATATTATTGTTATTGATTAAACAACACACCATGCACATACAACACAATGATAAAAACAATATTTTCTTATTTGAAATATACGTAGGGATCAATTTTGTGATGATTGAGACCAAGTCCCAACACATACCTATCAAATGTTTTATTCAACTTCGTTGGAGATTAATCAAACTATAAAGAGACTTTTTCATCCTACATATTAAGTTCTCGTTATCTTTCAACATAAAACATTATGGTTGTGCCATGTAGATTAATTCCTCAAGTTCACCATGCAAAAATGTTGTTTTTACATCCATTTGTTTCATTCTTTGACCTACCTTGCCAAGTCTCCTTCCATGATAGCTTATTTTGGTTAGAAAATTGGACCTTATACCCTTGGTATGCTTTTTGAACTTGCCAATAGATTGATAAGATTTAACATCTTGAAAGAAAACATGTTTATTGTTGTCCTCTTTGCATGCCTCATTCATTATTTTTTATTCTAAACTAGAGACTATTGGTAGAACAAGGACATACAACTGAGAGCGGGGGTGAATCAGTTGTCACAGAATATTAAACTTTTCAAACTTTACTTGACTTAATCTTAGATTTGATGAATGAATAGTAAACCATAAGCAATCAACACATCATAAACACAAAGAACACCAAAAAATTTACGTGGAAACCTTGTTAGGGGAAAAACCATGGTGGATGTTAGTCCGCAATATTATACCTTGTTAAAAGTATAATGAAAAATAATGGGAATGCACATGCATTCAGGCACACTGCCTAGAGCTCACTGCTCAAATACAAGAGGGCTCACTACCCAACAATACACAACACTTTGGATTAGATCCACAGGGTATGAACTGAGAAAATAGCTTCTACACAAGCCTGATTACAGTTCCAATTAAGTAAGAAAAACCTTCTTCACACTTCGCTCAAACTTCTTCTCACTCTGCTTTGCAATCGAATGATTAGAACACTATTCACACATCTGCACTTTCTCTGGCATACATTCGCTCTCTTATGCACACTAACTTCGCTCAAGCAATCGCTCTTATATATCTGCAACATGGAATTACATCAACAACTTAGTCGGCCAGAAAAATAAAACATATTTACAATGTCGACCCAAATTAACAATTAAATTTTCAATGCGAATTAAACACAGTCGGCCAATACAATGATGCGACCCAAAACAATATCCACGAGCGAGTCAAACATTCAAATTTCAATCTCCAAGGATCCGCAACATGTTACCACCATCATGTTGGCCAGGAACATGAAAACCTGAACATGCACAAGAAAAATATTTGACCACGAGCATACCGATCAATGTGGACGTACAACAATGATGGAGAATGATCTAGAAACATCCACAAACACTAGGACCTAACAGAGAGGCATCCACAACAACAAAAATTACCAAAATCACATAAACTAACCCACAGAAATACTGTCAGGACACAACTGTTCATAGCATAATCAAATCTTCACGCAAACCTCTGAGACTTCTGGTAGATAAACTAGATACTTTCAACAATAAACCCTTTAGTCCACAACAACTGATCTTCAACGTACAGAACAAAATACCTTCATGACCTTCATTGTTCCACTGGCAACCTGCAACTCTTCTTTTAACAATTTTCTCAATATCCTCAACATATACAACCTTCCATACAATAATGCTAATAGTGTTGACATCAATGACAACCACATATCAACAACACAACCACAACATCCAACAATCTCCCCCTTTGGCATTGATGGCAACACATGATGTGAAAAACACCATCAATACAACTCTCAATCAACACTTACCCCCCCTTAGATTCTAACTCTTCTTCCTTAACCTCTTTTGCATGATCTTCTCCCCACAAGACTCTTCTCCCCAGATAATTCACAGTTTTTCACATGACTCTTCTCCCCCTTTGACATCAATGGAAAAGATAAACATTATCTTCCCACATACAAGCTCTGAACCACATATCTGCACATCTGACTACTCCCCTTGAGTAGCAGTCATGGAAACATCAATCCAGATCAGGAGATATCTATGAAGCACACAAATTGATGCAAATAAATGCATCTCTAGTTCATATCAGGAGGGGTAATCACCCCTAGCATCCCTCTGAGATACTCAAAATTATCCTTCGGCAACGGCTTAGTGAAAATGTCTGCAATCTATTCTTTGGTAGGCACATACTCCAGTTTGACTTCTTTTTCATTCACTTTCTCCCTCAAGAAGTGAAACTTGATTGATATATTCTTGGTCTTAGAGTGTAGCACCAAATTATTTGATATGTTAATTGCACTTGAGTTGTCACAGATATGGTAATAGGTTCATCATATACTACTCTGATATCTTTCACCATCTACTTCATCCACATCACTTGAGTACAGTTGTTTGCAACAACAATATACTCTCCTTCAGTAGTAGATAGAGAAATGGAATTCTGCTTTTTGATCAACCAAGACACCAACTTCTTCCATAGGAAGAAAGCACCACCACTAGTACTTTTCCTGTCATCTACATCTCCTACCCAATCCGCATTAGTATATGCGCTCAAGGTAAGATCATCATCCTTTGGATACCAAAGCCCAAAATCAATTGTTCATTTCAGATATTTGAAGATTCTCTTAACAACAGTCACATGTGATTCTTTTAGATCAGCCTAAAATCTAGCAACCATACACATAACATTCATTATGTCTAGTCTAGTCTGAGTTAAATAGAGCAATCTGCCAATCATTGACTTGTATCTTGTCTAATTTTCCTTAGGAGAATCATCATTCTGTGTTAACTTGCAACCGGCTACCATGGGAGTACCAACATGCTTTGAGTCTTCCATGCCAAACTTCTTCAACAACTCTCTCACATATTTGGACTGAGATATGAAGATCCCCTTATCTAACTGAGTAACTTGCAATCCCAGAAAGAACTTCATCTCTCCAATCATGCTCATTTCAAATTCATTCTTCATTTCATCAAAAAACTTCATACATAGATTATCATTTCCTCCAAAAATAATGTCATCAACAAAGACCTCAATAATCAACTCTTTGTCATGATCCAATTTGAAATATAAGTTGCTATCAATAGTACCTTTATTGAATCCAATCTTTAATAAGTATTTTTCCAGTCTAGCATACCAGGCTCTGGGGGCTTGCTTAAGTCCATATAGAGCTTTCTTCAATCGGAAAACCATGTCTTCCTTATCAATTAGTTGAAATCCATCTGTTGTTCAATATAAAATTCTTCTTCTAGTTCTCCATTCAAAAAGGTTGACTTCACATCCATTTGATAAACTTTATAGTTCTTATATTCAGCATAAGCAAGAAATAATCTAACAGCTTCAATTCTGGCAATAGGGGCAAAGGTTTCCTCAAAATCAATACCTTCCATTTGTGAATACCCTTTGCATACCAATCTTGCTTTATTCCAGACCACTTCACCTTGTTCATTAAGCTTATTCTGAAAGACGCATTTAGTACCAATCACATTTTTATCTTTAGGTCTGGGAACAAGTGTCCATGTATCATTCTTTTCTATCTGCATTAGTTCTTCCTTCATAGCTTACATCCAGTGTTCATCTTTGCAAGCTTCATTTACATCTTTAGGCTCAATCTTGGAAATCAGACAATACTCTTCTGCTATCTTCCTTCTAGTTTGCACACCTTTACTCTTATCTCCTATGATTTGATTTTCAGAATGGTTTAGCTTTACATACCTTGGAACTTTAGGACTCTCTCAAGCTTCTGGTTCGTTTGTTCTCTCTTCTGCACTTGTACTTGTCTCTGCTTCCTAACTTACTTGATTTACTGGAACAAATTGAGGTTGTTTTATCGGAACATATGGCACAATCTAAAGTTGATTTTGTGTCTGAGCATTCTTCCCTTGATTTGTATTGTCTTCATTTGAATCATATCCACAATATTTGGATGATCTAGCAGAGTCCTCATCAAATCTGACATTTGCACTCTCAACCATCTTTCTTAGTCTTTTGTTAAACCACCGGTAGGCCTTGCTTTTGGTAGAGTAACCTAGAAAAATTCCTTGATCGCTTCTTGCATCAAAATTGCATATATCCTCATCTCTCTTAATGTAGCATTTACTTCCAAAGATCTTGAAATACTTAATAGTAGGCTTATAACCAAACCATAGCTCAAAAGGAGTCTTACCAGAATTATCATTGACATGTACTCGGTTCAAAGTGTACATAGCAGTACTTACAGCTTCACTCCAATAGATGTGAGACACATTTCCTTCTATCATCATTGTTCTAGCAACATGCAGAATTGTTTTGTTCTTCCTTTTTGCAACTCCATTTTGTTGAGGGGTTTGAGGAGCAGATAATTTTCTTCTGATTCCATGCTCTTAACAAAAGGAATTAAACTCCCCGGAGGTGAATTCACCACCTCTATCTAACCTTAAACATTTGATTTTCAGACCTTTCTCATTTTCTGCCATAGCTTTGAAATTTTTAAACTTTTTTAATGCTTCACATTTTTCTCTTAAGAAAGCTACTCATATCATCCTATAATAATCATCAATAAGCAACATAAAGTACCTTTCACCATGAAGACTTCTGACTCTGGAGGAACCATAGAGATCAGTATGCACCAGCTCCAACAAACCATTTGTATGATGTTGTTTTCTCTGGAAAGAGACTCTAGTCTATTTTCCCATCTAACATTCCTTGCAAATTGTGTTAGCAGGCTTCACTAGCTTAGGTAGATCTCTTACTGCTTGAGTGGAACTTACTTTTACAATGTTATCAAAATTCACATGACACATCCTTCTATACCATAACCAAATTTCATCTACTTGAGCAATTAAGCAACTTTTACTAGCAGCATTTAGGTGAAAAATATTACCTTATGTCTTTTTACCTGAAGCAATTACTTTTCTAGATCTTCCAAGTATCTTGCATCTTCCATCTTTGAACTAAAGATCATAACCTTTGTCCACCATCTGTCCAACACTCAACAAGTTGTGCTTCAAGCCTTCAACATAAAGAACATCATCAGTGTTATGCTTACCACCAAGACAAATAGATCCTCTACCACGAATCACACCAACATTGTTATCTCCAAATCTTTCAACCCCACCGTCATACTTTTCTAGACTTACAAATTTTCTTTTGTCACCAGTCATATGATGTGAGCATCCGTTGTCAATAACCCACTCATCCTTATCTTCAATTCAGGCTGCAAGAGCTTTCTCAACTTTAGCAGATTTAGTAGCCATGGGACTATTTTCAAATTTAGCAATGAAAACCCATTCATCTTTATTTCCATTATCTTTATCAAACTCATCATCAGTCACTCCTTCTTCAGCATAGTAACATTTCTTTTGGAATCTAGACTTGTTAGGCTTTGATCTAGGCACTCTTTCAGGACACCTTGATGCAAAATGACCTATTTTACTACAAGAAAAACATTTAATAGGAAACACTCCTTGATACTTACATTTTCCTCTGCCTTCTTTCTTCACAATCAGTGCTTCTAATTCTTCAACTTCTCTTTCATCTTCTTCAAGCTGTTTTAGTTCTTCATCATACTTGGATGACTTTTTGGAACACTCTCCTAGATCATATTTTTGCTTGTTTCTTCCGGATATAGTAGCCTTGAATGCATATTCAGTCTTTGGAATAGATTCACCAAATTCACTTAACTCAAAGGCAACAAGTTTACCAATCGATGTATCTCTTGTCATATTCATCAATGATCTAGTCTCTTCAATAGCATGAGCCTTCACTTTGTAAGAGGGAGGCAATGATCTAAGCACTTTAGCTACAATTTATTCCTCTTCTAGGGTACCACCGACACATCTAATACCCATAACTAGTTCATTTACTCTCTACATAAAAGAAGAAATATTTTCATCTTCACCCATCTTCAAATTTTCATATAAGCCTTTCAAACTCTGTAGCTTAGCCATCTTCACATGTACATCTCCTTCATACAAAGTTTCAAGCTTCGTCCAAATCTCATGAGCTGTCTTCAGACCTATCACATTTGTCATTTCCAAATTTGTTAGAGCACTCAGCAAAGCTTCCATAGCCCTAACATTATTCTCAGCCTCTTTAATCTCATCAGCAGTGGAAGGACCATTCTGAGGAATAACATATGTATTCTTAGTAATCTTCCAATAGGGTTCACCAATACACCTCAAATGACACTCCACCCTAGCTTTCCACAGTGAGTAGTTTGTTCCATCGAATCTAGGACTGTCCTTGTGTGATGCCATCTCAGATCACCTCAAGATTTTAAACTTCTTCAGAGGAATGTGCTTTGATACCAATTGTTGGAAAAACAAGGACAAACAACTGAGAGGGGGGTGAATTAGTTGTCACAAAATATTAAACTTTTCAGACTTTACTTGACTTAATCTTAGATCCGATGAATGAATAGTAAACCATAAGCAATCAACACACCAGAAACACAAAGAACACCAAATTTTTTACGAGAAAACCTTGTTAGGGGAAAAACCACGGTAAATGTTAGTCCACACTATTATACCCTATTGAAAGTATAATGAAAAATAATGGGAATGCACATGAATTCGGGCACACTGCCTAGAGCTCACTGCTCAAATACAAGAGGGCTCATTGCCCAACAATACATAGCAATTTGGATTAGATCCAGAGGGTATGAACTAAGAAAATAGCTTCTACACAAGCCTAATTACAGTTCCAATTAAGCACAAAAAACCTTCTTCACACTTTTCTCAAACTTCCTCTCACTCTGCTATGCAATTGAATTATTAGAATACTATTCACACATCTACACTTTCTTTGGCATACATTCGCTCTCTTATGCACAATAACTTCGCTCAAACAATCACTCTTATATATCCACAACATGGAATTACATCAACTTAGTCAACCAAAAAAATAAAACATATTTACAATGTCAGCCCAAATTAACAATTAAATTTTCAATGCGAATTAAACATCATCGGCCAATACAATGATGCGACCCAAAACAATATCCACGAGCACACCAAACATTCAAATTTCAATCTCCAAGGATCTGCAACACGTTACCACCACCATGTCGGCCAAGAACATGAAAACCCGAACATGCACAAGAAAAATCTTTGACCACGAGCACACCCATGAACATGGACGTGCAACAATGATGGATAATGATCTAGAAACATCCACAAACACTAGGAACTAACAAAGAGGCATCTGCAATAACATAAATTACCATAATCACATAAACTTTAGACATAACCCACATAAATACTGTCAAGACACAACTGTTCATAGCACGATCAAATCTTCACATAGACCTCTAAAAATTCTGGTAGATGAACTAGATACTCTCAACAATAAACCCTTTAGTCCACAACAGCTGATCTTCAACGTATAGAACAAAATACCTCCATGACCTTCATTGTTCCATTGGCAACTTGCAACTCTTCTTTTAACAATTTTCTCAATATCCTCGACATATACCGCCTTCAATACAATAATGCTAATAGTGTTGACATCAATGACAACCACATATCAGCAACACAACCACAACATCCAACAGAGACTAGTCCACTTTTCTCTATAAATTCCTCTCTCTACTTTGCTCCAACATTTTTAAGTTTTGATAGCAATTCACCATTTACCATAAACTCCTATTGTAATTTCTCAAAGATTCTAGTCAATTTGAGCTCTAATTTGAATGTCATGTTCCTCTATCTCTGTGCTCTGCATTTATGTTCTCGGTTTTTGTCAAACAGTCCCATGTTGTTCACTTTTACATCAGTTTGTTGTAGTTGCATAGTTGACCTAGTTTTAAATTTACAAAATTACACACCACATTCATTCACTCTTAATCAACAACACCCCCAAAGGGGATCAAAAACTTGATCAACCATTCTAGCTCTTCCTTGAGGATAGTAGCCAAGTGTTCTTTTATGATCATTTTGGTGTCCCCCTAATGTTGTAGGTTAAATGTGTGATTTAGACCCTAGATCCATTTTTTCTAGATCACATTTTGTTGAATCCGACATATTGTACATTTACAAGCTTTTGATTTGCATGTCTATTGTTCTAAAATATTAGATTGTGTGAAAGTATCATTTCTCAAAAGTGTATTTCATGTTATACATTGAAAAAGAAGATTTGCATCTCATCATTCCTTTCATAAACTTAAAAAGTGTATCTTTTCAGTATTTCAAAGATAGATCCAGTTAGTTATAACATTTTGCATTATAGACATTGTCATTTATCAGGAATTTGGAACTTTATTGCATTCATTTTATTGTTTTGAAATATAAAAATTCATGCATGCATGTGTTTTGTATAAACAAATTAGGTTTTCTTACATTCCCAAAATTTCTCTTGGTTTCAAACCTGAATCTGTACAAATTAAGATCTTTAAACATTGTATTATATTTCTAGATCTTAAAACTTTCAAAAATTTACATCTCTGGTCTAGGGCACCTTCACCCTTGTCATGATAGTTTCACTCCAAATTTCAGTCATAGTTAGACTATCTTTGTGACCTCTATGCACACTTGATTCCTATTTTTGAGAATTGTTTTTGTTTTTATCATCATTCATTTTTCTCCTCATTGTGTGAAAACTCAAGTGTTTTGAATCTTGTAATGTCATGCCCCCAAAATCTAAAATGAATTAATAAACAACAATATAAATATAGTGCCCATGCTGAAGAGGTTGTTGTTGCTGGTAAGCTGATGGAGGAGGAAGGTGTTGTTGGGAAGGGTGGTGAGAGGTATTGTTTTGATTTCATAGGTAAATATGGATGGACCTAGAGCCAGGACAAGGAACAAAACTAAAGCTTAGGTTGGGGAGTATGGGAAGGATATTTCTGATGTTTGTGATGATGCTTAGAAGGTTATGGCTAGCGACATGGAGGTGACAGATATTCTAAAAAGCATGTAGTGTTGTCGTTGGGCTCCTCTTTTTTGGTTGACTTTTTGCTGATGGGTCGTTGTTGTTGGATTGTTTTTTGGCTTAATATTGTTATCTTTTATTTCAATTGATTTCTAATGTAAAGGGTTCTGGGGCCCCTTCAAAACCCATTTTTTACCTGTAATAAAAAATAATATAAATATTAATAATAAATATTAACAATTTAATATTATTATAATTTTTTTTTTATAGGTAAATAACTGCTAAGGGGCAACACCCTTTTTATTGATCATCGAAAAATTACATTGAGAAAATTTTCATTTAGATTCTCTTGCCCAAAACTAATTTATTCAGCCCACCACCAGTACTGCACATACCTTGATATAGATATCAACCCATTTATGGACTGTACCACCCAACCCCACACCAGTTACCCACTTACACATTTTCACCACATTTAGTCTTAGAACAAAGCAACATATTATATTTCACCTCGATCTTCTTCTTTTTCCTTTTCACCTTCATCCAGTTATCCTCTAGTGTGTAGCCACATTTGTCCTTTTCTTTTTTAATTATTGGGCCTTCCTCCAGAGTCGCTACTTCAGAACCATCAAAAAAACCCACCCCCACCATGTTTGATTTAGAGATTTTAGCCTCCTTAATGCTATCTCAAGCCATTGGAGAGGATTTAACTGAGCCCTCTGGATCTACAATATTTGCTTTTTGTGCCCCATTGCATTGCATTGGGGTAGATTTCTCCCCAGGGGGAGAGCCTTTCTTGGTTGTTTTTCTTGGTGAAGCATTTTGTCTACACTCCCCCAAGGTTGGGGCATTGTAGTTAGAAACCCCATCTCGGCTTGCATCTTCCTTTTCGACTGCATAGTGTTGCGGTAAAACATCTTTCCACCAACTAGCTTGGCTACCAACTCTTCGTTTTGCATAATGGGCAATGATGTGACCCATGTTGAAGCATCTGCGACAACAGAAAGGTAACCCCTCATAGTTTAAAGGTTGATTCCAACACCCCCTGTAGTTTTTAAAGAGATATTTGCTGGAAGATATTTAGATGTGTCTAAGTCCACCAAAATACAGGCATAGGTAGTGTGCAGGTAATTCAATGAGCCCTCATCAACCCCCAAAAATTTCCCCAGTGCATTGCCAATGGCTTCAAAACAGGAGTTAAACCAAAATTGTAAAGGGAGGTTCGAGAGCCTTACCCAGATTGGAGCAGCATCAAAGGATTCAAAAGTGGGATTGAAAGAGGGATGCCATGGTTTCAACATAAGCAAATGATGTCCGTAGCTCCATTGATGATCATATAAAATTGCATTCCTATCTTTGATATCATCGAAAGCAATCACAAAAAACCCCCTCGCACAGGGATAAATTTCAACATCACCCCCCAAGATGGGGCACCAAGTGTCTATGATCCATTTGTGTAGAGCATCCAGACTCGGCTAGTACCCCCTGAATTGTCCAATCAGCCCTTGCATTGCAAAATATTCTTCGTTCTTCATCACCATTCTACAAATATCCTCACTAAGGCAATTGTAGCAGAGATGTCCGCACATTTGAGAGGCTGAATCGATGGTTTGCAGCCAACATTGGCCTCATCCCATGCAAGATTTTCCATCCCCTCCTCCCCTGGAAAGGACCACCAATGCAAATTATGTTTATCAAATGTGGGAAAGGCCTCTGACAGTCGTTAAGTGACATGCGACCTCCCAAGTAGCCCATTCTAAAGATGATGATCTCACCAGCCATCGATTCTTTCTTCCTCCTCCATGGCTCAAAGGGAGGGAAATTAGGATTGAGATCGCACCTTCTCCCACCATCATTCCACCTCAATTTTCCATCAAAAGAAACCCTAGCGACCTCAGTAGAAGCATTCTCAGGAGCCCACACTTTTTGAATTGCAAGAAGAGAGCTAGGGCATGATGAAAGGTTCGAGGATGATTTAGGGGAAAAAAATCGAGAGCAAACCCATGGCAACGCGCAAAACCAGCATCTTGTGCATAGGCAGTGTCT
>VDFB02281492.1:31631247-31650635 GCA_007258455.2 Sequoia sempervirens | reverse complement strand
GCAATTTCAGGAGGGGCAGACTATAATGTCCCCTTCCAGTTGACATCTCTCAGTACTTAAGATTAGTCTATTATGTGGCCCTCATAGGCTAATATGGAGGATAGAGGGTCTTGTTGAGGCATGGCTTGGCTTCAGTTGTCAGGACTATTTAGTTTAGCTTTCGTTCGGGGTCTTTTGGACATCATTTGATTGACTTACTATTTTTAGTAAGTGGAGACACTCAATGGAGCACCCCTGTTATTTTTAGCAATATGGTCTGGTCATATGCAGATTCAGTCACTTATCACCCAGCTTCAGACGGTTTGTCATTTGGACTTATATTGAGAGAGATATTAATATTTATTTGCCAAAATAAATATTAATTTAATTGAAGCTTATATTATAAAGTGACTTAATGAAGGGGTCGACCATCATGAAAAAGGAGTCATATTTCAATTAATTATTATAATTAAATGGGCGCCCAAACTATTGGAAAATTAAAAGTGAAATTCAAAGTTTATTTAAATGATACTTTTTTAAGGAAATCGACTTGCTTGGGGAGATATAAGGTTTTCTTTTGAAGAAATTCATCATTATGCATATGAGAATCGATTTTAGCCATTTTCTTCTACAGAGAACGAAGCCAAGGGTTTTAGTTTTCTACTGCATTGAAGAACGATCCATCTTCAGTGTATTGCAGTTCAAAGGCTATGAAATATCAGCTGATTTATTCCCTGTCAGTGGAATAGCTTCATTCAAAAGTTATTACAGATCTTATTGTGAAGTTTTTTATTCAATGTTTGGTTTGATTTCTTTCCAGAGGAGAATCTTTCCATTAGCCATCAGTTATCTGGAATTTGGCGCACTTCCCAAGGTGGTATGGATTTGTTCATTGCTGATTTAGGGCCGTACTTGACAGCTGCAAGGGCGTCTTCTTCACAGTCATCAAATCGCCTTGATTTTCGACTGCCTTTTAATTCCACAGTGGACACCTTGGACTCCTGAGGACTTAGCAACCATTTTCTAGTGGGAGAAGTGTCTTAAACAAGCCGTTCGTACCATTTATTACCTCCTACAGGCGACTGCAAATCAGAAATCAGGTTTTTTAGATATTGCATATTTAATTGCCTTTTTGTATGCATGTTATCAATTCAGTATTGTAAACATTTATCATTCCAAATAAAATCCATCGCCCTTCATTAGTCAATAGCTTGCTTTAAGTATTTGTAAGTTTATGCATTTTATTTGTTCTAGCATCATTTCTTCAAAAAAAAACCTTATATCTCCTCAAGCAAGTCAATTTCCTTCAAAAAGCATCATTTAAATAAACTTTGAATTTCACTTTTAATTGTCCAATAGTTTGGGCGCTCATTTAATTATAATAATTAATTGAAATATGGCCCCTTTTTCATGATGGTCGACCCCTTCATTAAGTCACTTAAGTTATAACATAAATTTACATTATAACTTTATAATATAAGCTTCAATTAAATTAATATTTATTTTGGCAAATAAATATTAATATCTCTCTCAATATAAGTCCAAATGACAAGCCGTCTGAAGCCGGGTGATAAGTGATTGAATCTGCATATGACCAGACCATACTGCTAAAATAGTAGGGGTGCTCCACTGAGTGTCTCCACTTACTAAAAATAGTAAGTCAAGCAAATGATATCCAAAAGACCCCGAATGAAAACCAAACTGAATAGTTCTGACAATTGAAGCCAAGCCATGCCTCAACAAGACCCTATATCCTCCATATTAACCTACGAGGGCCACATAATAGGTTAATCTCAAGTACTGAGAGATGTCAACTAGAAGGGGACATTACACCTATCTAATGAATGTTGACAATTTTACCATTCAAGCATAAAATATTCTAGAAATTAAATTTTGCAAATATTTTATGAATGCCTCAAGAGAACACTCCAAACAAAGAAATTTGGTAAATTTCATTATAAAATTTATTAGAGATAAACAAATTTCATTGTAATATTTATTATAAATTGATGAACATCATTGTTATATTTATTGCACACGAAAAACTTGAATGAATAAAAATTAAAATACAAACCAATTAAAAAAGAAAAAATAATTTAAAAATTAATAAATAAAATAAATGAATGTCAACAATAGAATTGTAATCGTATGATATTAAATTGTATTCACACCTTTCAACTACTCCACAGCTCATAGTTATCCATCAGATCACCGCGCACATTGAATAAGACTGAAAACGAAGGATCCATTAGGGATTCATATTATAATGGAGGAGCCATCCAGCAGTTTAATTGACCACAAATATCTAGAGCCCCCAAAAGTTGTTAGCCTCTGAACAGAAAAAATAATTGCAGAATGGGTCAAACCTGAAACTCCAAAGCACAATCTGTAAAGATAAGATTAATGGGGTCGTTATTTGATCGGGTTGCTATACCAGACTGGGGTTGCTATACCAGTACTATATTTTGGTCTTAATGTCTTAAGTTCTGCATGAAACATAACACCAAGCTCTACCATAGATTTTGTTGCACTTGCTCATTACTAGAACTGTTTTAGAGTCTGTTGAATCCAATGTCGTCTGCAAAAATCTTGGGAAAGAAAGTTGCGGGTGTGGGATTGAGCGATGGTGATGACCCATATCGTGGGAATATGCATGGAGAGTCTGAGAAGAATACTGTGTGGAGGCATGGAGCTCCTCCTTCTTACACTTTTGTCAACACCCTCTTTGAAAGGACCAAAACCAAGGTGTCTTAGATCAAGAAATTCTTCTTTTTATTATTGTATTAAAGTTTTCATATGTATGAGATGGCTAAGATGTTTTTAACTTTGTCCAGATGCTTTTGATCTCTTATTGGAGACTGTGACAAGTTTGTTCTGCGCTGTTTACGTCCTGTTAGGGTCTTTAAAATAGGACTGTGATAAGGGGATTGGTAACATTTACTACTTTAAAATCGAAATCAAGTGATGTTAAAGAAGAGACCCTCAGAAATTTAGAGTCTCCTCTGAGGCAAAGTTCGGAGTTTTGTGTTAGTACCCAAAAGACTGGTTCATAGACATTCATGTATATGTTTATCAAGGTTTTAAACATTTGTGCAGGTATGGCCCAAAGGTTCCCTGGAAGAAACTGTTCAGAACCTGGTGAAAACGTGGGAGATGGAGCTTTCTCATAAGTCTCAAATTCCGGACTTCAAAACAATTGATCCTCATAAGTTCTCACTCAGTGTTAACGGTAATACAATCACTATGGTTTGGCTTAAATCTATATTTTTGTTTTATACGGTTTGACTTACATAATAAATTTTAAGTTTTGATTTGTTTAGATGATTCATCTAAAGTTTACTGGAAATGAACCGCTCAAACAATTTAGAACATGTTGTTTAAAGTTCTAAATATGTCTCATACACTTACTGTTAGATATAATTCAGTCTTATAATGGATATGGAGAGATGGTATTATTTGGGTCTGCTTTTCAGGTAGGCCTGCGCTATCAGGAGAGGAGACACTAGAAATGGGCAGCTACAACGCGTTACTGCAAACTTCTTTACCAGAGGAGGTTCAGTACTACAAGACATCCAAGGAAACATTTGAGTCCTCTCATGACATATTTCGAATTGCATTTCCTGGAGGTTTTGCATGGGAAGTTGTGGAAGTGTACAGAGGCCCTCCTATTGTGAACTTCAAATTCAGGCATTGGGGTATCATGGAAGGCCCCTTCAAAGGCCACGCTCCCACTGGACAAACAGTCCAATTCACCGGAATAGCCATTGCTAAGGTTGCTCTCGTCTAATCAATTCACATATATTTAGAAAAAGTGTTTTAGATTGGTTTTGTTCAGATAAGCTTTAGAGCAACTATTAATGTATAAGAGTGTGGTTATTACAGGTGAATGAGAAGCTGAGAATGGAGGAGGTGGAAGTATACTATGACCCTGCAGAACTGTGTGGGGGACTGCTTAGAGAGCCATTTGACCAAAATTATGGGGAGTATAAGACAGGGATAGAGGGCTGCCCCTTTCTCGCTTAAATTGTTACTATTTAATGGCGAAATACGTGGCTTTGTCAGATACCACCTCTGCCATGCAATGGCTATCTCACTCTTGTTTCCCTGGAATCTATATCTTTAGGTGATTTTTTACTATTAAGTTGATCTTTGGCAGGTTGGCATGATCAAATATGTCAGTGGGCTTCCAGGGCCAATGTTTTCGTGTGAAGTCATAATTGGGAAAATAAATAAAGCTCTTTTGTTTTTAATTAATATTTTGGGTCTAGAATTTTAATAGTATAAAATATTAATGTGAGAAATCAAATTAGTGATTTTTTTTATCAAGTGCTTTATCAATTCAGTTATTTCTCAAATTAGTGATTTTTTTTATCAAAGTGCTTTATCAATTCAGTTACATATATAGGAATGTTATTAGTATTTTGTTTTTTTTTTAAATTTCAATTGAAATAACAATATATTTGTTGGATAAGTTTTATTAAAAAAATTGACCTCACTAATCTAGGATCTATCTAACTCTTTGTTTATTTCTTATATTTCTATTCAAAACTTGACATCAACTTGTCTATCTTGGAATGAATCACACTTATGATTATGTCCTCTAAACTATATTGCATCTATGATTGCATTTATTGGACTAGATCACACGTATGGTTCTATCCCCTAGACAAGATCACATGCTTGCATTTCAAGGTTGACAATCTCAAACATGATTATTCCCCATGAACGACATGCCAAGAATTGTTGTCAATTTTGTAACATGTTATATCCCACACCAATATTATATATATTTTGTAATAATTGCACCAAAAATAAAGAAAGACACAATTTAGGATAGATTTTCAAGATTAATATTTTGAGAAAAATATAAATTTAGATTCCATAAGCTAAGTTTGTGCAACTAGCTTTTAGGAGAAGTTATATAATTCTAGGCCTATGGTCTTGTAGACATGTAAAGCTGACATCGGCCATCACACATCTTGAATGACATTTTTTCATCATCGGCATCATTATCATTTAATATCATTGCATTTCACATCATTTTCATCAAAAACCCTATTTTCCTCTATTAATTGAATAATCTTAAATTATTTAATTAAGCCACAATTTCATCATATATCTAATATTTATTGATCATGATTAATTAAATAACGTAAATTTTTAATTATGATGCTAATCTACCCGATTCTCCTAAATCAATTAAATTATTATCACTTAATAGTTTAATTAAATCACTTTCTCCTTTTTAAACATGAATAATTAATTAATTATTCAAAGATCATTCAAAAAGGTCAACAAACAAATATAACTTTATTTGTTAAAGTCAAGCATGACTTGCATGTTCAAACTCTAAATGTTAGTTAATTAATTAAATTAATTAATTACCTTCACCCACTTTTATGATAGAGCAAATCACAACCACTGATTACTCACTTTGGTTGGTTAATTGATTCATCTATTTCCTAATAGATTCACCCATTTCCTAATTGATTCATCCATTCTTCAATCCCACTAACCTTTCAATCTATTTCCTCAATTCAACTGAATATTCAACTTGATTTCATCAATCACACCGATTATGCAATCTAAAACCATTGATTCTTCCAATCTAATTCCTCTCAATGGTTTTGAACCGTTGATCACGATCTTTTATAATAAAATCTTGATCGTTCATCTCGAGACATGTAAAATCTATAAAATAATCGTCTACCTTCTCACAAATCATCTAGAATTTACATAAGCGAAGTGGTACACAATTACCTCTTGAGCACGTTATGATTTATCATCACATTCTAGTTCAACCTTTACACACATTGAAGCTTTTGTAATGCATAATTGAGGTTTTCTATTGATTACATCAATTCGACATTCAACATCAATACAAATACACTTCGACATGAGATGGGTAATGATATGATTTATTGAATTCATTTGTTTTTATATTGTTCATTTCATGAGTAATGGGTTTAGGGAATCTTACTTAATCTTGTTTGAATTAGTTTAATTCATTCATTTTTTTTCGTATGCTTCTTCACCCCCTTACAACATTTGGCATGCCTAGTGGGACCTCGATCCTTGAAATTAATGTTTTCTTTGAGTTTGATAAGCATTTGTAGGTTCTCAATCACTTGTGATAAAATTGGAATGCTTTCACTCTAAATTTGAACACGCTTGCTTCTTCTATTTGGTCACTATTGACCTAAACAGGGGCACTATTGACGTAAAAAGTGGTGCTATTGACTTAAAATTATGTGATATTTACTTTTTATGTTGCAGGTTTTGAATTGACATTTACAGGGGCGCTATTGATCTAAAAAGTGGCACCATTGACCTAAATCTTGTTCACTTTTGCAAGGAGCAAAGTCGCTTTTGATGTATTATCTAAATTTGTCAATTTGTAAATCCTTTATTTCATTTCACATATTTACCTAATGCTAATGTGTGATTGTTTTGTGTGTTTTGTAAGTTGCTAATGTTGTTTGTGCAACACTTGTAGGAATATGACATATTTTACATCAAGAATGACTAATGGTTTGATTGCAGAGATGTCGAATGGTCGAAGACTATTTTAGTTTTTTAACAAGCTTTCGTAGTTTAGAAAATCTTTTAATTTGGTGTTATAAAACTGAACCCACAACTTGCACACTTCGAATTGGTATTCTTAAAACTAAACTTTCTAAGCTTTCGTAGTTTAGAAAATCTTTCGATTTGGTCTTGTAAAATTGAACCCACAACTTGCACACTTCGAATTGGTGTTCTTAAAACTGAACTTTCAAAGCTTTCATAGTCTAGAAGAATCTCTCAATTTGGCGTTTAAAAATGAACCAAGAACTTCCACACTTCAAATTGGTGTTCTTAAAACTGAACCTTCAAAAACTTTCTTAGTTAAATAAACATTTCATTTGGTAATTATAAAATTGAAAATTCTATTTTGACCAATGCATTTCATTTTGTTGGCGAAAAAATGCTTTTTTATTTTTGTTGACCACATTAAGATGAATGAAACCATTAGAAACACTCAAGATTGGTGCTTAAATTTGAACAAATCCATTTTGATTTGCACCTTTTCTATATTTGATTGAAGTCTCAAATGCTTTTGATTTGGTGCACATAAAACATGAATTGGTCTCTTCACACTTCAAATTTTGGGATTAAAAATCAAATTGTTATGGATTGTATGTCATGTTTTTCATGCTTAGAAAACCAAGTGTGTATCCTCTCCCCTCACGTATTTTGACAATCTTGGGTGACAAAAAGCACTTTGGGTTTGACATTTTTTTTATTTCAAACATCACCCTTAAGAGAGAACCTACTAGGAGACACATCCCGCAACAGAGAACTCCTAGCGATTCTTTCAAGCACGTTTACCCGTGGGCTTTAAGTAAAGGTTGAAAAATTGTCATGAAAGTAGCTTCAATTGCAGGCGACAACATACATCACCTAATCCATCTCTAAAAGTGAAAGGGAATAGTTTAGTGCCTTAAGTGGCAAGCAGATGGTAGTGTCTGTATGGTGTTCATGGTTGTCACTAAATACCTTATTTTAGAATCTATCCTTGTTTTCTGAAATGTTATTTGAAAGTGGTGCATTGAAACCTTGCTTCTAATAAGTTACTTACCAAGTCTGATTTATGGTTTACTCCATAAGTTGTATATAAAATCATTACTTTGGGGCATGAGGTAAGCATACCTAAAAGAGCATACCTACTTAGGGTGACTTGATTGATGTATGCCAAAGTTATTTTATTGACATTAAACACTTTGCTTGATTTAAAAAGAACACAACAAAACAAACATTGAACTTGGTTATCAAAATCTCAAACCCTTTGGACTTAGTGTGAATACCTTTGAAAAGAGACCTATATTTTCACTCCTTATAAGATATCTTAAAAAAATATCTCTAAAGTTTTTTGAATATTTAGGCTTATATTTCAAGCTACATTTAGACCAAAGTCAACATTGGGAACTATGGCTTTAGTATCTTGACTTTCACAAGCTTTGAGCTTTTGTGGAAAAAAAATTGCTAAAGTTATAGACATTTAGAGTCAAAATTGTTTTGATTGTTGTGTTGTATCACTTGCTAGATTCCCAAAAAAAAATCAAATCAAATGAAACATCAAAATTGCAAACTTGTCCAAACTGCTATCGAAATAAGAAACTTGGAAACAAACCTGAATAGAGTCACTATTGTTGCTATTGACTTAAAACTTGTGTGCTATTGTTCAGAATGGTTGCTTTTATTTCTTTTGTTTATGATAGTCACTAATAAAAGAAGGCCACTTTTGAAAAACAGGAACGCTTTGAACTTGAACAGAGTCGGTATTGTAAAAATTGGTGCTATTGATCTGAAAACTACCGTTGTTGACTTAAAATTGCTCACTTTTTCTCATAATTATCACTATTGCTACCTCTAGTTTGTGATAGGCACTGACCAAACAAATTCACTTTTGCTAAAATTGACTGCTATTGCCAGAAAAACCAGTCGCTATTGCCTTGTTTTCTGGTGCAAATTAGGGACTAATCCAAAATTGGTTAATCTTTTATCTTTTTGAGAAAGAAAACAATCAGACTTCCAAAACACCTCATATCTAGATCAGTCTATATCCATTTGCAAAAATCAAACACACCAACCTAGTTTTAGGATTCAAAATCAAAACACAACTTGGCTTATTCCTTTACTCTTGATTTCTAATATATTAATGTTTGCTCGCACCTCAAGGCTAGTTCAAGTAGATCTTCAAACATATCCTCTAGAAAAATGAAGTAAAATATCAGTCCAATTTTTCTACATTTTTGAGTCCCAAAATTAACATCATCTCCAAAACATCCACCAAACATTACTCACTTCATGACCATTTGGCATCCTACTGCTCATGTTCAACAACTAGATCTTACCACACCTATTATACAACCAAATCTTACACAAGTTGGAGGTAAAAAATTGGACATTATTAGTTGTTTGAGAAGTTTCGTATTTGAGAAAAAGGAAACACCAAATTAGTGGAGAAACATGGCTACTATTCTAGACAAACAAGAATGAAAAGTCAATCTTGCAGCTGGAAGACCAGTATTACCACCTCCTACATGGTAGTAGGTAATCCTATCTTACCAAAACACCTTTTTAAACAGAAAATCCCAAAAACAAACATCATTTTGTTCTATAGTTAAGTGATCATGAAAGTTTCCCAAGGTCTTGGAATTGTTTATCAGAACCACGAGATCTCAACACAGAAAAAAGATATAAGCCAACAAGAGTAGCTCAAGCACACTGAAAACCAACATCACTAATGAGGAAACCAACACATGGAGATACAAACCAAGTGATCTTACAACTCAAAAGGAACCGTCATTCAAGGAATTACCAAACTGACTGCTAAGTGATGAGGAAGTACTCCTCAGACACCAAAACATAGTTGATAGACAAAATCAACTTCCAGATCCCAATGACATGATCATAGAAGAATACGATAGTGATGAGGAACTCATTGAGGATAATGTATTAGAATAATCCCAAGAACCTGAAATACAAAAACTTATGGAAAAGATTCTTGAAATAAACGCTAACTCATATTTCCTCACACTAGCACAAAGTGGTGCAAAACTACCCATTGACTTCAACTAGACATTCTAAAAGATCCAAATCTTATCCCACTTGGAGATCAAAAAGTAGTTAGAAAAATTCCAAAGCCAACCATGAATAACAACATACCACCATTGCTTTCACAAAACAATGATCAAACACAACCCATGGATAACCCATTATTTAGGAAATCATCCCAAATTGAACAAGCGTTTGTGGAACAATAGTATCAAGGAATTATAATCCAAAACATGCCACAACATAACACAATGCAAAACATGGAAAACATTCCAGTGGACCAACAAGGTGGTAACCCATCACAAGGGAAACACATGCCCCAACACACTTCCAACATGGACCCTTCTAACAACATACAAAATCAACAAGGGAAATTATCACAACACCAACTGCAACACGGTGTACCATCAACAAACTACTTAGGTAACCTTCCACAACATCAACCACAACAAGGTGTACCATCAAAAAACTACTTAGGTAACCTTCCACAACATCAACCACAACAAGGTGTACCATCAACAAACTACTTAGGTAATTTTCCACAACATCAACCTCAACAAGGTGTACCATCAACAAACTACTTAGATAACCTTCCACAAAATCAAACAAAATAAGGTATATCGTCAATGCAAAATCAAGGTAACCTTTTAGAACACTCACAACAAGGTGTACCATCAACACAATACCAAGGTACCCTTCAACAACACTCACAACAACAAGGTGTACTGCCCATGCAATACCAGGATACCCTTCAACACAATCAACAACAACAAGGTATACCATCAATGCAACATCAAGGTAGCCTTCAACAAAACCCACATCAACAAGGGATACCACAAACAAACTACCAAGGTATGCCCCAAAATCAACAACACTTTGTTCAACAAACCCAAAATCAAAATCCTTAATAACAACGAAGATCACCAAATCAGTACCAAAGAACACCTCAAAGTCGATATCAGGGTACACAAGAAGGACCCAATATACCTTATGCACAACAAGGACCCAACATACCTCATACACAACAAGGACCTCACATACCTTATGTACAAAATGGTCCCCAAAATCCCAAGACTACATAATATCATGTTTACGACCAAACAAACGTCATGGGACAACAAATATACAATACCCAACATCCTCAAACAAGCACACCAAACAACATAAATGTGCAACATCAAAACACTCAATCAATAGATATCAGATATACAAATTGGAAAGCCAAAGAAGAGCTATGCACTCGAAGACATTTTTCCATATCTGTTTGATCAAAATATATCCATGGTACCTTTCCCCAAAGGCTTCGAAATGCTAAAATTTGACAAGTATAGGGGGAAAGGAGATCCAATTGAGCATGTACATGAGTTTTTAGTATCTTGCATGGAACTACAATGAAATGACACCTACTTGATGAGAATTTTTCCATAGAGCCTCAATGGGCTTGCTATAGACTGGTTCTCTTGTTTACCGCTAGGTATGAAAACATTTGATAAGCTATCAGATAAGCTTTTCAACCCTTTCTCGTATAACATAGAATAGGACATTACAATCATTGACCTTTATAAAATCAAACAAAGTCAAGGTGAATGATTTGCCTCATACCTACAAAGATGGAGACACAAAACAAGCAAAATTAAGTGTCTTGTTCCAGAGAAACAACTTGTTAATGTCTTTATCTCTAATGTACATGCAGATATCAATTACAACCTCACAGTGTTATGCCCAAGCAATTTTGAAGAAACTATTGAAATTGGAATACTTATTCAAAGAGCCCTTATTGCAAGGGGAGTTATCAAACTTTACAACCCTAAAGATCAACCTTCTACTTCAAATGACAAACCCAAGATATGGGTGAAGAACAAGAATGTAACCAATGATGGAGTAGTTGACACTAAGATTGTATGCAATGTACAAACTCCTACTATGCCACAAAATCAAGTTCAAATAGCACAACAATGTTATCAAAAGAACAACCAACCCAATTATCAACAGAACAATCAATTCAATTATCCTCAAAACAATCAACCCAACAACCAACAAAAAAATCAAGGATAGGATAACGAAAGGAGGCCACCTTGACAATATGACCAACTACGAAGGAAATTTACTCCATTGGGAGAATCCCTTAAATGATTATGTACAAACTAGCCAACAAGAACCTCATCAAGATCAATGATAGAGAAAACTATGAATAATCTAACTTCAAACCCCCTTGGTATAACGAGAACAATCAATGTGAATTTCACAAAATCAAGGGGCATACCACCAAAAATTGCATGAGACTTAAGAATATTTTACCAGATCTAATAAAAAAGGGAGAGGTCGACATAAAACATCGGCCTGGAAATAAAGACCAAAATATTTACACGAATCTAATCCTCGACCATTATAAGGGAAACAATGAAGGAAAAGAACAAGATTACCATAAGGTCGCCTTCTCTTATGGTGAGGATATTGTTCTAGGAAATGTATCTTGTGAGGATCATACCATCTGTGTGGTAACCATACTAGGCACAAATACTGAATGCAACATAACTACTCAAAGGGGAAGAGTAACAATCCAAGGAGTACCGCCCCCAATAAAAACCACAAGTAACCCATCAAGTGACTATAGCATTGTGGAACAACTCAAGAAAAATCTGGCCTTAATCTCCATCTTGAGCTCTTAAAACTATTGCCAACACATAAGGAGATATTAGAGAAAGCACTAGTTGAAACATCAATCCCAAACAACCTTGACGCAGATCAATTTCAAGCCATGGTTGGCAATATCACATCCACCCATCATTTAGTATTTTTTGGAGAAAAACCTTCCACAAAAGTCCTTCCACAATCAAGCTCTTTATTTAGAGCTGGGTGTCCACAAACACAAAGTCAAGAGGGTACTCATAGATAATAGTGCAGGTTTGAACATTTCTACCTTAAAATTTGTGAAACGTCTAGGGTACTCTAATGATGTCATAGAGAAAAGAAAAAGCATCACCATCAAAGCTTATGATGATATGGAGTCAAATTTAGAAGGCACGATCAGGCTACCTGTTCAGATAGGACCAGCAATAATAAAAACTACTTGTCAAGTACTAGATCTCGAGCTTCCACACAACCTTCTCTTGGGTCGACCATGGATTCATGCTTTGAAGGCAATACCATCTGCATTCCATCAATTCCTAAAGTTTCCTTATGACAATAAGGAAATTACCATATATGTCAACCTCAAACCTTTCCATTACTGTGCTAAATTGGAGGAAAAGTATAAAAAGATTCAGTAGATACCCAACAATGATATATCTTTTCACCCCTTTTCATTCATTGACCCAACATCACTAGCTCTACACCATCATCAACTGAGTTACCTAAATTTGATACCAAGATCCAAGTGCTTGACAAGGGTTGTGGGGAATACCACTTCAACCAATCTTTTTGTATTGGGATGCTTCCCGCCACACCGAAAACATATGGAGGACCAAAAGAGATCAAACATGTTCAAATTGTAATGATGATAGTCAAACCCACCATCTTCACCAAGTGGGGAGATATGCAAGATGAGGAATTATGTGAAGAAGATCTATCTTCATGGATCTACAAAGAAGAAGGATGATAATATCCACTACCTCCCCTTCATATTGATGAAAACAACAAAGGGTATCAACTAGCGAAGAATACCTCCCCTTCATATTGATGAAAACAACAAAGGGTGTCAACTAGCGAAGAACATGGGATTCACTAGACAAGGTGGCCTTGGTCTACATGGACAAGGTAGAAGAGAACCAATCATAATGGAAAAATGCCCGAAGAATCTTGGACTGGGTTATGGTACATCTAATGTGATTACCCAATATTAAAAACAACTCCTATGAAGAAGAATCTACTTTCACCACTGTTGAGACATAAAATACTTGTGAATACCTAGAAGACTATCTGTATATCCAAAACATGTTTGACAACCTCAACATAAATACTATCATCATCGAACCTACATCTGAAACCACATCTGATGATGACCATATTGAGATAGATTCCAATGAATACTAATGGGATTCCTATGACTTGAGTGAATATAGCCTAGATACCTTATGGAGCTTTGAGAAAACCAACATCCCTAACCTAGCTACAACATCCATAAGATTCATTGATACTCATGACATAATATCCTTGCATTATCCACAGTTGATAGATGGACCAACAACATCATACTCTGATTTTAGACACATTCCAGAATGATTCAAGGCTATTGTGGAGTTCATGGGACTTCAAACCAATATACCACAAGGAGATCACAAAGTGGGTTTGTAATGGAACTAGATCAAGGAGCACATTTTGGGGGGGAGATTGTGTCTTCCAGTCACAAAAATAAACTACAAAATTTAAAAATCAAAAAGAGGTCCCCTAAAGAAAACCACAATGTGGCTTTATGAAATCCGAAAAAGAGAAAAAAAAAAAGGAAACATCTTAAGGTAAAAACCTCTATGAGGCACCGGAATATGGAACATTCAATCTCCCCACCATAGAATATCAAGAGAAATCAACACTCTTAGTTGAAGACATTGAACCTATCAATGTTGTCACAACAGAAACACCTAAAATCACATATCATGTAGCCTCACTTGATCCTGAAGAAAAGGTGGACTTCTCAACATTTATCAATGAAATGAAAATCAACTTTGCATGGACATATGCAAACATGCCAAGGATAGATCCATAATTGGTCGTGCATAGTATTTCTTGGAGCTAAACCCATCAAGCAAAAGCTACAAAAAATGCATCCATAGATAGCACTTTTGGTAAAAGTAGAACTTCAAAAGCTATTAGATGTGGGCTTTATCAGGCTCATTGATTATCTTGAATGGGTGTCTAATCTAGTACCAGTATCAAAACCCACTTGGGGCATAAGAATCTACACAAACTTCCGAGATCTAAACAAGGCTTTCCCGAAGGATGATTTCCCTCTACCCAACATTGATATGATCACAGACCTAACTGTAGGAGTTTAGTGGTTTGCTCCATCACAATATCCACACTTGCCACCACTGTAGTAACACCTTTAGAATCTTTGTCCATAGGGCTCCCTCTCTCGTTATCCATGATCGACATCTCCACACGACACAGGGCGTCCTTTTTGCCCTTGGTTTTGGTTTTTGATTTGTTGTCCTTCTTGGTGGGGGTGTTTTTTAATTCACAAAGCCTGAAAGCTACCTTAGACTGGGCTAACCCCACCCCCCTTCTTTTTTTCCAAGGGTTTGGGTTTAGGAACATCTTTGAGTTCACAGGACCCTTAGAGGGATCCTTCCTTTTAGGTCCTACATAAGCAATAGGGGAAGGTATTTCGATAGATGGTTCATGCTCTTCAACATGGACAATAGAGATAGATTTGGGCGGGCAGAGTGCCAAATGAAAATGGTAGAGCCTAAGTATCAAGCTCTGGTGTAAAGGAAAAGGTGGCGGCTTATCAAGGTTCAAAGTAGCAGAATCAAGGGTTTCCTTAATCGAGCTTTCCAAGGAAGAAAGCAGAAAAAAAGGAAAGCTTATAAGCATTTTGTGCTTGAGATGGTTAAGTAATGGAAAATGGTAGAAATAAAAGACTTTAAATCTCCCCTGTAAAGTAACATACTTCATGATAGCTAAGAAAACTTGATCCCATGATTTTGGTAGCATCTCCCTTTCAAAACTTGAGTGCTTCTTGATTGGATTCTCATTCTCACTAAAGAAAGTATTTGTTGGTGTGAATAAGTCTTGTACCTAGTTTATTCCTTTACTAGGGACTTAGGGGACTTAATTCACATGTTAAGTTTACTTAGGATATTAGTTGTCATATCTAGATAAGTATTAGTTGTCTTATCTAGAATTTCCACTTTCCTAGGTAGTTATGAGTTAGTTGTCTCATGTGATAGGATTAAGACACTTGTCATGATCTTGTCTTATCCTATCTCTCATCCTTGCCTTTATAAGCAAGGCATCTCTAGCATATTTGTTAATAGATGGCATATAGCATTGTATAGTATTGCATTGATCATATTGTATCATATTGCAATCCTTGTTTGGTGGAATAGCATCTTCCATTGTTGCTTCTCTCTATCTCTTGTGGAGGTTCTTTGGCGTTGCAGATTGAAGATCTTGGGTTGTTAACTCCAACATGGTATCAGAGCTTTGAATTCTGGCAAGCCCCTTCCATTTCTTTATTAGAGAGTTTCCATCAATTTCTATTGTCATTTTTTGAGTTCTTGTATCCTATATTGCATGCTTGCATTTTGGTGAGATCTGGTGATTGCAGCGCTTTTGGCTATAGTGGCAGCATTTTAGGCTGTCCCATTGCGTCCAGGAGGCTCGAAAAAGTCAGATCTGGCTTTTGTTTCACTTAATTTCGTCACCATTTGCAGCTGTGGCAAAGAAGGGTTTCGAGCTCAGATCTGGTGAACAACTTTTTACAGGAGCACTTTGAGCCAAAAATAAGTCTTCCATTGCGTCCGGGTGGCCGTTTCCAATTTTTTTGATATATAATTTGCCTATATTCGGCAAAAGTTGTCTTCGGGGCAAATTTTTTTAAGCAGAGGCGGCCGTACGGCCCCCCCTACGCAGGTACGCGTGTCGTCAGAAAAATTTTTCAAAAAAATTATAATATTTTAAATTATTTTCTGGTCGGCATTGTTTATTTTGAAAATTTTCAAAAAAATTAAAAAAATTTATATAGCGCTTTAAAAAAGCGCTGTCGGCATTGTTAAGCCGCAGACTTTAAAGTCTGCGGACTGGTTGATTTGACCGCGGGTTTCCACCCGTCAGCGGAGCTCGCAGCGGCTACCAAGACCGCCACCGACAGCCGCCAGCAGGCGGTCTACCCACCGCCAGCGGTTTCCATCCGCCTCCACCAGCAGTGCCGCCAGCGGCTTCAGTCCACGCAGCTGACCGCCAACTCTCACCGCCACGGCCAGCCTGACCGCCAGGAGACCGCAGCCGGCAACCGCCAGCCGGAAACTCCGCCGAACAGCCCGCTAACCGCCAGGAGGGCGGTCAGTTAACCGCCCGGTTACCTCTAACCACCGGCGGATTTTTTTTGCAACAGCTTAGCGCGTGGTCACGTGGGTGACCGCCGGCCAGCCCCCGAGGGCTAATTTTTTGCTCCCAGTTAGCCTTCAGAGTGCCTAAAATAGGCATTTTTTTCATTTTTGCATAACTTTTCGCCACGAAGTTGGATTTCTGCAAACGAGATATCGTCGGAAAGCTGGTTCGACGAACTTCGCAGTGGTGCAGGTTATTTTTCCAGATTCTGTCATTTTTTGCCAGATTTTTCAGCTTGAAGGTACAAGAGCATTTATTGCTTGTTCTTGATGTAACTTTTGCCAACGAAGTCAAAATTTGGCAAACTTTTTTTTGAAATTGATCAGAAAATCGCAAGGATTCTGTTTGTAACCTCTTTTTTCAGCTTTGCAAGCTCCTTTTTCTGCAAAATTGTAAAAATCACCGTGTGTTATAAACGGTTGATTTGAGCTTGTCACTTGTAAAATTGCAAGAATTTGTTCATTGTAATTTGCTGGGGGGGTTGCAAAATCAGTTTTTAATACATTCTGGGGGGGTGAAAGGCACAATTTAAGTGCCACATTGTCCTTTTCTTTTGGTGAATCATGGCGGATCTAAGGCAAATTGAACCACTCACTCCACATAATTATCATACATGGAAGCTAAAAATGACTCAGTTGTTACAATCTAAGGGTCTATGGCCAATGTTAGATGCAGAACAACCTGAATTTACAAGGGATTATGAAAAGTTTGTCCATAGATGTAAAATGGATGAAGCAAAAGGGCTCATTGGCTTACATGTTTCTGATAATCTGTTGTTTCATATTTCGGAGTGCAAAACACCTAAGAATGTTTGGGACAAACTTGAAGAATTGTATGGTAAAGTAAATCATTTTAGAACCTTGCAACTTCAAGCAGAACTTCAATCCCTCTCTCCAGATGCGTTTCCTTCAATGCAGGATTTTCTTGCTCAATTCAAGATGATTTTGTCACAGTTGAAAGGATGTGGACGTGATGTCTCTAGTGATGAATGTATCTTCTTGATTCTGTCTAAGTTAAAGGGCCCTTATCAAGTGTTTTCTTCTACTTTCTATTCAACTATGGATGCAATAGGGAAAGATTACAAAATGCCTACATTTGAGTTGTTTTGTGAGCGTCTTACTAGGGAGGAGGCCAAGTTAATTCAGTTGGATGCCTTACCTAATTCTAAGAATCATGCTCTAATGGCTCAAACATCCAAGGGTAAAGGAAAGAACAAGAAGAAGCCCAAAGCAGAATCATCTTCTAGTAGTGAGAATCCCTCCAAACCGAAGCCGAAGAACAATCAGAAGTCCACTCAATCTCCTTCTTCTTCTACCTCTGGAGATTCTTCCTCCAAGTCCAAGAAAAAGAACGGAGATCCTTGTTCATTTTGTGGCAAAACTGGACATGATGCATCTCATTGCTTTAAGAGATTAGAGGCCTTAGAGGAAGCTATGAAGAAGCACAATATTTCAGTGGCTAAGCCTTCATCCATGGGCAAAGGGCAAGCTCTTTCTGCACGAGCTATGCATTCACCTTCAGATAGTTGGATTCTTGATTCAGGTGCCTCACATCACATGACAAATTCACGTGATCTTCTTGATTCCATAGTTCATACTTCTACTTCTCAGATTGCAGTTGGGAACTCTTCACAGATTCCAGTTTTGGGGACAGGCTCCGTTCAAATGCTAGATGGGTGCATTGAGGATGTTTTACTTGTTCCTGATATTTCAGCGAATCTTCTTTCCATATATCAGATTTGTCATTCTGGAGATGGGAAGTTAGTTGAGTTTTCTCCACAAAATGTGACTATTAGACAGTTACAAGATCCTGAGAAGGTTGTCGCAACAGGGGTAGTTGATCATGAGAATCATTTGTATCGATTTGATGGATTTGAGTCTACATCAGGTTCATGTTTTGTTGCTCATGCTGATTCAATGAGCAAGCTTTGGCATGAGAGATTTGGGCACTTGAATTATAGATATCTTCAGCAAATGAAAGCACATAACTTAGTGGTTGGTCTTCCAAAGATCACTTGCACAGATGGTGTTTGTCAAGGATGTGTTCTTGGCAAGCAACATCAAGATCCTTTTCCTAAGGGTCACGCTACTCGTGCAACCACACCCCTTGAGTTGGTCCATAGTGATCTTATGTCATTCCCAACTCCTTCTTTTTCAGGGGCCAAGTATGTGCTAACATTCATTGATGATTTTTCCCGCCGGACATGGGTCTACTTTCTGAAGCTCAAGAGTGAAGTCCTCACCAACTTCAAGACCTTCAAATTATTTGTGGAGAAGCAGTCAGGTTTTTCTCTTCGACAGATACGCACCGATAATGGGGGGGAGTATGTCAATCAGGCATTTCAGGATTTTTGCAGTGCGAATGGTATTCTTCATCAGCACACAGTTCCTTACACTCCTCAGCAGAATGGTGTGGCGGAGAGAAAGAACAGGACTCTCAGGGAAATGGCCAATTGTATGATTCAGTCTAGGTCCATGGCTCCCGCTTTTTGGGCCGAAGCTGTCAATTGTGCCAACTATATTCAGAATCGTATGCCCCATAAGGCAGTGCGAAATATGACCCCTGAGGAGGCTTGGTCTCATCACAAGCCAAATGTTTCCTTCTTCAGAGTATTCGGTAGTGAGGCTTGGGCATTCATTCCGAATGGTCGGTGTAAATCCATGGAGAAGAAGAGTCAACGTTACATCTTTGTTGGCTATTGTGAGGATGTGAAGGCATACATATTGTTTGATCCTGACACACGAGAGGTTCATTTCCGACGC
>VDFB02281492.1:31577091-31629831 GCA_007258455.2 Sequoia sempervirens | reverse complement strand
TAGCATATTTGTTAATAGATGGCATATAGCATTGTATAGTATTGCATTGATCATATTGTATCATATTGCAATCCTTGTTTGGTGGAATAGCATCTTCCATTGTTGCTTCTCTCTATCTCTCGTGGAGGTTCTTTGGTGTTGCAGATTGAAGATCTTGGGTTGCTAACTCCAACAGTATTGAGGCTCTCTAAATATTGCACCTTAGTGTTCTTTCTAATTTTCTGACCAGTGCAAGATAGGCCCACCGCTTGGCGATAACCTCCTCATTAACTTCAAAGGATATTCCACCAACAGTGACTCTTGTCACTCTAAGAACTAGCCAATTGTGTTGATATCTTCTCGTGACCCACCAAGCTCTCCAAACGAGGTCTAATTCCTCCCTCGACACAAATGTGCCAAACAATAGGGTCTTTGTGGAATTCATCACAAGAACTAGAGGCTCGGTCTAAACCCTATCACCTCCCATCTCTTCACAGTGAACAATGAAACTTACCCAAGGAACTAGAGTTAGCAAATTTTTAAAATGGTAACAGATAACCTTTACCACCCATTTATCGCCATCGCCATACCAAAAAGGAGAATCATTCCTAATTAAGGCTTATGGATCTTCACACAAGCCAGTGGTCATTTCCAGGAAAATTATGACCACGGGGCCATCATAAACCTTTCTTAAGTACATCAAGCTTAAGATAAAAGTCATGATAACTTTGATTAGATAATTATTAGCCAAAAGTCCAGGGATAACCTTGGCCATACACACATTCCTAAAAATTACAGTCGTGGGGCCATAATAAATCATTTTTAAGTACCTAAGACTTAAGCCAAAATCCATAATAACCTTGATCGTGTAATAATTAGCCAAAAATCTGAAGATACACTTGGCCGTACACACATTCCTAAGAGCATGATTTGAATTGTAGTACTTTAGACAAGACTTCCCATAAATATTTTGAAGATTCCATTCATTCATCTCCATCATTTCAAAACACTGCCCCACTTCCCACCTATTCCTCTCCATGTCATCCTTCTTGTTCCACATAATCAAAGGCCCAAAGATATAGAGCCACATTGGTGCAGGAGCACCTGCCAAGGTGCTAAAGTACAAGCATATTTTGAAGTATTGTTTTAAAATCAATTTTATTTTGTTGTGCAAGGTCTTTAACACCATCTAGATTGTGATTGAGGACCTTTTGTTTCTTAGGTTGGAAGTTAAATAAGTTGAGAATCCTTTGTGTGGTTGATTCCTAAGTTTTGTCTAAAATTGAAAAACACACTGTGTTTTACAACCTGATGCTTTTGGCCGTTCTTAGGTTTGGAGAAGGAAACCTAACCGTTTCCAATGTTTGTAAAAGAGATCTCTCGACTGTTGGAGAGGGTTGGAAGTTTTGGAATTGGTAGTTGTTATGAGAACAAGCAAGACAGCGATTTTCTGTGTTGCAAAATCTGGTTTTCTGTTCTTGATTGCGTGACAGCAATCTTGATGGATTGAACAAGACTTTTGTTGGATAGTTAGCATGTAGAGAGGCCTTTTGAATCATTTCTTGAGGCATTTTAGTTAGTGTTTCCATCACTTTCTGTTATTGTGTGAATACTGTGTTTTTCCTATTTATTGTTTTGACTGGTAAAATCCAGAAAAATGGAGCTCTAGCTTGTTTTCTGACCGTACCAAGAAGTATGGGCTTAGTGGAAACAAGGCTAGACTCCCTCCTTGTACATTATGTAAATATAAAATCCTTTTTGAGGGTTGGTAGCATGCTAAAAAGCTTTCCCTAGGCGAGTTGGCTAACACCCGGTTAGGGAAAGATAGTGACAAGTTAGTATCCACATTGCAGGGGTGTTGTATCTTCATGAAACAAATGTGTGCAGTGGTTGCAGGGACTTCACAATGGTGGTCAAGAAGGCAGAGCCTTTGTTTAGTCTTTTGGAGGTTGGAACAAGCTGAACAGTCCAAGAAAAGAAGAAAAGAAAACCCTAGTTCTTGCATGAACAGGGTACACCAGTGTACAGACAAAGGAATGGTCCAAAACCAAAAAAATCTTGAAGGACTCCAAATTTGAGCCAGGGTGACAAAAGAAAGTTTGGCCTAGTTAGGTGAAGGAGAGGAGTGACAAGCAATTTTCTTGTGTGAGGAGACCTAAAAGGGGCTCCACCTAGTAGCCCTTCCCCAAACCCTAAACTAGGGTTTAATGAAAGCGATAGAAGAAGGAAGGTCTGTGCTTGGACAGGACCTTCCCTAGACTGTTTTGAAGTTTTGAAAACCTATGCACACCCCTGAAATGAGGTTAGGAAGAATTTGGAGGTTAACTGGTCTTTAAGCTTATTAAGGGCTAGATGGTGAATGTGAGGAAAAGCACTAAGAATTGCTTGGTAGCAGCAAATTAAAGATGATAGCAGGGTTGGCAATGAACTAGGGGTACCTAAACTAGCAGAGGACCTATAGGTTGAATGGTGGATGAAGTGACACCTTAGGAGTTCTCAAGGAAAGGACTCAGAGCATTGAGATTGTGATTGTCTCAATCCAACCCTGTCCCTATCACACATGTACTCACGCAGATCAGCAAATTTGGCTACCATCATTAACGGTTATATGCTTATGTTCATCAAGGATAAATCCTTGTATATTTGCAAGGATAGCTCCAAGTCTTCTCCAACATTTGGATAGGGTCCATGAAGAACCAAGGTTGGCTAGAGCATCTGCCACCTGATTGCCCTCATTAAATATATGATTCAAATTCTTCCTTTCTAGTTTAGAAATCAAATAATTTATGTCCAAGAGTATGTCTTTGATACTCCATCCATGACAAATACCATGATTAATAGATTCAATCACCTTCTTGGAGTCACCTTCTATATGAATTTTTTTAATACCAAGAGTGACAACAGTTTCAATGCCCTTGAGCAACGCTCTAGCCTCCATTGTCATAGAAGTATATATTCCAATACCACTAGCATCCCCTACCACTAAATTTCCCTTAGAGTCATTGATAATGCCTCCAATACTAGCCATCCTCGAGTTCCCTTTTGCCGCCCCATCAAAATTAAGTTTGTGCCAATCAATATCGAGGGGTTTCCAAATCGTGTTTAGTCTAGCTAGAGCTTTAGAGTTATCAAAGGAGTTGATCTCCAGCTTTTTGTTCCATGAACTTGCCATGTTGATCTCCCATGTAGTAGGAGCTTTATTTGGGGGTTTACAGTCGTATAAGGAGACATTCTCAGAAACAAGTCTGAAACCAATGCCAAAGACCTCCTTAGGGCTTTTTTAATATATTTGAATATCCAATTCTTCCTCTCTTTCCATAAACACCAGAAAAATATGGGAGGAATTTGATGCCAGATCTCACTAGGGAGAGGATGATAAAAAGGGTCAGCCTAACTATCAATAAAAATCTTAATGTCACTACTCATGGTCCAATGAATCCCCAGTTTACCAAAAGCCAAATGCCAAACTTTGGTAGCAAACAAGTAGTGGAGTAATGGGTGGCCAACTAACTCCTCATTATTCTTGCATAGCATGCATCTATTGGAATTTGAAATCCCCTTTTTCCTTAAATTATCTTGAGTTAGAATCCTGTTGTGGCAGGTCGTCCACTAGAAGAAGTTAATTTTTGGTGTTAAATGTTTGTTCCATACTTGTTTCCAGACTCTACATTGAATTCTCTATTTCAAAAACAAACCATAAGTTGATTTAATAGAGAGGTTTCCCTTGCAATCCTTGACCCAATAGAAAGCATCCTCCATATTTGAGATGGGAATTCTAGTTAGGGAGAGGATCCTACATGGACCTAGCCAAAAGCCTTAATTACGAGGAGAGGAGGTAGTACAATTATAACATTTTCCACTTCCTAAAACCATGAAGACCACGTAGTCACTAACATTTCTGCCAAAATGCAACTTCGCAAGCCCCATCAGATCCTTGAAATCAAATTGGGAAAGGGGCATTTCAATTAGCCAGGGGTCCTCCCAGAAACTCATGTTGTTGCCATCCCATAACTTCCATCTCAGACTAGAGTGTAACAAATTTTTCATCTTACAAATATTATTCCAAACCAGAGAACCACCGGGGTGTTCCTATGAGAGAAACCTGATTAGGGGGTAGTTGCCAAGGTACTTAGCATTCATTATCCTACACCAGTCCTTCTTATTCCTTAAATGGTCCCATCCAACCTTAGCAAGAAAATATTTGTTGGTAGGTTGGATTTTCCTTATACCAAGCCCCCCATCAGATTTAGGAAGGAAGACCTTGTCCCAAATAATCAAATCCAACTTCTTTTTCTCCTTTGTACAGACTAGAGGAAGTTCCTTTGGATTTTTTCAAAATTTTTTGCTATGTATCTAGAAATTTTGAATATAGATAGGAAATAAACCAGGATCCCTTAGAGATCAGCAGTAAGGAATTGCAGCTTACCGACATGACTAAGGATTGAGCCTTTCACCCATCCAATTTCCTTTGAACTCAGATAAAATTCCAAAAGGTGGGAATAACTTCTTTAACAATAAGAGGAAGACCTAGGTACACCAAAAGAAGGGTTGCACTCACACAGCCCAGAACAATAGTCACCCTATCCTACAAAGCAGGAGTGTTATTAAAGAAATAAATCATGCTCTTGTTGTAATTTACACATTGGCCCCAACAAGCAGTATAGTTGTTAAGGCATTTTTTCCATTTTCTAGCTTCCACAACTGAAGCTTTTCATCTACAAACTATTGTATGAAAACCAAATCCATGGTGGTGACAGGTTTAACTACCTTAATAGAGCCCTTCGACAACATTCTATCCACATTCCTACTAAGAACATCAACAACCATTGTGAACAGGTATGGAGACAAAGGATCACCTTGTCTTATACCTCTCCCAACATTAAAGAACCCATGGGAAACCCCATTAACCAAAATAGAATATTTCATAGTTGTAGTGCATTCCAAAATGAGGTTAATCACACTCTGATTGAAACCAATCTTAGATAAGACTAAAAAACTGTAATTTTTTTTATGTGTACTTGAGTTTCTTAGTTAAATCCATTATTATTTTTTCATCTAATGATTTCAACTATATTGAATTAATATTTTACATTTATTATATATTTCAGGGTCTAACGTCACAAGGTGTTACATTATCGACCATCCCACCTGCACCATCCAACATGGTTGTTGATAGTATGAGTTGTGACATTGGTTTCATTGAGGCATGTTGTAGCAAATTTTAAATTTTTATTTTATAAAATCTAAATTTATTGTTTATGTGTACTTGAGTTTCTCAATCAAATCTATTATTGTTTGATTAACTAATGAGTTCAACTATAATGTCTCTCAATGTACAAGAAAAAATGGATCTCAATGTTGTTGTAGCAATTTCATCCTTAATGTGTTTTTAACTATTAGTATGAATGCATGTATTTAGCTATCATTATTTTGTCTCAATTGGCATAATTAGGTATTTATAAATAATCAATATATATTACTTTTTTTATGTTATAATTTGATGTAGGCACTCCTATCCAAGGACATACATTTGTTGATGATTTTGAGCATCGTAGGAAAGAATAGCTAGAGTACGAGCTTGTTGCAAGTGTGTTTATTATTTTAATGTTATTTTTAAAATAATATTTTTTATTTAAATAGTTTGGTATGATATCTAATTTTATAATTTATATATACATGTTGAGTTGAAAAATAGTGATGGACACTCAAGTTCAACATGATGCAATACAACAACCAATTTAGGGGATTGAGATTCATTTTTTGATTAGGCAAAGAGAGGTAGAATGTTTCATTAATAGTCTTTACTATACAGGCATACAAATTTTGTATACCTTTGTGGTACAATCATAAGAATTTGTAATATGGCTACATATATTGATGATATTATGTACTTTAAGCTCGACAATGTTGGCCTTGTGGTACTATTTATGATATTTTATGATATTATATATGCCTTCACAAACTTATCAAGATCAATATATAAAAAAAATTTGTGTATTCATAGCTTAAATGGTTTTAATGGTTTATCATATTATATCTCTCTGTCTTTCCATCTATTTCCCTTTCTCTCTATCACTATCTCTCTCATATGTCTCTAGTTTGCATAAGGGTTGAATGTGTATGGCACAATACCATATGAGTATCATGCATTTTTGTGTGAAGCTTGCATCATGGTTGGTGTGCATCAAACTCCTACAACCATTTGTATAGTCTTCTTATTTATACATCATTGTTAGCGACATTCAATCTTGTTCATGATTTTGAATTTTATATGAACAGTATAATGAAATATGTAATTGTGTACTATGAGTTTTGTTTGAAGTTTTAACTGGAATACATTTTCTTTTTTGCTAACATTTATGAAATCATCAAATATACCATTTAGTTTTGTCAATTCTTCTAAAAGAGATAGTGTAATTGTATGATCCAACTCCTCATTTTCTTCCTTTGATGATGGACCATCCTGAAAAATAGACCAAATACAATAAGCAAGAGAATAGTAAGAATCTTGAAATAATCAAATGAAACAAGTCTTATAGAACAATATAACCAGAAAACCAAGTTGGGAATGTGAAATGCAAGAATATAAAGAATCTAGAAAAATAAATTGTTTTCTACCACCCAAGAAAAGCTAGGAACCAACTATCATGGTAACCACATAGCATCTAAAAACACACCATTGCTGCTCCAAATACATGCATTGTAGGTCACTTCCAATTCCATTTAGAAAAAAAGTTTTCTTACAAAATATTCAACATGTGTATCTAATTTTTGTTATACACTTTCCATTCTATTGAAGCACCAAAGCTATTACATCTTTATGAGAAAAATCTAAATAGGAATCTTAATGGAATTTATCTATTTCTCAACCTCACTAGTAATCTATCTGAAAGCAATCACTAGTGAAAATCAAAAACTCAATAATATGAGAAGATTGAAGCTATTTAAATTATAATGAATACTAGAAAGTATATTACCATGGGACTTTGAGGCAGATGCCAAATAAGATCATCACTTCCAAACCCTTCAAGACAACGTCCTTATTGTTGCAAGAGAAATTGTTTTGAGAGATGTGAACCATTTCCATCATTTTAGATAGGGACAATGTTCTTGTGGAGAATATTGGTGATGCTAAATGAAACAATATGAAAAATAGGCTTGCACTATAATAATGTGCACTACATCAGATATCCAATAATAATGAAGGGACATCCATCAAAGCATAACAACAGGGATTTTTTTGTCATATGTTGTAGTTACAAGTGCCCTGCTAGACATACATGAAAATGTGGAAGCATAGACAAGGCAAGTTCGAACTGTTTCAAAAAATGCCTCAAAGAAATGTGATATCACATGCATCACCGCAGGCCCAACAACAAATTGTGTGGTGTTGTTGTGGCCTCCACCGCAACACCGTATGGTTTGTTGTTGGGCCTTGCAGTGATGCGGTGAATCACTTGCATCACTGCAAGGCCTAGCAACCAATCGTGCAGTGTTGTGGTGGACCGTTGTTGGGCCTTGTGGTGGAGACTTTAATATATGGTGTGGAATAGGTAACAAAGGTGACATTTTTTTGGGCTTTAATCTAGCATATGTATGTTGCCACTCTAACTGTTCTTGCTCTCAACTCTTGCACAAAATCAAGAATATAGGAAATAACCTTGCTATAAAACGTGACTTTAAAATCATAAACTTAGTTTGAGCTTTCACAAGATTAGAAAAATAATAAGTTGCTCACATATGTCAGCTAGTTTGATACTGTTCTTTTACAATGCACCATCAAAAGGCTTCAGTGTTAGAGAGAAGAATCAAAACCATCATAGTCACCTTTGATTTGAATATCAATACACATTTTCTTTCCTTTTTCTAAAGAGGCAATGCAACTTGAATATATTACAAATATGATTTTCAATCAAATCAAGCTTTTTCATGGTGGATAAACATATATAATATTTTGCTTGTAGTGTATTCTACTCTAGTCTTAGGGTAAAAATACACAAAGGTCTTATTGAGATACCAAGTTAAGGATTGGATTATGACCATTATGAAACTTACCATGGATAAGAAACATTTGATATTTGTCACTGACAATACTGCATATTAATGCATCTCCCTAATTAACTCTTTCATATCCATCCTACTTGTTTTATGAATTATTTTCTAACCAAGAAATCTCTTTAACCAATATGGAGATTGAACTATAGATTGCACTCCTTGTAGGATGTTGGGAAATCGTCAAGGCTGGTGGATTCTTTGTAGGTGATCACTAAGACTGATGGAAAATACAAGTTTCGAAGGGGCATTATGCAACCACCAAGACCACGAATGGACTCATTTCAACAAAATATGTAGAATTATTGTATGGGGGATTTGCTAATGTGTGGTTCCCCCAAATATGTTGAATTATATATAGTGTTACCAAATTGTAGATGTTGATATACCATCTCAACTTCATGCAATGTAGGGTTCATGTATGGATAACATTCAATATATGAAGTTATAAACATTCAGAGAATTTCATGATGATAAATTTACCCTATACATTTATTAATATACAATGTACAAACTTTGAAATGAACTAGAATTCATCATCTTGCATACTTCTGGTTTTTACTGTAATCATAAATTTGGAACATATCTCTAATATTATGATTATATAGAGCATAAAGTAGAATATTTTTCACATATACGTGGTTAGATAGTACCTATGGATAAGGGTCTAAGGTGTCATTAGTAAATCCATAAGGGAAAATCACTCTACTTGTAGATATAAAAATTGAACAAGAGATTAAGTGAACCAATGCTATTATGAATCTTGTTAGTGACAAAATAAAGACCACTATAGAACTTCACCTGCAGTCAGCATTGTAGTCAATAATTATGCCATTCTTATTGTCCTTCCTGTCAAATTTCCAAGTTGTCAAGTCTTGGTCAATTTTTGTCAAGCTAACAGTATTTGCAGATAGCTCAACAGAGGGGAGATGATGAATAAAGGTCATCAAGCACTTAAAATGTTAGTATTAAAGGAACATGGATAAGAAATGAAAAGATATGATGAGTAAAGCTTTTGGTGTTGAAGGCTATGGAGTGGAATAGAAGATGCCACATTGATGAAAGATGGAAAGCAAGAACAAAGGGATGTGATAGTTTACAGAGTCTCTTCAACACTCCATTCAAGCAAAATAAATGAGAGCAATAATGCTACTAAGGAAAGAAATTCAAATGGCTACTTTAGGAAAGATGGAAATGAGCAAAAAAAGTATTAATCTAAGGATAAAATTGAAAATTCCTATAGTTTTCCAATGGCTTAGCCAGTCCAAAAGTGTGATTTAAGTAGCTGAGTAAGAGAAAATGTGCGAGCAAAGAGAAGTTTTTACTAAGTATGGAGTTTGCATCTTTTCACTAGCAATGTCATTGAGAAAAGGTGACTTAAGCGACTAAGCAATTGGAAATCCATGACCAAGGAGAATTTAAAAGATAAAGAAAATTACACTCTTATGTTGGCATTACTAGTACAAAACCACAATTTGAGTGGAGAAGCTTGGTAAAAAGCATGACTAGCATGAAGAGCACACATTTAAAGTGATTTTTCCAATAGGAAATCATGCAAAGAATGGCAGGGCTATAAGTAAATCAGGATATGGAAAAATCATGAGGCAAACACATGAAATTTTCACTTTTCTAAGTAATACAAACAGTCCAAAATAGCACCAAAGATGGCAAACATGAAAAGATGCCTGATAGTGACTGTTATGGTGCATTGCAAGATAATCTATAAATAGCAAAGATGTGATTTCACCATGATAGGAATTCAACCTTCACAATCAGGCATATGCAAGCATCTTCCAACTGTAATCTCAACTTCAATCCCAATGCACAAAGTCCCCTCATTGAAATTACTCACTGTCTTCATGCTTTGACACCCCTTATAGACAATCATATGCATGTGTTTGAAGCTGCAAACTTCAATCAGAACAACATCTTAAACACAAAATATCATGCATTCCTCAAATGCTTACCAAAAACTTGTGATAAAAACATTTCTTTGGAGGCTACTATTGGCATACAAGGAACTGCACTTGTCATCAAGCATTGACAATCTAGTGCCCAATCAGGATTGTTGCCTCTTTATTTCTTATACACTACTCACATCACTTTCCTATTATGCAACTCAATTCATTTGTGAGGACTGCCACATATAGATATTGTCTCTTTGCAACTTGATTCATGCACCTTCCCACTTGCATTCAAGGTTGTATTCCACTGTGACCTCTTCTAGTGTCTATCCTTTATGCCTTTTCAAGAGTCCATATAATAATAAACCTATCCTGTGAATGTTGAGAATGTTATAAGCATAGGCAACATTTGGACTTCATGAAGGATGCCCTACTGTGAATTGATCCTCATGCATCCAAAGAATCATACTGTGCATATAGTCACTATCAAACAGTTATGAGACTGCCTTTGTACTCATTCTAACTATCATACCATTTCATGCAACAAATTCCCTCTAGTACTATACCTTATAGGAAAATTTGCATAGCACATTGGGATAGTTCATTACATCCAACTTTAATTCTCCTTTCATGAGGTTTCCTACAAATCCCTCATTTTCTAGAACTCTGCATTGATTATGCTATGATCACTGTCATCTTATGGTGGTTGTGGTTATAGGCTGCTATTGTTCATTACCATTTCAATTTGGTGATGACTTTCCCTCTTTGAATCTTGGTCACATGAATTTATACCTCAACGAGTAGGATTCCCTTAAAAAATCATTCAATTCTACAGCCTATCCTCCATAGCTTGAATTCCATACCTATCATTTTGAATAGGCTTTGCATAGTACTCATCACCTATCTCGAATGTATTTGTATCTTGTGCATTTGATAAAACTTTAGACAAAGAAGTCTTTTGAAGTTCTTCCTTTGTAGACACGTTCATGGTTTACTAACACCAGATTTGCTTGTTGCCCCCTCCTTGGAATTCATCATAGTTATCTTCCAAACTTGAGCTCACTTCATGATAAGACTGCTACCAAGGAATCACAATACATCCAAAGCATATCAATGACAATTAAAGACCTTCAGTGCAAGGACTTCCCTCAAAATCCATACAAGATGCATCTCCCCTACACAAAGCACTTTAAAAGGCAATAGAAAATATTTAAAAGAAGTTCCTTTCATGGTGTTAATGCCAAAATCAAGTGCCTTGTTTCACGGATTCAATGACTGACACTAGCTTTGTCTCACTGCTAATATCACCTTGGGCCACTATCTATTTATGCAAGAGCTTAGGAACCACGATATCCCTTCCTTTCATGTGCTCATATTACTCACCATCTTAAGCATTCATCAATGGTCTTTATGATGAAAAATATCAATGAGGACATAATCTTCCAATACTGTGACTTCCTTCTACTTCTTTACACAATCAATTCCTTTTGAAATTTTTTCATTAAACCTTGTTCTCTCAATCTTCAAAGCATTGCCACCAACCAAAACTGTTGCCCCTTAATGCACTGAAGTTATGGTGTTGGGATAGACATTCCTTGAGATCACATGGTGACTAAAAATGTAGTGACAAAATATTGTCCTTATATGCTGCTACTTACAGTCACTGCAACCTTACATTGTCAAAGGTTGTGATTGAGTGGCTGCATTATGCATGATTGTCACTATGAAACATAAAACTTTCATTTATCACTGTACATATTGTACTGTGTTTGAAACCCCTTTATGTTGTGTCATTCCCAATGTGCATTTGACATCACTTCCTTCAATATTTCATGAATTTCAAAACACTGCCCCTTCATGCAATGCAATTTTGTCTCACTCCCTTTGTTGTGCATCAAGAACTCAAAAATAATGTTATTAGCCCTAATTATCAATATACTATGACTGCCCAATACATACCAATGTCTTCATTGTAGGCATATGTTTTCATGGACTACTCATTAAGAAGCATAGCATTTGGAATAGTTGTAAGGTTTGTAGGGGTTTTTGTAAAAGAACTCTCACTGTCATTACAATAAGGACTAAACTTCAAGGACTGCGCTATCAATGAAAGATATTTCACCACTATCTTTAACCTTTTTCAAATTAAGGGAAACACCTATTAGCATCATCCATATTGATTAGCTTAGACATTAAATAGTAACTCTTGTGCCTCTTTATTCCTTCTTGCTTGGTCTATCCTCATAATAGGATTGTCATACCTTTATATTTACAAACATCTATACGAATCCTTTGAAACCCTCATGAAATATATATGTGCTCATGACTATCCCACATTTTGATTATGATAGTTCCCTTTCATTTGGACTGTGGAGTCAAAATGTGAACTTGTTGCCTCATGGTCTCATGATCTAGGGTTTCAAAACTTCATGCCAGTTCACCACTCAATGACTCAACTCTCACGGTTTACAAAGCTTTTATCTCTCTATCATACTCATTCTTGGATTACAACACACCATAGGGATCCAAAGGAATTTTTAAATAAGAATATGCATTCTTTCAAAACCTAACCCATGAATGGAAGAGGGAAAACTCTCAAATAGAAAACCACCATACATAATGCAATGAATGAGAAAGAATGTTGCTTTGTCTTCTCAATCACATAAAGATAAAGCAGTGAAAACTTTGAGAAGGAAAAACTATGAAAAATGGAAAGAAATGTTGCAGACCTGAAGCTTCTTCCTTTTGCAAAGTTGCAGTTTCCATAATAACTCGAGCTTCCTACCTTGCTTTGTCCAAAAATTCAAGTGAATCCTTTTGCAGGTAAGGAAACATTCGTTGCTTTCCTACCCATGCAAGTAGCTGCTATAACCCAAAAAGCCTCAGTGCGAGGCTAACCAACTAATGAAACGAGGAATTCAATGAATAATGAATCACGTGCAATACACTCCTGCCAATAATTCCCCGAAATATTTTTTAAAATTTGTCTTATTTGTATTTGTGTGACTAACTATTTAGTCATTTTTATTTGTATGACTAAATATTTTTTTAGTCGACGACCAAATTAGTCATTTATTTACTCATTTAGAGCTGAGTTGCAAAAAATTAGTAGAATTTAGTCATTTTTAATTGTTGTGACTAAAAAATTTAGTCACGTAGTCATTTATTTGCCAAATTCTACTAGTGAATGAAGTCTATAAAAAGAAGTTTTCATCTCTTTGAAAGAGACGTTTTGGGAAATTTCATGATTGCAAGTTTGTGAGAAAGACAATTGTATAACTATTTTGTAAAGAAATTAAAGGAGAATATCTACATTTTTTTGCTCAGATACATATTCTATCATTTTCTTTTCTTATGTTTGGTGAATGATGTTTCTTTGCAGTGTCTTACAATTCTTGATTATGAAGCCATTAATTTGTATGTCTAGAATATTTTATAGCATGTAATGTGGGAAGTTGTGGTATTCATATTTATTAGTTGTATATTATAAATTTATTACATTTTCAATGGAAAACTGAGTTAATACTCATATGTTTGTTGAATTAGTATGTCTTTCTCTTTTTGTAATAACATTTGAAAATCATATTTAAAAATCTAAATCTTTCTCATACAAGGGAGTTGCCTCTCTCAAACACAGAGGTAAGTTGACTAAAAATAAACTTTACTAGATTTTGGCACAAATTTTGCTATTTTGGATGTAATAAATAGAGTTAAATTTTATTACAAATATTGGCATAAAACAAATTTGTTTACCAACACACCTCAACATGTTGATGTAGTCAGTTTGGCCCCATGTCAGGAAGAATACAAAATATGGCTCTCTGCAACATTATGCTAAACATAAATGATGTTGAGTATGAAAAGTGATCTTAGATCCAGCTAGGATAACTAGGATTATCTCCTTTTCCCTTCACTCGACATTAAACATAAGTTGACTAGGGTTTTTGATGATTAGCTTGCTTCCACAATGAAGAGCCAATACACTATTGTTTATGTTTGTTTTTGAGTTGTGAGGATGATAAATTTGATGTATGATTTGACAAGCCTATTTGACATACAACCCTAGATCTGAAAATGCAATTTAGCGGATAGACAAAAATGGAAAGTAGTAGAACTGGCCTAGATCTAAGAAATGACAACAGTGAGGAACTTGTGACTAAAATTTGGGCCTAATTTGCAAGGATGAGGGCACATGCGCCCGCCCTAGAAATGATTGATGATGATCAAGAGGGTATACCTTGGGTCAAGCAAAGGCCAAAACAACAATAATTGACTGAAAATGATAAATGATAAATGATAAATGATAATGTTACCTTGATGTGAAAAACCCTTGAAGAAGAGATGCCACACACAAGTTAATTGATGTTGATGAATCGATGCCTTGAATGCTTGATAGACCTACAAAAGGTTAGCTCATAAAACATAATGGATTGCTGCAACTAGCATGTAGATGATATCTCAATACATCATCAAAATTTTGCATGATTGATCATAATAGCTCCTTGAACATAAATTACTTCACTCTTCTTGATGTCTTGCAAACTTAAACTTGATTGATGAAAATGTTGTAATAATGTTGCTAATTCTTCCCTTGACTGTCCTTGATTGATTTTAGGATCTTCAATTTGCTCTCCACAATCGCTAAGTGTGCTTTTAGGTATCATTAGGATAAAATGACTAGTATTTATATGCAATTCTTTTAATTTCTTGAAAATTAAATACCAACAATCGACAATTGAAATTAGAAATTCAAATAATAAATTACCAAAATTGACATATTCAAATTTGGAGCCAAAAGAGGTGGTTTAGGGCGTGGTGTGCCCTACAATATATCCACCTTTTTGGGGGTCTAAAAGTGTTAGGGGAAAATATTAAATGCATAATTCATTTCCCGTGTTTAATTTTTCAAGGATATTTATCAAACAGGTAATTATTGCATAATTAGGTCCAAACACATAGGGGGGCTAAACCTAGTGTGAAATTATCAAGGGTGACATTTTTTAATGCTATAGATGTATTTTACAAGAATGCATTAATTATTGGTACAATCAAATGGTTTCGAGTTAATTAAGATGAAGGGAAATTATGTGGGGGACCCCAAATCTAGTTGTAGGTATAGATAAAATATTCTTAGACCCCACAAAATTTGAGAATTGTAGATTGAAAATTTCTTGTTGTTAGTTCTCTTAAGAGACTTTGTTGAAACCTTGTAGCCCAAATGGATTAAGACACATGGGAAGATGTGTTAGGATGTCATTTTTTCAAGACTCAAAATTATCCTTATTCATGATTACCATAGAAAGATGAATAGAAAAACCTATGATATCTCCTAAAATGATAAAATCATAGACTAATAATCTCAATACATATCAATTAGTTGAAATGAATTCATCTCATGAAATTAGAACTTTTTCAAATGCCAAAATTTCTAAGTAATCAACTAGAATGCAAACAAATCACAAACTAACTAAAATATACTTGGGGTATATTCTATAAAAAGTGTGTGGATGGTTGTGTAGATATCTAAAAGATCTTTCTAATGCCTAATCATTTTTTTTAAATGGAGAAATTGGGTGAGAGTTATGAGCTCACAAATGAGAAAGATAATCTAAATTTTAACCAACAACGTCAAGCACCTATTGACAATATATGGAAAAATAACCTACAACACTACAAAATTCTCAAAAGTAGCTTTTGAATGAATATAAAAATTAAGAAATTTGATACCTAGGTGAAAAGTTATGGCTCCCAAAAAAATAACTTGTTTAGGCACAAAAGAGGGGCCTTGGCACTATTATGACGATGATTTGTGCAAAACCGTCCTACTAATGCTAGATATGGGTGACAAGATTGGTTGCACTACTTGGGTGGAGTGGAGCACAACTTGGGTGCCATCCAAGTGGTAGAGTGCAATGAAGCGCTAAATAACGGTTGTCTAGGGTGAAGATTAGGTTATTGAGTGACAATGTGAGGGTGGAAATGGTTGTGCCACCTAAGGCTTAAGCCTCCTAAGCCAAGGTGGAATCCACCACAAGGTGCCCAATATGACTTGGAGCCCTAAAAAGACCCAACAAAAAAATAATTTATAATTTATAATGTTTGTTCCTTTATTGAAAAAGATGTGATGCAAGGAAAAGAGTTGTACACTACTAGTGGAATAACTACATAGGTATGTCAACTATATCATAGACTAATGATTGTACCCCCAAGAAATATGTTGCAAACCTACAATTGACAACATGGTATGACTACATGGTGTCATATGGTACAAAATTTGTATAGATATATACATATTTCATATGGATCTATTTAAATTTCATATGGATCATAAAAAAATTTCTACATTTTTTTGTAAATCCTATTAAAAATGGCCAAATTTCTTTTGACTATAAAATATAGAGTTTCTTATATGAGAATAGGGGGTTTTGATTTTGGACTTAATGGTGAATTGTTTTTTTCCAACAAATGCATTCAGCAAAAGCTCTTGCTTGAATCATTCTTAGATTTGAGAAGGGGCTTATAGATCTAAAGCTTTCACACCATGTATGAGTCAATAATGGACTCAATCTCATAGGATCACCTACAAAATTAGAGATTAACCTTCCATAAGAGAGAGAGAGACAAGAGGATGAATTTCTTGATTATAGTACAAATGATATTATGATCGAATGGATTAATGATACAATGATCACAGATACACAAATTCATGTGATACCTTTCTTATATAGGAAAGTTGAGATGATAGGACAACATAGGATCATGACAATTGCCTTCATCATGTGACATGAGACACAAAAAGTAATTAAACTAATTATGCCCTAAGTAAACTAGTGTGAATAGGACCTGCATGGTGAACTAGTTAGGTAAAACGCTCCATTCATACCAACACATTAAAGAAGGTCTAATGTAGCCATTAGGGATGAACAAAGTGATTAATGAAACTACAAATATAAAAACAACCACATGGCAAAAGGATAAAGCAAAATATTAAGGTAATTTTTTCAAAGAAATTAAGATGGCTTGTGAAATGGACATAGAAGAAAAAGAAGGGCGAAAAAATTCAAGAAAGTTATTGTAGAAGGATGGAGAAGGTCAAGGAAGCCTCAATTAATCATGTCGGGAGTAGAGGGACAAATAGTTATTGTGCCACATAATAACAACAAAATATTTGAGCCAATAAGTATATTAAATTAGGGAAAAAAATTGACCAAATGAGTAGATCAAATAAAATAATATGGTAAATTTAAGGAGTCATTGGAGAAAGGGCTTGAAAGGAATAGCTTTGAGTTAAGGCATAGAAGTAGAGGTTCTTTGCCATTTGAAAAAGTGTATGGTTACAAACAAAGATGAAAAGTTTAGAATTCTTGGAAAAAGAAAAGAATGTGGAGAATGATGATATAAGGGAAACATGCAAAAAATTAGTCAATAATATGAATGAAGCATTTGAAGAAGGATGGGAAGATCCTATACTATTTAACAAAAATTCACTAACTATTGGCAAATTGTCAAAAAATCCTATCTCGTAAGATGAAATGAAACCTTGAAGAGGTAAACCCTCTAGACCTAGACTCATCCCCATGCCAAATAATTTAAGAAGAGTATATGAAGAAGAGATAAGTATTCAATCATTACTTAGGATAGACACAACAAGAGCAATAATTCATTGCACGAAGACTTTTGAGGAGATATTGGGCAATGAATATTCTGAGATTTAGTTTCCTATAGATAAAGGTAGAAGAAAAAGATTGGTGAAAAATAGTAGGCAAAAAAGACCTATAGAAGAAAGGAAGAGAGAACCAAGAAGAAAAGTTAAGTTCAAAGGAAGAACAAGCCCAAAACTACAAAAGGAGAAATCAAATGCTCCATCAACTCATGTAAAAATATCCACAAACAAGATTAAGCTCCATATGTTTAAAAAAGATACTAAGGTTGCAAGCAAGCATTTCTTTATCTTGGAATCTCACTCAAATAGAGTTGACATCCACGATTCCTAGACTTGGTTATAGGAAATTCTAGAAACACTCAAAGATGAACTTGAAATGGTAAATTAAAGTGTGCCCAAAACATGACAAGAAGTGGGAAGAAATAAGTGAGTAATGTTTGACAAACTTTTATTCACCTAATGCCCCAACTAAAAATGTTAGCAAAATGAGATAAATGACATAAGGAAACAATGGATATGTGAAAAACATAACCAACATTTTGAAAGTGTGGTTAGAAAGTTGGAGGAACCACTAATGAAGAAACAAAGGATTGAATGGTTTGTATCTAGGTTAACACCACAAATTAGAGTTGTGGTAGATGGCAAAGTATTCACCACATATAATAAAGTAGTAGAATTAGCAACTAGAATGAAATCCTAATATTGGAGAAATAACTCTTATGAGAGCAAAGAAATAGAGAAATTAAACTTGGAGTTAGAAAAACCAAAATTAAAATGAGAAATTGGGTAAAAGGTGAGAAGAGTGAGATTTACTCCTTAGCCAAAAGGCCCAACATATGGTGTGCACATTGTAGTAGAGGACACAAGAGAAATAGATTTTTGATGATAGAAGATACAAATCAAGCAATTGCTTTTAAGGTAGAATTGAAAAGGCCCCTAGAAGAACAATAAGTTTCTATTACACTATATGTTGACAATGGCATAAGCATAAAAAAACTATTGTTTCATGTTACTTGAAGAAGGATATGAACCACTAGTCAAAGGAATGAATAGGGAAGAATCCTTTATTGAAAGAGGCATGGTCAAAGCTCAAGGATTAGTCACAAGTGCTTTAAAAAATCAACACTTGGCTACTAGGAACCACAATGGAGGGAAAATCAAAGATAGATCAATAATATAAACAATATCATATCCTAGATATAAAATGAGGACTCTTCTACAAGCTACAAAAAATGATTCCCCCTTCTATGTGGAAGGCTAGATGGAGAAGTGAATTTTATGGAGATTAAAATAAAAATCAAATTTAAAGTTATTGAAATGAATGAATAAACCCCTAACTCATTTAACATTATCTATATTTGGAATGGTTTGTGGACAACATTGGTATATTTGATGCCAAGAAAGAAGAGTTGATAATATAAAGAAACAATATAGTACACATGTGATTCAACAAAGGGATGAAAGGAGTTTACATTGAATAAATACATATTGAAGATGAGGAAGAAGTCAAGAGAGACAAAGGATCATACACAATTAGTAGAATCCCAAGAAATGAATTGGATGGTGAACCCACATTAGAAGGAGAAACAATTGTAGAGAATTATGAGTCATCAGCTAAAACTAATGATGTAGTAGAAACTTGGTAGTTGGGTGAGCTAAAGAGAAGGATGATTGAATCCCCAACTATGAGGAAGATACATAGAAGGGTGCCAAAATGAACCATACATGAGGAAAACATATTGGAAATGAAGATAAGACACTGCATAAAAAGAGGGTATTGAATACAAAGAAGAGTAAAAATAAAGTAGTGGAAGATATCACAAAGATGTCTATGAAAAATATGGAGATCAAAAAGAGCACTTCAAATGAATAAAACCTACTATAGAAGATTGAAAGTATGTATGCAAAGATGTAATGGATAGCCAAAAAAGATTGCAGTTCCCAAAAATATGTTTTGAAGAAAAAAAGGATGAAAAGGACCTACATTTGGAAGATGAAGCTCATAAGAATTGAGAGTGCACATCAAGGAGAAAAATTTGAGAAGGATCACAAAGGAGTTGATGGCAAGGAATTTTATAAGATTGTCTCAAGGAAAAGAAAATATTCTAGGCCTAGGGAGGTGATGAAAATAAATACCTCAACCTTTCAAGAGCACACACACATGCTCTGATACCACTGACGAAGAAGGGGATCTCACATACAAACCATCTGAAACAATATTTAACAAAACAAAAATTAATGTGCAAAACTTTGCAACAAGATTATAACTCTTATATTCAACTTCTTCAGCATAGTTTTTCCAAACTCTAGAAATGCATAAAAAACCCTCAAAAAATCGGATTACAACAAATAACTCAGCCTCATGGACTGATGTACAATAACATAAATTATTCTCAAACTCATCTATAACAAGAAATTAACAAACTATATCAAAACAACTCGTTCACTTCACATACAAATTCAACCCACAACTTGTAGTGGCAATCTTCAACCTACAATTGTTCCTGTCTTGCACAATGATCTTGAAACTTCAATTTGTTGTCTTCAAACCCTCATACCTACAAAAAATTGTATTCCAACCTCCCTCGGAGAAAAATCTATGCCCTTTTCTTTCCACTCCCCATTCTGGCCTACAATAATGGATCCCCTCTCACCTGTCATGCCTTCCTCTTTGCCTTTTTCAACCAAAAATGGAACTCCCAAGAAATGTAATGCCTCAAACCTGGAAAAAATCTCCTAAATCAAGAAATAAAATATTTAAAATGCATTTAGAATCTCCAAAACACTCTCACTAAAGATTAGGCCAAGAGAAGCAGCCACTTCCTCGCAAATAGGAGTCGAACTTAGCAAAAATCAACAGTTACACAACTTGGGCATCCAAATATTCCATGCTATAGTTAAGGGGCTTTAATGAGTTGTCCCCACTTGTATTTCCCCAAAAAATCCACACCATAATGTATTTTTTCCTTTTTTGAACTTCAAAAACTCAAAATTTGCCTCCTAAACTATCTCCAACACGACAATTTTTGCAACAATAAAATAAGACCAATTATTTCATTTCATATTCTAGCCTTAATGTCACATTTATTTCTCACACAAAATTATTAAAATAATTTTTTTTTAAAAAAAAATTAAATCACTCCTTTTTTTGGTTGATGTTGATCACAGTTTCACCTAGGATGGCCTGCACCTAACACCCCATGTAGAAAGAAATGTTTCATGAGTTACACTCAGAAACATTTCTAGAACTTGTGCTTGTTTTGGATCCACCTCATTTCTTTGTCTACTAGAATCTTCTTATTCATCAAATTTTGCAAGTTTACAACATTATACCCTTTCATCTTTACTCCTCTACCTTTCATGTATTTCAAAACTTTTAATCTGACCTCCCACCAATATATTCCAACATAATTAACAATCAAACATATACCTCCACCTTCAACAAAAAAAATGTACTTCATTACCTCTATTGCTTTTTTGCCTTTCTCCTCACCTTCCACCATGTCTTCTCCCTGAAATTTCACTATTTCAACGCCTTCTATAGGACATAACATCACTGCAATTTGATTTATTTCACTCAAAATAATATTAGTTCCATTAACAAGAGACTCATTTTCTACTTTACCTAAATAGGAATCATAGTCACAAATCAAAACATCTTCATCTCCACTCTTCTCTAACAAATATTTATTAGAAAACTCTTCATTTACCTTCACTTTACACTCTTCAAATTCAACTTTATCAAATTGATCTATTGCTGCAATAAATTTTACATCAACGCAAACATCAAAATTTGATTTTATCTCACCACCTACTACAAGCTTCATCTCACTTGAGATTAACTCATCCCACTCTTTTTCAACTCCTGCCATCCACATCAATAAATCATCCCCTTCACTTTCTTCTATGTCCTCCAAAGGACGCTCTTATGCTGCAACTTCATTGTACTCACATTCATCTTTATAATAACATTTATCAAAATTAAATTTTACCTCAGTATCTTCCACTGAAACAACTTTTTCTTCCCTTGCAATAATTTGATCCCATTCTCTTTCAATCTGAATGAGTAAATCATCCTTCTCAACTTCATAGGAGTTCTTTAAAGAACTCTCTTCTACTGTTGCAATCACTATAGTCTAATCCTCCATGTCTTCCAATAGACATCCTTCAACTTCAAGTTCCTCAATCTTTTCGGACTCATCCTCTTCCTCTTCCTTGATGTCACATGCATGACACTCTATTGCATCCTCTTTCTTTCCTGCATTCAAAACAACATTAGAAAGATAATAAAAAATACCTTCATCTCTTCTATTCTCCATTTTAAAGACCTCTCAATGGCTTAATAACACACATCTTTAAACCCTTAGGTTTTACTTATGTAAACTACCTCCTTCGGCAATCTATTTACAAAACCCTCTTCCAATATTCACCGATATTATTGTAAATTGCCTCCTTCAACGATCTATCTACAATCATGGAAACCTCAGTTCCTGAAATCCTCTTAAAATTTCTTCTTACTCTTGCACATTCATCTACAAACAAAATCCATAAATTCTCCACCCTCAAGTCCTGGTGCAAATTGTCTCCAATCAGCGCTTCTGCCTACACACTCAAAAACTCCCACTATGATACCACTGATGAAAATAAATACCTCAACCTTTCAAGAGCACACACACATGCTCCGATACCACTGACGAAGGAGGGGATCTCACACACAAACCATCTCAAACAACATTTAACAAAACAAAAATCAATGTGCAAAAATTTGCAATAAGATTATAACTCTTATATTCAACTTCAGCATAGTTTTTCCAAACTCTAGAAATGCATAAAAAACCCTCATAAAATATGATTACAACAAATAACTCAGCCTCATGGACTGATGTACAACAATATAAATTATTCTCAAACTCATCTATGACAAGAAATTAGCAAACTATATCAAAACAACTCTTTCACTTCACATACAAATTCAACCCACAACTTGTAGGGGCAATCTTCAACCTACAATTGTTCTTGTCTTGCACAATGATCTTGAAACTTCAATTTGTTGTCTTCAAACCCTCATACCTGCAACAAAATGTATTCCAACCTCCCTTGGAGAAAAGTCTATGCCCTTTTCTTTCTACTCCCCATTCTGCCCTGCAATAATGAATCCCCTCTTGCCTATCATGCCTTCCTCTTTGCCTTTTTCAACCAAAAATGTAACTCCCAAGAAATGTAATGTCTCAAACCTAGAAAAACTCTCCAAAATCAAAAAATAAAATATTAAAAATTCATTTGGAATCTCCAAAACACTCTCACTAAAGATTAGGCCAAGAGAAGCAGGCACTTTCTCACAAATTGGAGCCAAACTTGGCAAAAATCAACAGTTACACAACTTGGGCATCCAAATATCCCATGTTATAATTAAGGGGCTTTTATGTGTTGTCCCCACTCGTATTTCCCCAAAAAATACACACCCATAATGTATTTTTTCCTTTTTTGAACTTCAAAAACTCAAAATTTGCCTCCTAAACTATCTCCAACACCACAATTTTTGCAACAATAAAATAAAACCAATTGTTTCATTTCATATTCTAGCCTTAATGTCACATTTATTTCTCACACAAAATTATTAAAATAAAAATTTAAATCACTCTTTTTTTTTTGTTGATGTCGATCACAGTTTCACCTAGGATGCTCTTGCATCAGGAGGATATTGGTAGGTACTAAGGATATTGCATATAACATAAATACTACCTTATATGAAATTATCCTATTTCACAAAGGGTTTGTGATATTGTACAAAGAGAGTTGGGCAATGCAAATAAGGGAATGTGATATTGCATACTAGACTAGAGACCTTGTGGTACCACCTATATGCATTTGACACTTAGTAGAGAGAGCAAAGAGATTGTTTGATACTACATAATCTTTGCATATACTATTTGGACTCGTATATTGCTCTTATAGCCCTTAAATAGCCAACACACTTTAACATCCCTAAATAAACTAAAAAAATGATAAATATCATAAAAGAAAAGATGAATTCATAGGAAAAGAATAATTAAGAGTGCTCATGAAAGGAAATAGGGAAAATGCACTATGAAGAGGCATAAAGAGGCTATATAAGGAAGAGAAAGTGAGAGAAGGGAAGAAGTGCATGGATAAAGAAGTGTGGATGAGTAAGAGGAAGATATATGAAAGACATGGAAATAAGAGAAGATATATAAGTGAAAAATATATATAAATAAGATGTAGTGAAAACACATACATATGTTAGAGATGTGTATGAAGGATGAATAAATACATGTTTATTTTAAATTTTATATTATGATATCTACCTTACTATTCAAGGTTCCTTCTTATTGCATCACCATGGGGTTGAATTTTTGACACAAATAATCCAAATCTTGGACATATTTTACCATCAGCACAAAGGTTTAAAATGATGAACTTGGGATATCTTCATTATTGTTTGGGTATTGAGGTGATTCAAAAACTCGAGTATGTCTTCATCACTCAACAAAAAAATAATGGTGAATTTCTAAGAAAATTTAGAATATCCAACTACAAACCTCTTAATACTCCTATGGAACAAAGTTTGAAACTATCATATGATTTTATAGCATTTTCCAGTGCATCTAAATACCAATAGCTTGTTGGAAGTTTGATTTATACAACAATATGGCCTAGTATTTCTTTTGTTGTTGGAGTTCTTTCTTGATTCATGCAACCTCCTAGAGAAATCATTGGTTAGCAATAAAAAGTGTTATTTTATATCATAAGGGAACTTAGAACTATGAACTCAAATACTTCAAGGCAACAAAGTTCACATTTGTTAGATATCAAGTTCTTATTACGCAAGTAACTTGGAATATAGAAAATATACATCAAGTTTCCTAATTCATCTACGGTCAACTACCATTTCTCGAAATCTAAGAAGCAAACAATGCTAACTCTATCCTCTATAGAAGCAAAATGTATAGTAGATCTCAAGAGGCAACTAGAGATATATTATGGCTCAAAAGGATTCTTAAAGATTTGCAAGAACATAAAATTCCATCAACACCTCTTCTAGTTGACAATAAATCTGCAATCAGAATGTCAAAAATCTATATCTTCCATAATTGAACTAGACATATCAACACAAAATTTCATTTGATTCGATATCATATGAAAGATGACAATGTGCAACTCAAAAATTGTCCAACTATAGACCAACCAACATATGTTCTTATCAAAGTGCTTGGAAAATAAAAGTTTGAGAAGTTCAAAGGCATGTTTGGTTTACCTATCACCCCTTCAAATTAAAGGAGGATATAAATATTAATTTTTTCATAGTTTGTTTTGTTTGTGACAACTTAACTTCTTCACTACCCTATAAATAAACTTGTAAATCTTCATAAACAACAAACATTACCATTATGTTCTGCTTTTTCATTCCTAGCTTGAGAGGAGGAATATTGTAAAACACAGAGAAAAAGAGATGCACCGCCAGAGTTAGCTTAACAATTCTATGGGAATCTTGTCTTCGCCTCCTCGTATGTTCTCATTAAATGCTTCAGCACTGCGTTGAGATGCTATTATGCCCTTGGACTTAAGCCTACAATGATCTTGTCCAACTACATAGTCCCGGATTTAACCAAAATGAAGCAGATTGTCGGGCCAACAAAATCAAAGATCTCAAACTTTGTTCATTAAGTTCTGACCGATTCAAACCTTCAACCAGAATCTATTTAAGAAAACTAAACAAATTCTAACGGATCATAAATGGCTTGGATGCCAACAAAATCCAGTGGTCTATATTCTTAAATAATTTGTGTTGTAGTCTGAATTTATAAACAATGATGAAATTACATAAATAGACTATGGGGCATCAATAATTGTTGAAGAACTGACATGATATTTCAAGGATTATTTAGATAATTAAGTATAAATATTGGTGCCTGCTTGAAGTTTCGGACTCAGTATTTCCTGATGAACAGAGCAACTCTTGCCGCATATTGGCAATGAAATTAAGCTACATGGATTGTGCTTACTAATGATTTGATAGCAAAGTATCTGTGTGATTACCATTCACTTCAATTCTTGTTAGGGGGATTTGGTAATTCAAAAGTGAAAGAGACTGCACTTCATTGAACACTTAAGTTTCAAAAATGAATTCCAATTCCATAAACAAGCCCTCAAGATAAAGACGACAGAATTACAAGAAGCATTACTTTGTTGCTGCCTTCTCTCTATGGCTGAGCTGCAACACTCTGCCAGAGAAGCAATACTTTTCTGAGGAATAGTAAAACTTGTTCATAGAAGGTTAGTCTTCAATGCAAAAGCATTGCTACCTTACGTTTATCCATACTCTATCCTGCTCAAATTAATTACCGTGTTGATTTGTCAAAATTTTCTTGAGCCTCTTGGACGAACAACTTGAGCATCACATAAACACTATACAGCTGTTTGTGCGGGTGAAGTTTGTGGATCACTACTGAAGGCTTGATTATTTGAATTTAAGTGGGTAGAATCATGGATCGGACTCAACCCACTGCCTTGTTTGTCACTTCTTTTCCTCTTGGAACTTTCTGTCTTCTTCTCATCAACAAAACTAGCAAATGATTGTATAATTTTTGCACTCCTATAAGTCAGGGAACCTGATTGAGGAGTAGAACCATCTTGATTATCTAGATTCCTAGAATGGCGTGCGTATTGAAGTATCATACGATAGAAAAACACAAATAGGGAAGCAAAGCATACAAGTCCAATAATCAAGAAAAGACTCCAGAAGCTTTTCAGATTCAGTTGATCAGATTGCACTTGATTTTGCCTTGAGTTGCAATCAGTTTGACTCAGCCATTGATCATGGATTCTCTTTAGCTTGCCACTCTCTGACAGACTCAGAATGGCTGTGGACATATCAATTGCCAGCTCAGAATCCTTCTGGAAAGCCTGCCGACAGAAAAGAAAATGAAGCATCTTAAAACAATATAGAATTTGAACATGTACAGAGTATTCAAAACATAGAACATAAAAGACAGACTAAAAAAGTTATAAGATGTGAGACAAAGTAAAGGTGTATCCAATGAAGAGAACTACTTACAAAACCCCAGCCATTTCTGCTGATTTGCTGGCCAACAAGTGCATAACCACAGTGTGTCGACAGAAATACTTGGACGTAAGGAAGCTCATCTACAATTGCAGCCACACCTCCTCTGTTTGGTCCATCCGATAATGCTTTAGCATATTTTTCCGGAGAATCAAGAGGTATTAGTCTGGAGGGGTCTATACCAAACTCGTGTATTAAATAGTTTCTGGCAAAGGATCCTGTCTGATATCCTACAGGACTGCTGCTTTTTATTAAACTATCAATTCCATCAATTGTAGGTGATAGTTGTCTTGCAGTGAGGATTGAGGTCAGACTGGCTGTATAGCTGGATTTGATGATCAAAACCACAAATAGCCATATGATGAGTACTGCCCGTCCAAGGGCGGTCAAAGTGTTCTCTCCTGTATTAAACCCCATTTTTGTGCATTAGGTTTTCCCAGAAGACAAGAATATTGCCTCATCTAACAAGATATTCTTATTAACATTGCATAAATATATTATTAAATCCACATTAAGTTCAAAATCCACCAAAATCAATTACAAAAAAAAGCACTTTAAATGCTCAAATGGTTTTACACAATTAAACTTTATTGAAACCTGAAAAGAAAGACAAAGCTTAGTTTACACTTTCAGCAGTGAAGACATTCTATAAGCAAGTTAACAATGTATGACATCAAGAGTTAAATTACTTACTATGAGAGAAGAACGATGTTGAAAAGCTGAACCTGCACAAACACAAAGCTAACATGAATAGGAATTTTATTTTCTGAAATCCGAAACGCAGATTTCAACCACCCTAATAACTTTGTTGTTGAAATATATAGTGCATAGGTAATAACACGGACATAATAACATGTCTTTTGTATTAGGCTGGAACCAATAATGATGACAACATGATCAATAATATACAAAATATCAAATCTTACATTCCTATGAAGTTTAAATAAAAAGTCTCGAGTGTTGGCATATGGCTTCTAGTGTTGTCATTGAAGGCAACTTAAGTCATTGATCCGGTCCGCACTTCAGTATTTGACCATACCGAAATACAAAGTAAAGAACAGGGTATCTGGCTGAAGTTAAATCTGTCAAGTGGTTTGCATTACCAGTTTATCAGTTTTGGTTGTGGATCTCAGGGAAGGTCTTTGGGAATATTAAATGACTTATTATCGAGTTTTGTGTTATCGCATCAATCGATGTAGGAGTTAGGAGATCTGGTCGTTCGATTTTATGTTCATCAATGTATGAAGGCCGACTAAGTAAATGTGGGGTGTTGCGGATGTTTAAGGCGAAATTGTTTGGAGTATTTTTTATGTTGAATATTTTGTTTTGGGTCCTCACTATGCTATGGCCAACTCTTGTAGATGTGCATTAAATGTTATTCATGTTTTGAGCCGATAGTTGGAAAATATTTTCTATTTTATTTGAAGCCAACATATAGCAATTGAATCCTTGGTGGCGGATATATATATGAGATCAGTTAATTCATTTTGATGTGTATGTGTGAGTGTTCGATATGTGTTGATGTGTGTGCGAATATTAGAAGAGCAATTGAGCAATTTTCACTAGTGCAAAAGAGGATTTTGTGAAGCGAATTAAGGCAGAGTAGAGCAAAGTGCAGAATCAGCTAGAAGGTCCAGAATCTGGTCTATGAGCCTAATCGGAGTTGTAATCAGGCATTCGTAGATGCTATCTTCTCAGTTCAACCTTTTGATGTAATCCAAATCTTTGTAAGGTAGTGAGCCTTCCTAATTTTGAGCAGTGAGCTCTAGGTAGTGTGCTTGAATGCAAGTGCATTCCCTTTTGTAAAACACTTATATTTAAGTACTCAAATTGTGGATTGACCTCCACCGTGGTTTTTCCCCTAACAAGGTTTCCACGTAAAAATTCTTGTGTTATGGTGTTATGGATTATTGTCTTATGTTCATGCATCTTTCTTTTGAGTGAATGTTATATACACTTGAGAGATCAGTTTAACAAAGTTAAAAATTGCACAACACTTATTCACCCCCCCTCTCTTAGTGTTGCTTGAGTCCAACAATTGGTATCAAAGCTAAGTTCCTCGAAAGAAGTTTAACAGCTTGGGGTGGATCTTGGAATATTATGGGCTCTAATAGTCTTTAGCAATAGCTTTTGGTGGCACTTGATAACCTTGATTAATCTAAAGCAGAAGTTTGGGAATTGAAAACAAATCTTAAGGATGCTGAGAAATTCATTCAGAAGTTGAAGGATCAGATTATTAAGTCCAGGGAGAATAGAAAGGATCTTTGTGATCAGATTAAGCAAAAAGAGAGCAAAAGCATGGATGATGTTCACCTAAATCAAACCTTGAAGGAAATAACTAAAGAATGTGAATGAAAAGCTTGCCAGAGACAATGCTACCCTAATGCATGAGATGGAATCTATGGCGATGAAGCTGACTAAGGAGATTGAAGAAAGAAAGAAGAATAAGAAAAATCTTGTCAAGTCCCTAAAAGAGAAATCTGATGAATGCAACAAAATTAATGGAGAATTCATTCAATTAGAGATTGAACTGCAACAATCTAGAAACAATGAAGAAGAGCTTAAAAAACATATTATTATTCTCAGAGATAAACTTGCTACTACAAATGAATACAAGTAGAAGTACAAGATTAGCTTAGTTAAGCTTGATGAGCTGACTTAAGGACAGAATAATGGAAAGGACAAGCGAGGCCTTGGATATGAGAAAGGAGAAAGTTTCGGATCTGGACAAAGAAATTTCAGGCAAGGAAATCAAATGAACAAAGCAAAAAGGCATATGGTAAGACAACCTAATGCTCAAAAGTTTAATGGATACTGTTTTGCTTGCAATAAATTTGGTCATATGGCTACTCAATGTAGAAGTAAAATGAAATAAGGTAATCCATCATTCTTTGGCCAGTGTTTCGACTGCAATATGTTTGGTCATAAGTCAATTGAATGTAGAAATATGTCAAATAACTCTATTAATAGAAGGAATGTAAAATGTTATACCTATGGAAGATTTGGGCATATTGCTAACCAATGCAGATCGAGAAGAAATCAATGGAATGACTAGTATGGACAAAGAAATGTTGTATGTTTGAATTGCAACAAATACAGTCACATTGCAAGATTCTGCAAAAACAAAAGAATGGATAGAAGAGGTCCGGCATATGAAGGCAAAAATATGCAGAAAGATGATAAAGGAAAAGGGAAAGTGACTGTGGATGAAATAAGAGATCAAATGAAGAAGACATGGGTGAAGAAGAGTTCCTCTATTGCAGGAAATGAGCTAGCACTAGAACTTGCTTCTGGTAATTCCTCCGGAAATTAGTTTTAGGCCTTTGGCCTAGGGGGAGCTGTCAAGAAAATCTTTCAAACCCCCTGCCAGTAATTGACACTGAGATGTGGATGAATGCAGTGGTTGCACTGATGATCTACAGATGTTGTTGGAATAGTTGGAAAGGATATTTTGTTGAGTTGAAGGTCCACAAAATTTTTTGTTTGATGACTGAGAAAACAAGGTATCCGGATAAGTTAGGGCAAAAGCACTTATTACAACAAAAGTTAGGTGTGCGAGTTATAATAAGCAAGTTGAAACCCTCATTTGCCACTTTGCATCAAAGAGAAGAAGGAGAGCACTCTGCACCAGAATTCTAGAAATTCGAAAGTGTGAAGAGAATTCGACAGTGAAACCCTAATCTATTAGGTACTTCTATTATATTGAGAAATTTGAGTTTAATTTGGTGTGCAGTTGAAGAACTTATTTTCAAGATGTGTAGGGAAGGGAAAATGGAACAAATCAAAGAAATGATAAAACTAGATGAGTATAGCGGTGAGAAGATTAAAGCTGAAAGAAAAGTACAAAATAATCTTCAAATAGCAGTTGTATTTCTTCAAATTTTTGAATAAGTTTTTGGTTACACTTCATAGGGGGAGAAAGAATTTTTTTTTATTATCTTTTTGTCATTGATGTCAAAGGGGGAGAGAGAGCAGTGAAAAATGCCTTATCAAACTCAGGGGGAGTTTTGTTGAGTTTTGTCAAGTTTTGTCAGCTATGGCATTTTGAAGTTTTCAAGGTTCCAACACTTAGTCATTTTTACTAAGTGTTGCCATCAATGCCAAAGGGGAAGATTGTTGGCATATGGCTTCTAGTGTTGTCATTGATGGCAACCTAAGTCATTGATCCGGTCCGCACTTCAATATCTGACCATACCGGAAGACAGAGTAAAGAATAGGGTATTTGGCTGAAGTTGAATATGTCAAGTGGTTTGCATTACCAATTTATCAGTTTTGGTTGTGGATCTCAAGGAAGGTTTTTGGGAATATTAAATGTCTTACTCTCAAGTTTTGTGCTATTGCATCAATCGGTGTACGAGTTAGGAGATCCGGTTGTTCGATTTTCTGTTCATCAATGTATGAAGGCCGACTAAGTAAATGTGGGGTGTTGCGGATGTTTAAGGCGAAATTGTTTGGAGTATTTTTGTGTTGAAGATTTTGTTTTGGGTCCCCACTATGCTATGGCCGACTCTTGTAGATGTACATTAAATGTTATTCATGTTTTGAGCCGACAGTTGGAAAATATTTTCTATTTTATTTGAAGCTGACATATAGCGATTGAATCCTTGGTGGCGGATATATATATGAGATCGGTTAATTCATTTTGATGTGTATGTGCGAGTGTTCAATATGTGTAGATGTGTGTGCAAATATCATAAGAGCAATTGAGCAATTTTCACTTGTGCAGAAGAGAATTTTGTGAAGCGAATTAAGGCAGAGTAGAACAAAGTGCAGAATTAGATAGAAGGTCCAGAATCTGATCTATGAGCCTAACCAAAACTGTAATCAGGCATTTGTAGATGCTATCTTCTCAGTTCAAACTTTTGATGTAATCCAAATCTTTGTAAGGTAGTGAGCCTTCCTAATTTTGAGCACTGAGCTCTAGGCAATGTGCCTAAACGCAATTGCATTCCCTTTTGTAAAACACTTATATTTGAGTACTCAAATTGTGGATTGACCTCCACCATAGTTTTTCCCCTAACAGTGTTTCCACGTAAAAATCCTTGTGTTATGGTGTTATGGATTATTGTCTTATGTTCATGCATCTATCTTTTGATTGAATGTTATATAAACTTGAGAGATCAGTTTAATAAAGTTAAAAATTGCACAACACTGATTCACCCCCCTCTCCCCCCTCAGTGTTGCTTAAGTCCAACATAGAGAAACAACAAACTTGCTAGTGGAAGATGAAAATGATTATGTAAATCCTAGTATGAATGATCAAAATTATTTTCAAATGTTGTCAGCTTAGAAACAAAATGAATACTTTCTAAAATAAGGATTAATGTTCACAACCTCCATGGTGAAGCCGACCATTGGGCTAAAAGCAAACACACCCTGGTGTGAGTGAATTTGTAAACCATGTAATACATAAAGTTGAATATGAATGCCTTCCATTCTAAAATGTGAGAATTAACCTTCCCAAAGTATGTAACTCAACTACTCTCCATACTCTCTTAGCCTCCAAAAATCAAAATGACTTGGCCACATTCATTTCACCATGTTCAAACATAGAGATGATTATAAAGAAATTTGAATCTCAGTCTTCATATTTATGTATCGAGATTATCTTATTCGTTTCTTTTCCTTCTCCTACAAATTTCATACAACAAAGAAGAGTGGGATGATTGATGGAAAAGGAGGATAATTGCTACATCTGTGACAATTTCAAGGATAACATTTCTGTTAGTATAGGTTTTTATTCTTTTATAAAGGTTGTTCCTACAATGTTAATTAAAGTTTGTTTAGGTTAATAAGAGTGGGTAATAAATGTGGGTGGAGTGGAGTGAAGTGTTGGTATATTTCATAAGAGTTACTCTTTCTTATTTTGGATATTTTGGGGCTACACTTCCTATTAATTGGATTTTCCATGTCCTCCCTCTCACCTAGTCTATATACTCACTCACCTAGCATATATTGTATATAAACTATTGATTTCTTTTGTATATTGCATCTTAAAATAGAATAGCATAATTATTTTATATTGATCTTCTTTTTGTGCTTGCTTTTAACTCTTTTGATCTTTGGTGGTTATCTTCATAGCCAAATCTAACAATTTCATCAGCAGACACTCTTGATGAGCTAATGGGCATAAAAGATAAGGGGTAACAACAAGAAAAATATAAACTTGAATTAGGGATTGTACTTTGATTTAAAGATAAAACATATTGTATATTTGAATGATACACTTTGACAAGTCTTACAAACCAATTTGGCCTAAAGGACATAATTCTTCCTCACCATCTTCACTGACATTTAAATGATATTATTTGAATAGCATATTTGAAAACACTATATTAAACAAGGGAACTTCTATAGACTACCTTGGCGTACAACATTTCTAACAATCTTCACCAAAAAGTAATCTAGGGGATATGATTAGCAAGATTCCTGCATTCAATGAATGTTACTTTTGATTAAAGAACTAGCTTTGATGATTTGAGCATAAAATCATCCCAATGCTAGGCTAAGGTTCTTATATAATTTCACACAATATTTTTAAGTTTGACAATATTCTAATCCCTTCTAGCTTGATAGAGGCAAAAGGATGCACGTGAGGAAGCATTCTAAGATTAAAAAAAAATGTGATTCGTAAGACTAAATAAAATGTCAAGTGGACTACAAAGCATTTACTATAACAAAACCTAATTTATCGTTAGACTCGGGCAATAAAAAGAAAAGGATTATTTTTTGTTTCTGATACAACTATGTTAGCACTCTTAAAACTAGTTGACAACTTTTCTATGTCAAGATTTAGTGGAGTTTTCTAAAGATTGTGTTAGGGTTGTATCAAGGTTTTCATCGACCCTGTATTAGGATTAATGTCATGATAGTGTTGAATTTGAATTCTTGTTAGGCTGGAATTTTTCCTTTTTAAATGATGTCACAGGGGTCATCATTCTTCAATTCAAAACTCAAATTTAATTCTTGGGAATTTTTGTACATGTTGATTCTACCTATAGATACTTAAATTACACTATTTTGTATCATCAATTTGTAATGCCCCTCTTATAATTAATTTTTTCAATTTTTAACACATCAATCTTCACCCGTCAGCGTTAGCATAATCAAATCAATTGATGAAAGTAACCCTATGCCAAGAATGTTCACTCAAACCCAAGGTGGGTGAGGTGATATCATATGGCATCGGGGATCATTAATAACAAACTAAATGAAGTGTACAATGCTGGAAAGTAAAGTTTATGCAACTTGACCGCGTATTTCAGCGGGATTGAATTGACGATCAGCATTATGAGGATTACAAAGTGCATGAAAGTAAAGTCATGGGCGGCTTGTCAACCCCTTCCGCTTGTTCAGTGGGCAGTACAAAAAGTAAATGCTAAAAGTAAGATGGTGAGGCCTGTTTCTTCCACTAAAAGTGGGAATTACAAGTAAGGAGCATGGACGGTGAGGCCTATCCCTTCCACTATGAGTGGGAAATACAAAGTAAAATGCAGAAGTAAGACGACTGAATCAGTACTACTGATATTAGCCTTACAATATGATATAATTTGCAAGTTACAATGAGAGTTAGGTATCCAATAAGCTTCAATATGAAAGTAGATGATCTCCAAACAAGTACAAGCTAACCAACATAAAAAATATAGCCAAAATGACTGAATTATCAGGTCTGATGTAAAATTGCAGCAAACTGAAAACTCAAACCAGCAAGTACAGATTTCACCTTTATGCATGCTCGTAACTTTGCCAATACTTCTCCGAATGATGTGAAACTAAATGCAAATGACTTCTAGGAGTTGGGCGACCAAGTTCAAGCCATCAAACATCACCAAACAATCCAGAATGTTTTAGCACGCTTCCCAAGGCAAGTACAGGCAAAGTGGAGCCTCCAAGAAAGGGGCAACCAGCAAGATAAAATCCAAGACTCCAAAATAAAATCTGAAAATTTGCTTGAAGGGGCATCCAAGTTAGACAAAAGCATAGAACCAATACCCAAAACCACCAAAAAATCGTGCAAGTAGCAATGAGTGAAAATGTACTTCAGCCAAGCACCACACCAGCATCACCAAAACTAACAAAACTCACCAAAATCAGAAAATATCAAATGAAGCCATCTTTGTGAAGCTCTATCTGCAACCTCTAAATGAAGAAGCAATCTCAAACCAGCTAGGTACTATCTCTCAAGTACGAAATTGATAAGCTAGGAGGTATGCATTCCTCGAAGCAATGTGTCTGAAATCATTTCAGTGGCATTTTGTTAAGATAAACAATGGATGATAAACAAAGAGCCCAACACTCTTATTTATAGCCTTTCCTCCTAAAATTCAATTTCATTTTCCTCTCATTTGGGCGCCCAAATTGCATTTGCATTTCATCTTTAATAATATGCATTTGAATTTCCTTTAATCTCCATCCTTAACTTGGTCCAACATAAGCAAAAGATGACTTTATTTAAATTGCAAATAAAACATTATCTTGGGCGTCCCTTAATATCAAATGCAAAATACATTATAAAATGTATTTATCTCCTCAATATGGCATCCAAAATAATAAAGTGAAATATCATAAAAAAATTGCCTTTTTAATTAAAATCACTTATCCCTCCAAGCTAGGCATCCATCAAGCCTTAGCAAAAGTTTCACTTTATTAAAATATTTTACCTCATCAAAGGAAGCACCTATCTCAAGCTCTGACCTGCCAAAAATAACTCCAAGAGTGTTGGAATGACCAACTGCTCGAGCTGACCTACTAGAAATAGCCACTACACTTAACTGCTGAACTGTTGCTAAAAATAGCACTACCAAAAATTAGTACTTACTAAAAATAGCATACTGCTAAAAATAGTAAGTTGTTCCAAACTCATTTGAGCACAAACCGAGCAGTCATCGGGACTTATTAAAAATAGTAAGTCCAGAAAAGTCTTTTGATTTAGTTGCATGGCACATCACCATGAAGCTCTCTAAAAACCCAGAAGGAATCCAGAATCCAAACTACAAAACACCAACATGCAAGCCTCCAAAACTGCCAAGGAATCATCCAAAAATGCAAGTCATTATCTTGTCATGCATGTTACCTCATCCTGAAGCTTTCCAAAAACCCAAAAAGCTCCACTAGACATGCATCAAAAATTCTCACATGCAAGCCTTTAAAACCTCCTTGAAAAGTGGAAACCCTAATTTCAGCTTCTAATTGGCCTATGGGCTCCGGAAATAGGCTATCAGACACAGAAGAGCATATGGCTAAAATGGGGACAATACACAATTCTCATATTAGTTGATCATAGCTACTGCCCTCTAATATCACCACATTGATTAATTAATTAATTGTACCATATCATCATATTCCATTAGCTAATTAATTAGTCAATTTTTTCCTAATTAATTAATTCTCATATTTATCCACTACCATAACTTCACAATTAATTAATTAATCAATCAATTTCCAAACAAATCCATGCACAAATAACTAATTAAGTATGTAGATAGTTGATTAATCATTAATTATCCTCTCATGCATTCCATAAATAAATTTCATGCACATATAACTGATTAATTATTAAAAATAATTAATTAATTATCCTCACATGCCATCCTCAAAAGACAATTGTTTCTATGAGACAAATTTCTGAATTATCTAACTTATGCATGCACATTCCTAAATGAAATAAATCTAATAAATTAAAAATCATGCAAATCAGGTGAATTGATCTCAACTATTCATCTTCTCATTCAAAAATCTATAAATCCATCTCTTCTTCTTTAACCTATGTTCCACACTGTTTCTGGGACAGGGACATGTTGTGACCTTTTCACACATCACCCCATTCAAAATGGGGACCCCCTAATTTTTGCTCCCTTCGGGTCTTTTGGCTTGGTTTTTCGGCTATCTCTCTTTGTTTCGTCTGTCTTTCCGAGGATGTGCCCATCTTTGAACTTAAATTTGAAATTTTGTCTAAGTCCGTAGAATTAGGGTATGCACTCTTCAGGCTAGTTTGAGGTTAATTTGGGCGAGCAAATTGAAATCTGAGTTTGGCAATACATTCAGCATGCTTCTAGCAGGTTCCCAGCAAAATTTCATTGAATTCTAACAACTTACTATTTTTAGTAAGTACCTAATTTGGGACATTTTCTCAACACTTTTGAAGTTCTATCGGCCACACTGCGTCTGGAGCATGTCAAGCTGTTTGTCTACAAGTTTTGAGCTGAAATGAACAACTTTCTATTTTTAGCGACTAACACCTTCAAGAGCAGATTTTAGGGTTTACATGCAAAGTTTCTCAGTGCATGTCTAGAGAATATTTTTGGGTTTTCCGAGACCTTCACAATGATATAACATGCAAAATGAGATGATAACTTTCAGCAGTCTTCACTTCGGGGGCTATTTTAGGGTTTGCATGTTGGAATTTTCAACACGTCTAGATATTCCTTGTGGGTTTTTCGAAAGATTCGCAGTGATGTAACATGCAAACTGGGATCAGGACCTTTTTCAAGAGCTGCCTTCAAAGGCTATTTTTAGGGTTTGCATGCAGGACTTTTCAACGCATGTCAGGTTATTCTTTATGGGTTTTTCAAGAGCTACGCAGCAAGGTGACATGCAAGCAGAGTTGGCCACTTTTTCAGGGACTTACTACTTTTAGCAGGATCATCTGGCAGCTGCCCAACACTTCAGTATCACGAACAAGGCAACACGCAAGAGAAACGGGGTCAAACAGAGATCGTTTGAGCAACATGCAAGTTAGATTAGGGTTTTGAGCTTCGGGGCCTAAAATGAGGGGTCAAATGCCAGAATCTTCGAAAACCGGTGTATCCCACTGCAATCAGTATCTTTCAAGCTATCCACTGGTAAAATTTGAAGGCAATCTGAGCACTTGCTATTTATAGTGAGGCACTCCAGAAACAGGCTATAACTAGCAGGTCAGCGCGAGTTATCAATGTGAACAGGTCAGTCAACCCATGAGGATCATGTTAGTCTGATTTCAAGTTAAACAAAGTTGCAAAAGTCCTAAAACCAAGCAGTTACTATAAATAGCAAGTTGGTGCGAGAAGGCAATGTGAACAAACCAACTAGATCATGAGGATCCTGAGGCGTGAATTCCAAATCAATCCAAGCTTTAGAGGGGTGAAAATCAGAAACTTACTAAATATAGCAAACCAGGGCAAGCAAGCTAAAAATGTAGGAGTTGATGGTGACTCCTCAACACCCCCAAGATCAGTTGCGACCAAAACCACTTCCACAAGAGAGAGAATGGCAAGAAAGCTTGCTTCACAATGCAAGATTTATTAATGGCTGAGTAGCTATTGCTTGATTGCTATGAATACAAATGTACATGAGATGCCTTGCTTATATGGGCAAGGTTGAGAGATAGGAATGAATATGATGTTATGATATTGCTATCAGGATTCAACCGTGTAGTTTCGAGTCAATATGATATGATGTTGACAAATGTCATGATCCTATGACATGAGACAACCAACAACCTAATCACCTAGGAAATGATGCATCCTAGCTAGATAAGATAAGTTCTAGAAATGCCAACTAAGACTTCTAGAAAGAATCTTTTATCCTAAGTAAACTTAACCATGTGAATATGTCCCCTAATTTACCTAGTGGATGAATTAGCTAGGTACAAGACAATTATTCACACTAACACCCCCCTTAAGTGCAACTTAGGGAGAAGATTATTATGCACACTATGCAAAGACTATGACCATGGGTCCCGGCTACTAGGCCATGTTAGGTACCCATTTACAATGCAAATGCAAACAATCTCTCACAAGCGGAGAAAAGGAGAAAACCCAATGGGACAAAACTCCTCTCCAAAAGAGAGAAAACAAAACAAACATGATGTATGGAGGACTCAATGATACCCCCCAAGGACAACATGCATCATGTATATACAATCAAATACCCCACCATAAGAAGGAAGTAGAGAGATAAGATATCCCCCCCATGATGAAGAAACTCCAATGCTGATGAAGAATGCCTGAAAACAAAAGATGACCCAATGTCTGCAAGCAACACACCTTCCCTTAGGAAGAAACAAATCCATAAGCTGATGAAGAAGCCACTCCATGTCCAACTGAAAGGAGAAAGCATGAATGCTTAACATGTATGCCTCTGAAAACTGATGAAGATCCTCCAAGCTTGAATGAGCCACAACACAATCATGGTCAAACTGAACCAAGAAACATGACAAGTCAAGTGAAGGAGGAGACTCATGAATGCCAATCTCCAAAGACAAAGTAGATGGGATAACAGTTGTACTGAAACTGTCATCGAAGAGAAGAGAAATCCCCTCAAGTGTGTCCTCCAAATCTACAGTATGAGACTCCATGAACAAGTTAGAAATCCCTGTCAAATACTCATCCCACAAAGCAAGATTTGAAAAACTATGATCATCCTGCTGAATAGAAGCATCAATGGCTGAAGAAGCATTAATGCTTAACTTTGTTAAAATCAAAGTTGCAACGAATAACATTTGGTCAAGATCCAGAACCTGCAGGAGCAAAAGAGAAAAGAAAATGGCTTGATAGAAGGGATGAAGCTCTTGGCACTTTGAAGTTGTCCATTTCTCCAAATCTTAGATATCATGTTACATCTTGCACTCATCGTAATGAAGCTTGGAATACTTTAGAGAGTCTCTTTGGTAAGCCAGATAAGATGAGGAAATTTAAGTTGGAGAATGAATTAATAGGTCTAAATCCTTCAGATTTTGACAATGTCCAAGACTTTTTCTCTAAGCTCAATTCTCTTAGATTGCAGTTATCTAATTGTGGGGTTACTAAAGAGGATGAACAGTTGATACTTTCTATTCTTGCTAAGCTTGGTCCTGATTATTCAGTTTTTGTTTCTACATTCTATGCTACAATGGATGCTCTTGGCAATGCATACAAAATGCCTTCTCTTGATGAATTTGCAGCTCAACTCACAAGGGAACAAGCAAAGTTGGTACACATGGGCACATTGAAGTCTTCTAGATCTCATGCTCTTGCTGCAAAAGAGACAAAGGATTCAAGTGGCAAAGGTAAGCTTAACAGCACCTAAGTCTAATGAGCAAGGTAAAGATTCTCCTTCACATAGCACTCCTGAGTCCACATCCTCTTCTAAAGAGGAATCATCTAAAAAGAAGAAGTCAAAATGTGCATATTGTAAAAGATTAGGACATGATGAGCATAAATGTTATAATAAGAAGATTGATGAACTCACACACCTTCTTCAAAAGAATAACATTAAGTTGCCCTCATCAGTATCTGGTACTTCTTCAACATCTCAATGGCAAATCTCATGTCATCTCGGGAATCCCGCGAGGACCGCAGGATCTATACAGGCTACACAGAGATGAGAAAAGGACAAAGCCTCTTAGCTCTACAAGATCTGCATCATAGATGGCTTCTTGATTCAGGGGCATCTCATCATATGGCATCTTCTATGGATATGTTCTCTTCTTTTGAGCCTTGTAATTCACCTCATATATTGATGGGTAACAATACATATATGAAGGTAAATGGGAAGGGTTCTATTGATATGGGGGAAGGGACTTTCAATGATGTACTTTGTGTTCCTTCCTTGTCCACTAATCTCCTTTCTATTTATCAAATTACTCATGGGGGTCAAGGTAAAACAGTTGAGTTCACTCCAGATAGGGTGTACATAAGGGACTTGGAGACTAGGGATATTGTTGCTATCGGGATGGCTGATCACTCATCTTGTGTATATTCCTTTTCACATTTTGCTTCAAAAGATGATAATGTTCCTTTGACTGCATCACACACTCCATTGAGTGTGAACCATGATAGTGAGGAGAAGTTTGGTCATCTACACCTTGGTATTCTAGAGACCAATGCTGAGCTTCCTACTCCTCCACCTCCTACTCCTTCCATCCTATTTGATATTCTTATTGTGGGATGATCGCGTTTTTCAAATCTTGCTGTCAGGATGAGTATTTGGCTGAAGGGATTTCCCTTTTGTTCATGGAGTCTCTATCATAGATTTGGAGACACACTTGAGGGGATTTCTCTTCTCTTCGATGACAGTTTCAGTACAACTGTTATCCCATCTACTTTGTCTTTGGAGATTGGCATTCATGAGTCTCCTCCTTCACTTGACTTGTCATGTTTCGTGGTTCAGTTTGACCATGATTCTGTTGTGGCTCATTCAAGCTTGGAGGATCTTCATCAATTTTCAGAGGCATAAATGTTAAGCATTCATGCTTTCTCCTTTCAGTTGGACATGGAGTGGCTTCTTCATCAGCTTATGGATTTGTTTCTTCCTAAGGGAAGATGTGTTGCTTGCAGACATTGGGTCATCTTTTGTTTTCAGGCATTCTTCATCAACATTGGAGCTTCTTCATCATGGGGGGGATATCTTATCTCTCTACTTCCTTCTTATGGGGGGGTATTTGATTGTATATACATGATGCATGTTGTCCTTGGGGGGTATCATTGAGTCCTCCATACATCATGTTTGTTTTGTTTTCTCTCTTTTGGAGAGGAGTTTTGTCCCATTGGGCTTTCTCCTTTTCTCCGCTTGTGAGAGATTGTTTGCATTTGCATTGTAAATGGGTACCTAACATGGCCTAGTAGCCGGGACCCATGGTCATAGTCTTTGCATAGTGTGCATAATAATCTTCTCCCTAAGTTGCACTTAAGGGGGGGTGTTGGTGTGAATAATTGTCTTGTACCTAGCTAATTCATCCACTAGGTAAATTAGGGGACATATTCACATGGTTAAGTTTACTTAGGATAAAAGATTCTCTCTAGAAGTCTTAGTTGGCATTTCTAGAACTTATCTTATCTAGCTAGGATGCATCATTTCCTAGGTGATTAGGTTGTTGGTTGTCTCATGTCATAATCTTATCTAACTAGGATGCATCATTTCCTAGGTGATTAGGTTGTTGGTTGTCTCATGTCATAGGATTATGACATGAGACAACCAACAACCTAATCACCTAGGAAATGATGCATCCTAGCTAAATAAGATAAGTTCTAGAAATGCCAACTAAGACTTCTAGAGAGAATCTTTTATCCTAAGTAAACTTAACCATGTGAATATGTCCCCTAATTTACCTAGTGGATGAATTAGCTAGGTACAAGACAATTATTCACACCAACAAAAAAAATGTCTAAGTCTAAAGAATTCCTACTTAGCCCCCTAAATGCGCCCTCAACTGGATCAAGGTGATGGAAAATTTTCAAGTCTTGAGAAAGTTCCTGCTCACCCTCTGAAATACGCCCATGTTGATGACTGGCTAAAGGATGGAAAATTGATAAATGTGTGAAATTCCTGCTCCATACCTCAAATGTGCCCAAGGAGAGAAGGAAGGATGAAAAAAAAATTAAAGTTTTAAGATTTTCCTTCTTGACCCATGAAATGCGCCCAAGTCATCTAGCTATGGAGGACATAAAAAAAAAGTTTCTAAGTGTTAAGTTCCTACAAGACCCCCTAGATGCGCCCTTGATGGAAAGGTGCTTGGAGAAGTTTTTTTAAGTGTTGCAAAATTCCTATAGAGGGTCCCAAATGCGCCCATCTCCAAGAGGTATAAAGAAAAATAGCTAAGGCATTGTTAATTCTTGCAGGAACCCTTAGATGAGCCCTTGATGGATATGGAGCTAGAAATTTTTCTAAGAGTTGAATTCTTGCAGAGGGTCCCAAATGCACCAAAGTTAGAGGTGGCTCTAGGAAATATGTTAAGTGGTGTTGGAAATTCCTCCTTGATACCTCATATGCGCCCAAACTTGTTGAACGAGGGTGGCTTTTAAAATGTTCTAAGTATTGTTGAATTCCTCCACCACTAGCTAAATGCGCCCAAGTTGATGGGCTAACATGGAAATAATTCTAAGTGTCAAAAATTTCCTCCTCTATACTTGAAATGCACCCAAAGTGGAGAAAGATGGTGGTGAGGAAAAATGGCTAAGAGGTTCAAAATTCCTTCGCTACACCTCAAATGCACCCATGATTGGAGATGGATGAGAGAAAATTTATCTAAGGAAAAATGAAATTCCTCCTAGACCTCTCATATGCGCCCAGGCTCATAGTGTTAATGAATTTTTTCCAAGTTTTGAGATCTCTCCTCCCCTAGAGAAATATGCCTAGCCTTGGGAGGGGATGATAAAGTTTACTAAAGCATGTACAAAATGGCAAAGGAGGAGTCAAAATGCGCCAGCTTCATGAAGTTGGATAAAATTGTCCAAGGCAAAAGCAAGTAAAATATACACCCAATGAGGAAGAGTGAAGATGAACTTTTATGGTGGAAAAATTAAATGAACCCCTTCATACATGCATACATAATAATACATTTTCTAAGGGGAATTTTGTTGTGGGTATTGGATATTTTTTTCTAAGGGAATGACTTTAAAAGCTTTGCACCCCTTATATGACATTTTAAAGTGGAGATTTTAAGTGGGCACATGGTTGATGAAGTTTTCTAGGAAAAATAAAAAAATTCTAAGGCAGAGGAATAAAATATGAAAATGCCTAAGTCTGTTATCACCAGGAGGATAAATTATGTTGAAAAATGTTGATGAGGTGAAACAGGCTCACAAGCAGGAAATGAAATTTGTCTTAGGCACGAAGAATTTGTAGATGAAGTGAAACTCAAGCATCAAGTTTCCCAATATGCCGTCAAGGTGGAGAAATTTCTAAGGCACAAACTCCAAACATAGGTCCCTAAATGCACAGGTGTTGAAAGGCTATGAAGGAGGCAAAGTTTGCTAGAGGAAAGGATGAACTAGATCACTCAGGCCTTAGAAATCAAAACATCGAGATCAGGTAAGTGAGGTGGATTTATACTATAAGTGTTTTGATGCTCTTCTTCTTTGTTTTGCAAGATATGATGACTTGGGGAGACAAAGAAGAAAAGTTGCATGTCGGAGAAATAGGCGAGTCCAAGACAAGGATCACAGTAGAGAAAAAGATGAAGACTTCTAGGCATTAAGGATCATCCTCAAGCACTAAAACTTCCTCAAGGCTAAGGGTGAGGAATGAACAAAAGGGCTTTAATGTTAAAGAACGACAACGGGATGGATTGAAGAACAGAATAGAGGAACTCTTCCCAGGTGTGAGGTCCTTCTCCAACGGTGACCCGGCAGGATGTTCTACAGCATACTCCGCATAACCAAAGGTGCAATGACAGCAAGAAGGAAGATCACCATCAGACAGCTGAACGTACCCACCATCTCAACCCTAGAAGTTGGAGCAGTGTCAATCAGATTCATCAAACTTGTAGTCAGGAAGAAGAGCAGTATATTCGCATTTACAAATAGGAATCTTCTAGAAGATGGACATTAATTGCTCATTTATCACTCCACTCTTCTTGGTAGCAATTTTTAGGGTTAGGGCTTATGTGGCTCGATCTGGGCTGTCCATCTAATTGTAATCTGAGCCGTCCATTGGACTTGGCCAGCTATAAAAGGGGCATCCCCCCCTCATTTGTACCTCATTAGATTAGAAATTAGATTGGGCAGGATAGAATAGTAGAGAGACAGCTTAGAGCTAGCATAGTATAGATTGGTAGCTTAGATTGAAAAGGAAGGAAAGTCTTCCATTTGAATACTTTGTAAGAAGTTGTTGTGAACACTTTCATAATAAAAGAGTTTTCATTGATGGTGATCTCTTCTTTTGTTGTGAGTAGCTAGCGAGGCTTCTTCGTCCTTCCAATTCACTTAGAATCTTGAAGTAGCTTAAAGTAAAGTAGATTTCATTTCATGCAAGTACTTAGTAATTGTGGAATGTGGTGCTTAATTTGAAAAAAAATTCGCTTGTCCATACCACTAGCGAGCTTGCTGACGGTGGGTTTGCCTTGCATGGTCTACTAAAACATTGTAAACTTAACTTCAATTATGGTTTATGTGTTGGCATGCGTCGTTGTGATGGTGTCTTCATGCTGAATTGTGATTTGAACACTCGTTGCTACCCCCTTGAAGATTGCACCGGTTTTGTGGAAGTTGTCCGAAGCGAGGCAAAGCAAAGCTCGATTGAAGTCTGTGAGAATTGATCGCCATGTCCCACACCTTAGAGTAGAATTATAGCATCACTTATCCCTGCATTCATTTAAATTTAGTTCATTTTTGGTTAGTGTTAGGAAACTTGCACTTACCTGCCAAACCATTCAAACCACGTGAAACCCTTTAATCTGTTGTCTGTTGTCCGTTGCTGAACAATTGCATAAGTCCCCTTGAAATACCAACAAATCACATCGAGCCAACTGAGACTATCCACTGCCTAGAAGGAACCTTGGAGTTGAACGCACGAACTCTCTCGCAATCTTAGCGTGCCGGATACTTTGATCAAGAGAGAATAGGGTAGCCGTTGGCAACTTTATTCTGTGTTGGTGCAGTCATAAAAAACACATCAACAGAACGATGGAACGGCAAGGGATGTGTTTGTTTGTACTTCTCACCTGATACCACACTATACTAGACCATGGAAAATGCACCTTTAATCTCTTTTGCAACTGACAATAATAACTGACTCTAATACCATATCAAAATTTTTGAAGTCTGAGGCTTTTTTGAACAATGAAATCAGAAATCCAAATAATTGTTGTTAGTATTAACTGTTATATAACTTATATCACTAACTATGAATCTGAAATTTATTGTTGCTATACTACAGCTTTTTTTGTCATTGCTGTCATGATTAATTTAATTGTTGTTATACTAATCTCATGATATATTGATTGCTGGTATTATAATGCTTTCATGATATATTTAAGTCTTTTTAATGTTATGAACAGTTTTTTTTTAACATTTAAAATTTTCTTTTCAATAAGGGACATCTGGTCATCCCCAGGATGGTCAAGGGATGTTTCAGACATCCCCAACTGCCTCAGGGACGGCTAGGCATCCCCAATGCATTTCCTACCATCCCCTATTTTAGGGATGTGTTCTAGGATGTTTCCACATTTTTAAAGTGGAGGTGGAGGGAGGGCAGCCAAGGGACATCCCCTAACGTCCCTTTGTACCTTAAACACCTCAAGGGATGGGGATGGGGATGGGGATTTGAGGGGTGGGGATGTGTCCCCATGTAAGACAATCTTTAATCCATCATATGGAGATACACTACAAAAATCTTGTACGAACATTGAGCATCCATACTCCATCATAACAAGAACAAATCTACCTCAAAACTCTATCTAAAATTTATTTGGTTTTAAATTAATAATATATTTTAATTATTTGTGGTTTTAACTTTCAATTTTAATTTTTATTCTAATTCTTTACATTACCCACCAAACACAATTGAATTGAGAAATGCTTCTAATAAATATAACACAAAACAAGATGTATTTGATATGAACCAAAATCACTTTTCTTTTCACTACTCTTTACACTCAACCTCCACCATAAGTCCCATTTATGCTCCAAAACTTCATTCCCCATTGAAATAGATAGCCCCTATGAAACACAAGCTTTCTTGCTCTTTAAGTTGCATGATTTGATCATTTGTTAACTTGAGTTACCTTGATACAATAAAAAATATACTAATATAAGAAGAAGAAGAAGAAAAAAAGTTTTAACATCCATGACGCTGAAAATAGCCTATGGGATAGTTAGCCTTGTCATTTTTTATTTCTGCAATTCAATCCTTTTCCTATTCAAGGTGAGGATGAGCTCCCCCAACTTCTCAACAATCCCTTCACTGAATAAACCATACCAAGAACCAACTGTCAAGACATTTACATGTTTGTCCCTAATGTCCTTGAAGGCATCACACTCCATAATGAAGTGCTCTTTTTATTCCATTGCCCTAGTAGTGCAAAACATACACACCCTTTCTTCCCATGCTTCTTTTAGCCTTTTCCATCACCTCATTTCACATTGAAGTTGATGAGAGTTAAATCTTAATTGAGCAATAAGAATTTTGGCTCTCCATGGAATACAAGCCCCTATGATCACATGTGAGGTTGAACTCTTCAATATAATAATTCTTCTTTCTCCCTAGCATTTACCCCATGTATGCTTGAAGAACTTATCCATTACAAAAGCCTTTATCTCTTTGCTATTCATGGAGCATGTGTTTAAGTAGATATTCCACATGCTTATCCATTTGTTGTTTTGATTCATCCAAGTCTTCTTTCTTTCGCTCAAGATGTCATTGAAAACAATCTTAGGCCATCTACCAACTTCCATTTGTTTAATTCTTTTTAAATATCTTATGAGATGCAATAGCAATTGCTTCAATAGGAGTTGCCTCATTTTCACTTTGCATAATATCATAAGGGCAAACTTTTTATTTTGAACTTGCTTGTAATCGAACGCTTTTGATTTTTTTCAATTTGTTTCCACTTTGAGTCTAAGGTGTTGTTGGCCCACAATTCACACCCATAGAGCACTACTAGAACCCCTAAAAGCCCAAAATGAATCTGGGTAGTTTTCCAATCCCATAGCTTTGCCTCTCTACATCTGTTTTGAAGAGCATATAATGCTTTCCATCCTCTCAAAGTTCTCTTCTTTCTATAGCCCCCCCAACTATTGAAGTCAATCCCTACGTATTTGTACTCCATTACTTCTTCAAGAATATTGCCTTCAAAGTAGAACTTATGTTGTTTCTACTTTCTTCTATTGGAGAAAATCATGACTTTGGTCATGTTGGTATCAACTTGCATCCCCATTGCTCTAAAAAAATGTTCAAGGGCATATAAGTGCTCTTGCAACCCATGAGCTGATTTAGCAATCAAAATAAGGTCATCAGCATAAAGAAGCAGCCTTATCACAAACTCTCCCAAACGGACCCCATCTCCACCTTGCAAATTTAGCCATTCTTCAAGTTTGTCAATATATAAACCAAAAAGAGTAGGGGAGGTACCCTTGCTTGACCCCAAAGTCACTCCTAAAACTCTATGAAATGCCTACCGAAGTTCTGATTTTGTCTTTAACCTCTTCATAAAGCCCATGGACATCCACTCTAAGATGTATAGGAATCCCAAGTTCTTCCATTCTATGCCATAACTTACCTCGGGGACCATGTCAAAAGCCTTTTTGAAATGAACAAAACAAAAAGAAGCTTCTTCTCTCTTCCTCCAAACTTTTTCAATGGCATGCCTCAAAGTGATTCCATGATCAACCATAGAGTGCTTAGGCCTAAAACCTGCTTGCCCTTTTGTGTGCTTTTCTTTTTCTTCTGCCTACTTGTTGATTCTGTTTTCTACCATACTGCCAAATAATTTTGCAAACAAAGGGTTTATCATTATGGTCCTATAATTGCATGGATTATTAACGTCACCACTCCTAAAAAGAGGTATCACTAGGCTGGTTGTCCAATCTCTTGGCAACCCTTGCTGAAAGATATTATTGTATATTCTCATAATGTGCAGTGTGCAGTGCAAGAGTTCTCACCCCCCATTTTAGATGCTCTGCTTGAAGATCAACCAAGTCATTTGCTTTTCCTACACCCAATTTCTTAATACTTGTCTCATCTTCCTGCATGGTGAACATTTTTGTTATGGTGTTGACCAAGGGGGAGGGGAATAGGGTCAACCTTTGATTCCTTCTCATAAAGTTGTCTTGCATTTCGAACCATTGATTAGCTGTAATGTTATTTTCAGTTTGTTTATTTATTGGTTAAAGCTCCTTCCAAATTAACTTTGAGTTATTCTTTCCTAGTTAGATTAGCTCTTAATGCCTTGTGTCCAAGAAATCAACTTTTTTTTTTTCTTAAAATCTGTTTGAACGACTTCTTATTTATCTTTTTCTTTCTTGGCTCTTTCAAAGTTCTCCTTGCAATTTTGCATTCCTCATCAAACCAAGTATTAACCGAAAAGCAATGTGCTTATGCTTTCTTATTTTTTGCTTGTTCATTAGTAGTGCTGGCATTGAGATCTCCCACTAAAAGGACTTCTCCTTGCTAAGAATATGCTGCAATATCTTTTTCTAAATCTGCATAAGGGTCCTTGCTATCTAGCCCATTATTTTTGTAATTTTTTGAAACTTGTGGAGCAAAATAACAAGTTGCAATTCTAATGTGACTTTCACTTTCTAAAATTTGAACCAAATATACTGCTTATTTGAATTTTCTCTTTCTATCTGAATGATATGCCCTTCTTTTTCTTTCAATAAGACCATTATTCCACCATAGCCTTTGCCATTCCCTGCTGCCTTGTTCAAAGCCACCAACTTCATGTAACCTTCAAACATAGGAGTCTTGCAGCCTTCATGTTCATGTGTCTTTATGAGACAAATTATGTCTCTACCTTTTGCAATAGGCCCTAACCCAAGTCCCCACCTCCAAGGGTAACCTCTACAATTCCAACAAACTAAGCTTAGGAAAACCTGGGTAGGCCTTGATTGCTATATATTTTTGCACATAAGACTCAAAGTTGAGTCTTCACCCCTATTTTCCTGTATTGGCCTTGTTGCTTTGCTTCCTACTATAGAATCTACAGCTTTTTCCTTGCTGTCAGCTTGTTGCCCTACCTTACTGTGAGGTCCAAAATTGGCAATAATAGCTTTAGGTTTGTACAACCATGCCCTTTTGCCTTCATCTCTTGCTGCTTTTATCTTTGCCACTTCCTCCCTTCTCTCCTCTTGCCGCCTAACAGTTAAATCCTCATCTAGGAAGAAGCATCAGCCCCTCAAGAGCTTCTTTTTCCTTAAAAGATGTTGCTTGTCATACACACTTGCCATGATGACTTTTATAGGCCTAACCATCTCTTCACATATCTTTCCCACCCTCCACACTTGGAAGACTTGCCCTGGCCAATGCAACTTGTCTTTTAAGAAGTCACTTGCAAGATTGAGAGTGTTTTCATTTTTCCCATACTCTCTTATACCTCTAATAATTACATTTGCTTCTTTATCTTGACTTTATTTCAGCTCTCTTACTTGCATTTTTTCAACCCAAGTGTTTGCTTCTTCCTCCATACTATCAGAATCGCTATTGACTTGAGCTAATGTTTTGACTTCTTTTGATATGTTTTCTAAGTTCTTTGTTATTTTCTTTTGTCTTCACTCCCTGAAAGTTTGTTTGCTGAAGTGTTTGCACCTCACCCTGAGATGTTTTGGAGTTTACCACATCCCTATTTAACGCTACAGATTCTTTCATTGTTTGCTAGGCTAGCTTCATGCTTTGCCACTCAAGCTTCCCTACCAAAAGAGCTTCTTGCAACATTGCCACCCGTTCCTTTAAAACTTTATCACCTTCGACTAAGGATTGATTTGCTACTGTGATCTCATGGATTTTGTGGTCCCTTTCTGTTCCTTGACTTCCAAACCCTCCAACCTCTTCTTGACAATTAACAACTCTTGCACATAAAGGTATGAGGACCAGGTAAGAGGCGTGGAAGTGGGGCTGTAAATGGCAAATTCTTCTCTGCCTCTTCTACCCTAAGACCTTTTATCGCAACAATCTTGTTGTAGAGTCTTGTTTGAGAGAGTTTTACACCTATGACTAAGAATTGCAGTATTTTCCCTTTGAGACTGCTTTCTTTTTGCCTGTTCCCATTTTAGGTGGGCAAGCCTACACTATAAGGTAACTTGAAATTGCTTTGCATTTACCCAAATCCACTTCCCATTTTTAACTGATGATGCAATCTTATCTTGACCTGAATGGTTTGTTTCAACAAGACTGGAGATTTCCTTTCCAGGTATCATGTTTACTGGTGATTGGATTTCCATTGCCAGTAAGAAAAATATTCAAGTAACACAGCCATAAGAGCAAGCCTTACCTGTCTGCCTATTGGAGGCAGCCTTATTTTGAAAAAGCCTCCTTGAGAGAGAGATTGACTGGAGCCCACCAAAACTGTGAAAAATCCCACTTCTAAAACCCTGCCTGAAACAGTTGGACCCACTTGCGCCCTTTTACAGATACGAAACATGGGTTCACAACAGCTACAAAGTTGCAGACCCCACAAAGCTACAGATAAGACAAGATGTAAGAATTTAATGGGTAACCTAGGAGTGAGTGATTTGTCTTTTCATCAAAATAAACAGACATGTTAGAGGGAGCTATTTGTTCTCTACTTCCTAGACTTAAAAGTAACATTCAAAATGGGTCCCAAAAGGAGAAAATTATTGCAATGAAAGTTTTTGGTTAGGGTTTTTCTTGGCACAAACCCTAACACAAGTACACCAGAAATTGCATCAAAATTTCTGTCAAGGATTTCTCAAGATTGTGTTGGGGTTGCTTTGGAACTTTGTTTTTGAACCTTGGCAGTTTTTTTGGCATTATTTTCAAATTTTGCCAACATTTTAAAGCACATTTGACACTCCCATCAGATAATATCTTGACTAGTCTTATGCAAGCTACATCAAACATTGAAAAAATACAATAAAAATGTATATTCTGATGCTAATCTGATCCGTAGACTAGAGAAAGTTATGCCTTACTGTTGGTAATTAAATACAGATTTTATGAAGGATTAAGCAACTGTATTTTTTAGCAAGTAAATTACAGTGAACTAAAAGGAAAATGAGAGCAATAAACATCACTATTAGAAGACACAAGGATTTAGCCTGGAAAATCTAAATTCCAGTAGAAAACTCCTGCAATAGTGAGGCATAATACTCACATTTTCACAATCTTCAAAGTGGAATACAATCTTAGGCCTGTTGGGCACATAACAAGCATATAACAACGTATTTCAGTCCTTACAATCACTACAACAGCTCTCTGTTACACACTTTAAGATTTTAATTCACTTCTGACAGTCAAATGAACCTATGAACTCTACTCTAATTCAAACAATTTAACTTAAATCCTTCTCCTATGCCTCTATGGGACTTTACATATGTTTAATTCATTTGTACAGTCATGTTAAGGATCACAAAAGTCATCAGAAATCATTTGGAAGAGGAATTTGAAACTTACTTGTATGTTACTGGCCATTTCAGAACATGACAAAGCTGCTATTTCATGCAATGAAGAAACTACCACTTCTGTACAAAACCACCCTGGCAATTAGAAAATTATTCCCAGCAATTAGGAAACTAACCTGGTGAATAAAAAGTTGCCAAAACCTTCACTTTCTCCGAACTTCCAACTTCTAATTCACCCTACTTCGTGTGTCTTCTGAGTTGTGTTCTACTTCTCCAATGAAGTCAACTGACTGTAACCAGTCAAAATGCAGTAGTGGTGTTATTGTCAGGTTGGCTTAACTCAGTTTCTAGATAAAGGATACCTGAAGAATTAGTCGCTAATAGTAATCTAAAGAAATCCTACGGAAAGATGGTAAGATGCAAAGGCCGACATCTAAAAGGACAACTATATTCAATCTTTACATAAAAGAAACATGTTAATATATATCATCTATAAATTGAGTGGCTTATCAGAAGGAAAATCATATTAGTTCAGAGAGAAAAAAGAATGGCACTGTGCTAATTTTCGCAGATGACCAAAAAACAGACAACAGTGTTAATAAAATGTCAAACTTTGAATGATATATTGAGCAAATCACATATCCTCAAGGAATTTTTTTTCATTTGTTCTTTCTATGACTTGTGTTAGTTTTCAGGTTTAAGTTAATTTAGTGCAATTTTAAATCTGGAATGGAGGTATTTTATAGAATAAGTATGGATTTGATAAGGCTACATTAGAATAGATTATGGACCGTAGGGATAAGTGCTCAAATGGAAGGAGAAATGCCCTGTAAAAAAGCAGCAAATACTTCAGATAGCTATCTCTTTCACATAAATATATTTCATTTCTGTTAACAACTCGAATTTATGGTCATGGATGTTTTGTGATTGTTTCTGCATTCATGAAAGGCTCAGTGTTCCTGCAAACCTGTATCAGGTGTTTTGAAGGTAACAATTACAACAGAAAGTAGAGAGTTCTATAGCATTAAAAGATGCCTCCATGGCTTCAATATTCAAGAAGTTTTACCTTTCTTTACTGTCATTAAATTTTAACAGTTTGTGCAATGCTTGGACCAAAAAACTACTCGTGAGAGTAGTTGTGTCTTAATTTCAATAGACACTGACAATCTCAAATATTAGAATGTCAGCTGCAATGTTTACGCACAAAATATAAAATTGTTAAAGTCTTATCACGCAGAGACAAATTTTTAAGTCTAGTAATACTGTTGAATACAGGATAAATGTTATCTGCTTCATAAAAAAAAAATA
>VDFB02281492.1:31542044-31576991 GCA_007258455.2 Sequoia sempervirens | reverse complement strand
TGGGCCATGTTTAAGGATAGCCTCTGTATGGCTAGCTTTAGCAAAATGAAAGAGAAAAACACCCTTAGTAAGGTTTTGGATTGCATCGAGTCGAATCCCATGTGGGGGCCAATGCTTGTTGACCTACTCTCTAAGCATGCTTTTGGAGTTCTCCCAACAAAATAACCTATCAAAGTAAAGTGTTCTAGCCATTTACAAACATTATCTAATTTAGTGATTGGTAAAACAACATCTGCAGGAAGATCATAATTCTTACCTTGTTGAAGAATTTGGACACAAACTTTTGGGGTTGCTTGTTTGGTGGAGCCATTGTCCAGAGCTGCCAAATCATCAACTCTAGCATAAATTGTTGGGTTGATATAGTTTGTGGCCATATAAAGGGCAACCTAAAAACACCCGTAATATGTGCAAAAGGTTAATTCCTGTGCCAAAGGCATAGTGTGACATAAGGATGGTGAAAGACCTCAAGCAAAGACACAAACCCTAGTAGAGAAAAAACTCATCTCCAACCTTCTTTGTTCTTGCCAATTGGTATTTTGATCAGCATTTATTTTCAGTTTAGTCTGTAGTTACATCTTCAATTTTGTTTTCAAAATTAAAAGAAATATATATTTTTTTATAAAATTTAGATTGGGGACATTAGAGAGAGAGAGAGAGAGAGAGATTTCTACAAGTTAATGGACAGCAGTATAACAGCAGCAATATAACATGATACTGTTAAAATGATGTTGGACGATGTCTGCAGAAGCCTGCACATCAGTCAAATTCCAAAAAAATTGTCTCTCTGTGCTTCTCACACACAGTATAACAGCAGCAATATAACATGGTAATGTAAAAGTATGGTGGATGGTGTCTGCAGAAGCCAGCACACCAACCATGTTCCAAAATAATTGTTTGTCTGCACATCTTACACAGTACCACACTGCACCAAATCATGGGCAATGCACCTTTAATCTCTTTGGCAACTGACAATAATAATTGACTCTAATACCTTATTGAAAATTTTAAAGTTTGAGACTTTGAGTTAAAGTTTAAACAATGAAATCAGATATTCACATTATTGCTGTTAGTGTTAACTGTTGTATAAATTATATAATTACTTATGTATCTGAATCATGATATATTTATTGCTGATATACTACTGTCGCTGCTGTCATAATTGATTTTACTGCTGTTGTTATAAGGCCGCCATCATATATTAACAGTCCTTTTTTATTGTCATGAATGATTTTTATTTATTTTTAAACATTATAAAACTTGCCTTGCCATTGGGGATGTCTGGCTGTCCCCAGGATGCTTGAGGGATATTTCAGATGTCCCCAGCCTTTTCAGGGGTGCCCAAACGTCCCTGTGGCATTTCCTATTACTGCAACATGTTTGGGAACTGTTTCAAAGATTTCAAGATATTTTTGGGATGCCCCCTGCCATCTTGCCACACCCAAAATGCCATTGGGGATGGGAATGGAGGTATGAGGGCCAGCAATGTGTCCCCATGGAACACACCTAAACATTCCTACTTCTCCAAGGTTTCCCTTGGAAGCTACATCAAAATTCAGCTTAATATAGCTTGGGTTGTGGAGGACCTTTTCCACACAATCTTAAGACATTTTTTGCCCTATTCCCAGTAACACCTTTATTTAGAAGTCTATAAATTTTGGTAAATTTTTTGATAGTCAATTAGCAAATTTTTATGTTTGGTGAAAATATAAACTTATCTTCCAATTTCCTTAGACTTTATATGTTCTATACAGAAAGTTTGCCAAATTTGTAGAGAACAAAGTGTTGGTATGGAAAGATTCAGGCAAATTTACATTAGATACATGGCCAGCTGGAAAATATTAGCTACTGAAAATCTTCCTAATGAAATGCTGACTTGGCAAAGATTTTATGCTTTGCATTATATAAAACAGTGAAAGACGGAATAGGCCAAGCAGTATTTCCAATTTTGTTTCTACCGTTCACTATTTTCATTCTGAATTTCGTAGCCATGACAACTTGCATCTTTTTCCATGCAATAATCTTAGAAATTTGTTAATTGCAGATAGGATCGACATAAAATTGGATTTATTAAATCAGTTGTGCTGGGCAGTAGCATCACATGATATTGATGAAGTTCGGTGTGTGTTTCTTGTTGATTTGATGACTCCTAATTTGCTTAGTTTTTTCTGGATTGATTGTTTTATTACAACTGAAAGCTTTGGTGGAAGTCTTTCAGGCGAACAAGGAACCCACTATCAGGCCTCGCAGGATGGTATTTTCTCATTTTTTTCATGTGTCAGTTGTTGTTTGATTCAGTACTGATTGAAATTTCTTTGCTATTCCACATATTTTTTTCTATTGTTGAAATTGGCTTTTAAAAAGTTTAGTGAGCCTGATAAGACAGTTCTGGCATGGGATATTGTCTTGCAGGCTGTCTTTTACACGGGAAAATTTGTTTGGAGGAGGTGAAAAGTTGAACATATTATTGGAAAAGGGTGTCACTGATTCAAACTATCAAGTGACTCTGAAGCAACCACATGTTCGTGGGGCTGGTCAGCGATCCATTACCATTCTGGTAAGAAACATTTTAGCTGCTCTTCCATTGTTATTAATATGTTGTAATGTAATCAAACATGACTTTTAATGTGGAACCTTTGCTGTCATTATATTTTGAATTTGCACAGAGCCTCACAGGCCCTTTGGTATGTAATCCAGACAATAATCAAGGCCATGTTTGATTTGGACTTAGTATGAGCTGAAATATTTGCACTTAACTAATTCTTCATGTGGCTAAATTGATCCAAGGCAGCTAGTAGAACATGTGTTTACTACTTGACCTTTGTAAACAAGTTTACCTCATGACTTATCTGTTGTGCCTAGAACATACCATTCTGTTGCCACTAGTAGAGATTTAGGGCAACATTGCCCCCTTCAGATTCTTTGGTTTGACCATCCAATCAGGATTGTATCGTCAATGTTTTTCACTTCCTCCAAGAGATAGTGTGGCCTTGGATGCTAGGAATGCACATTCCACTTTTGTTCTTTTGAGTACAGCTATACCTGCTTCTCTCAGCCCATGCCACTCTCTAGAGAGCATCAGTAGATTCTACATCATTGATACTCATCTACTGATGACTTAGCAGATACTCTCTCTAGTGCTATCGAGGACTGGGAGTGCTTACTTCTTATTCTTCATCTGGCTTCTTTTCCCTGCTGAATACTGATCATGTGATTTGGTGTAATATGCCAGATAGCATGCTTTTATAGGTACTAATTTGTAATCTTGTATTTTAATGCTTTTATTTCTGTAGAGATGCTTTAGGTATTCTGCTCCATCTTTTGCTCTTCTTGCCAGCCATAATGTGTCTTCATATTAGCCTACTTTTGCAACTTGTGGATGTTATATAATTTGTTTCTTTCTGTAAATGAGTTTCTAGCTTTCTTGACATTGAGATTGTACCTACAGAATTCAGTTACACCAGCCACTTCTGTCCATGGTATTGTTACCAGTTCATCAGGCTCTGCGTATGGAGATGTAAGAATGCGTAGATTTACAGCAAAAATGGACCAAAAATGGGAATTGAACTCAAATTTGAGCAAGACAGCAGGCATAATGATTGAGGTAAATATGCATTTCAGAGAATGTTGAAACCTGAGGAGAGTGAAGCATAGAATTTAAATAGAAATGTGGTTCTTTTCACGAAGAGTAAGGTTTTGTGTACCAGTAATGGGACTTTACTAAAGAAATTAGAAATATGATTCGTTAGTAGGAAGATGTTTATGCTGTTATTCTCAGTTTCAATCTATGTAAAAGTTGTAACACTTAGATTGCACAAATGTGAATTTGAAAATCCTATATGTCTAGATTGTGCAATGGTAGACATACTCTAATCACTTTTAAGCTTCGATGCCTGAATTTAGTTTGAGCAATAGTTATTGTTTACTTCAGACCACCTTGTGTATCTTTGTTTTTCTACATTGTTACAATTTGCAAGCCAATACCTGGCCCTTTGGAAGTACAAGAAGATTTAGGTATGCACTAATCATATCATGTGGAAACAATGTTTCAGCAAGTCGGTCCCCTTGGTGATCATGGCCATCCTATATTCACAGATCGATATGGATGTCCAATCACATTCAGGTATAAACTTTCCAACAACATGATCAAAGATGCCATGAAATATTTCAATAGATTGCTTTCTTACATGGAAATAAAATTATAGGATCTACAAACTCAATTCTGCTTGTGCAGTGGCAATTTATATGACAAAATGCTCGTTGCCAAACTGAAGACAGAATACACTAAATCCAATGATCAGAGTTTGTTTCAAGTTCGTATAAATTTGACTCTCATGATCAAATTTGGAGTTAAAAAGTTTTTAATTTATCTTATCCTCTTACCATGAATATAATGTATGTCTTTTGACTTTGGTTAAACACTTTTATCATGTTTGTAGTATTATATTCAACTGGAGCAAGGGTTACCTATTTCTCCTGGATGGCTTTTTTTCTATCGATTGAGGGCTCAAGTAAAGCAGGGATTTAAGTTAGGGCCAGCTTTTTCCTTGTCAAGGTAGTCCATATATTTTCATTCATTCTTAATAATTGTAACTCGTCCATGCAGAAAATAACCTATTTTTCATTGTTTACATTCTTTTAATTGCAGCCTATCAGTTGGCACAGTTATAGGAAACTTGGCACCTCATGATGCATTTCCGATTGGAGGATCTAACAGTGTTCGAGGATATGGTGAGGGAGCTGTTGGCACAGGACGGTCATGTTTACTGTGTAGCAGTGAATTGTGGTTCCCTTTGGTATGTCTATGCGAGCCTTTTTCAGTTTTGTTGCCATACAAAAGCCTTCTATGTAATTAGGATCCCTATGGTAGAATAAAAGAATATATAAATGTTTATTACAGATCTGTCCAGATGGTCAGAAGTGTTTTATATATAAAATTTGTGGGATTTGATCAAGTTTAACTATAATAATTAACTTGTGTTAGTGCTTTTAGGTTTATGCACATGGAAATGATCAAGTATTTAACTTAGTAATCAGAGCCCTCACCAACCTTTGTCATAATGTTTGATGGAGTATACGTATGTGTTGAAATAGAGTACAACTATACAATGAGATATGTTGATCTTAATTCAACCAAATTCAGTAACAAATGATAGATCATAAATATAAATAGAAATCAACCATAAAGTAGATGCAAACTAAAGCATGAAGATTTACACGGAAAAACCCTTTTAGGAAAAAACTCCACACCTAAAGAGATACAAGATTGTATTAATGATAAAATAAGTTACAATACATTAGCTTATCTCTCTAAACTCCAGCAACATAACGATGCTCAAATGAACTACAAAACAACATGATCCTACCACCATCTCAAGGCACCAATGTATAGGAGAAGTGAACACAAGATACCATGACTGGTAATCCAAAACAAGTGGTATTTACCACACCCCCAAAACAAAGGTGTCAAAATCGTCATGGGATATCTCACACCTCAGCAAAATGGTCAACATACTTGTTGATGTGATTTTTGTGACCGCACCAACACAGAACAAAGTTGCCAACGGCTACTCCGTTCTCTCTTGATCAAAGTATTCCGTATGCTAAGATTGCGAAAGAGATCGTACGTTCAACTCCAAGGTTCCTTCAATGCAATGGAATACACCCAATTGGCTTGTTGTGATTTGTTGTTTTCACGAGGGGACTTACACAATTGTTCAGATGAAGCAGCTGACAGCAGATTAATGATAGAAGGGGATTTTGTGTAATACGGATGATTTGGCAATAAGGTACAAATTTCCTAAAACTAACCAGAAATGTACTGAATTGAAATGAGTGCAGGGTTTAGAAAGTCTAAGTTCTATCCTAAGGAAGGACGTGGGATCAATTTCGACAGACTTCAACCAGACTTTGCTTCGCCTCGCGTTGGACAGCCTCTACAAAGTCGGTGCAATCTTCAAAGGGGGTAGCAACGAGTGTTTAGATTACAACTCAACATGCAAATACCATCAAGACGACGCATACAAACACATGAATCACAATCGAAGTTAAGTTTGAAAAGTATTCCAGTTGACCACACAAGGCAAACTTGCCATCAGCAAGCTACTAGTGGTATGGATTAAACGAAGCTGCCTTAATCAAACACCACAATCCACAACTAACGTCTACTTGCATGAAAATGAAAATTACTCTAATCAAAGCTACTTGAAGTAGAAGGGCGAAAAATCTTGCTAGTTTCTCATAACAAAAGACAAAATCATCATCAATGAAACTCTTTTTATTATGATAGTTTTCACAACAACTTCTTACAAAGTTCTCAAGGGACAACTTTCCTTCTCCTTCAAACTATGCTATGCTAACAAACTACGCTAAGCTATCACAACTATCAGTCTCTCTGCTCTATTCTCTAGTCTGATGTCTAATCTAATTATTTACAAATGAGGGGGGATGCCCCTTTTATAGTTGGCCCAGTCCAATGGACGAATCAGATTACAATCGGCTGGATGGCCCAGATTGTGCCACCTCATCCCTAAACAAGGTTCACCCTAAAAATCGCCACCAAGAGGAGTGGGGTAATAAATGAACCAGAAGATTCCCACTCAATCCCAAAATAGCAAAGCAATTAATGCCCACCATTGTCTTCTAAAAGATCATCATCCAGAAGGGCATTTCCATTTTCTTTCTCCTTGGCTGCAAAATCAATGAACCTGGCCAGTACTGCTTCAACTTCCTGAATTGAAATAGGTGGGATATGATCAAGCTGAAACTCAAGTACTATCACCATCTGCCCATGTTGAGTGCAAGACTTTTTCCAAGTGGTCAAGGAATCCTGGGTATTTTGAATCAGGCTGGAGAAAGTCGAAGTGTTCTCAAAATCATCCTACACAAAAGTCTTCACCTCTGAAAAGAAAGGCGTCAATCCACTCCTCAAACCATTAGCATTCACCTCCTCGGAAGTCAATCTCCTAGCAAAGATAGCCTCAAGCGTGTTCAGGACTCCATCTATAATATTCCTCATGGCCTTTCTAACTCTAGGCGAATCTGCCTATGTTGCATCAAAGAATCCTCGGCTTGTGACAACTGAAGAATACCAGCTAGTGAAATCATATCTATCACCCTCCTGAATCACGCCTCCCTCAACCAAAGTCTGTAAGGGAGTATGCATCAAAGCCTCTAGACGCTGAACAACCCTATTTTGATAGATATGAGCATCGCCCCAAGCTTGATCAACTGCATCCATCCGTGCCATAATGCTGGAAGCCTGCTGATAAGCATGAGCAAGATCCTCCATAAAATTTTCTGTCTCGGCACAAACACTAGCAACCCACTTATTTGCTTCTTGTGCCATCTTTCTCAAATCTTCCAAGCTACTAACTGATTCTCTAGGAAACTCGGTTGGAAGCTCAATCGCCGGATTTTCTTGCCTACAAGGACGAGACAAATGCTGTACTTAACCAATCAAGGTCTTGTGATCCTTCTTCAATTTCTTATATTTGCCTTCAGTCCGGAGCAATCTGTCCTTGAGTGCCTGGTAGGACTTATCACACTCCTCAATTATTTGTGCTCCCGTGGGGCGACCTAACTCCATGGTGGTAATCACATAGTTTTCTGGAACAACATCATTTCAATCACACTCAGCCTTTGGCACAACCACGTGAAGGGTGTGAGAGCCATCCTCATCTGTTGAAATCTTCGAAAATTTCCTAGCTCTCTTCTTTGTCGGAGGCGCACTGATCCTACTTGTTGATGTGATTTTTTGCGACCACACCAACACATAATAAAGTCGCCAACGACTACTCTATCCTCTCTTGAACAAAGTTTCCTGCATGCTAAGATTGCGAGATAGGTCATACATTTAACTCCAAGGTTCCTTCAGTGCGAATAGTCTCAGTTGGCTTGATGTGATTTTGCTAGTATTTCAAGGGGGCTTACACAATTGTTCGACAGTTGACAACAGACAGTGGACTAAGGGCTTTCATGTAATTCGAATGATTTGGCAAGTGAGCACAAGTTTCCTAATCCTAACCAGAAATGAACTAAATTTAAAATGAGTGTAGGGCCTAAGAAGTTTATCTTCTACTCTAAGGCATGGGACATGGCGATCAATTCTTATAGATTTCAACCAAGCTTTGCTTTGCCTCGCTTCGAACAGCTTCCACAGAACCGGTGCAATCTTCAGAGGAGTAGCTCAAGGTGTTCAGATCACAACTTAGTATGAAAATACCATCACAACGACGCATATAAGCATACAAATCATGATCGAAGTTAAGTACACGATATTCCACTTGACCACACAAGGCGTATTCACCATCAGCGAACACACTAGTGGTATGGATAGACGAAGTTTGCTCAAATTGAAGACTACATTCCACAATCACTAAGTACTAGCATGAAATGAAATCTACTTTACTTTAAGCTATTTCAAGTTGCTACATGAATTGGAAGGACGAAGAAGCCTCGACAACTACTCATAACAAAGAAGAAATCACCATCAATGACGAACTCTTTTATTATGAAAGCATTCATGACAACTTCTTACAAAGTATTCAAAGGGAAGACTTTCCTTCCTTTTCAATCTAAACTATACTATCAAACTATTCTACTTTCTACTCTATCAATTTCTCTCTACTCCTTCTCTGCTATCCTAACTCTGATCTAATTAGATACAAATGAGGGGGGATGCCCCTTTTATAGTTGGCCAAGTCCAACGGACGACTCAGATTACAATCGGCTGGATGGCCAGGATCGTGTCACCTCAGCGCTAAACAAGATTCACCCTAAAAACCGCCACCAAGAGGGGTGGGGTAATAAATGATCCATTAATGTCCATCCTTCTAGAAGATTCCAGCTTTGAAATGCATTCACACTGCTCTTGATCTTCTTCTTGACGTTGTTCTTCAACTTTGCTCGAGCTTCCATTCTTTTCTCCATCTTGAGTTTTGAAAACATTTCCTCTTTGTCACTTGAGTTGGGCACATACTAAGTCTCAATACTTAGCCACTTTTTGCAACTTTTCTTCCTTCGAGGTTGAAATGTCATCTTGGATTACTTGCTTCATCACTTCAAGTCATCACTGCTTGGTCTCAGCGTTCCTCCTGCAAAACAAGCAAGGAGAAGAGTATTAGAACACTTCAATATAAACTCAACTTACTTACCTGGATTTTCATGTTTTGATCTCCAAGGGTTCATCGTTTTTCTTAGCCAACTTTGCGTTCAAATTCTTCATGCCTTAGCCAAATTTCCAACCCATCTTGCATTCTGCTCAGCGCACTTCACTCTGATATTTCATCCGACTTAGGCTCGAGAAAAATGCTTTCATCAGGAATTTGATAAAAAATTATCTAGGCACCCAACTTCAAATTCATCCGTCGAGGCATTTTATCTTCACAAACATTTCTTTCCTTGCCTTAGAAATTTTTTCAAACTTTTACTTAGGAAATTCATTATTTAAGTGCCCATCAAAAATATCCATCTTGAAGGCTACGGCGAAGCGTCGAAGACTTTAAAATCAACTTCTCATCGGAGATCTTCAATACCCAAAAGAAAATTTTCTTCAGAATTTGTCGAATTCATGGGTATACAACGAACAGGTTCATTGAACCTTGGAAAAATAACTTTAACAAATTTAATTCCGTTCTTCACATCTGTGAACATTTCTTGTTGCTCTGACTTGAAAATATTTTATTCACCTCGCGAAGTAGGCACTCACTGACTTTTCCACTGGCAACTTCATTCGTGCTTCTGAAAAATTTCACACTTCCAAGTCCAGGCGTGATTTTCCTAAGGAAGAAATTCTTTGTGCCTTAGAAAATTTTTTTTACTCACTTTGAATTTTTTTTTGGAATTTTCCTTAGAATTTTTTTTAATCTCGTCTTCAATTCATTCTTCCAGTGGTGAGGAAATTTTTTTTATTAATCAACTCCTTTGGAAAATTTTCACCTAGCATGCTTTATCACCTTTTACTTACTTCACTTTGGGTGCATATCACACTTCATGAAGGATAAAATATTCAACGCCACCCTTGACTCTCCTTTGACTTCCTTCTTACTTCCTAACAAGGGCGCATTTGAGACATAGAGGAGAATGGGCGCATATTCAAGGTGGAGGTGGATGAAACTTATGCCGCTTTGACCTTTTGACTTTCTCCTAGCTTGTCTTGATTTGGGCGCATATTGCACCTTGAGGAGGATGGGCGCATATAGTTATCAACTTCAATATTTGGAGTATTTTCCCTTCAACCTCTTTGGGCGTACACATGACAAGGTGGACCCACCTCAAGGCGTTGGGATCTCTTCATATGCCACTTGTCCTTTGTCTTCATGCACACGCCTTGCATGGACACCTCTTTTGCATGGATATCTTTGCATGGAGACGTTTTGTCTTTATTCTCCACTTGTATGTATTCAACGCCTTTTACTTGCTTTTGACCTTTGAGCTTCTTTCCTTTTGTCTTCACATGCCCTTGCTTGGGCACATTCTACCCCTTGAGAAGGATAAACATTTTGACTTTTTCTTTTGAATCTTTGACCCCCTCTTAAGATGGGCGCATTTGATGCCTCTTAAGATGGGCGCATTTGATGCCTCTAGGAGGATGAAACATATAATTGGAAAATATTTTTCTTGTCATCACCTTGAGGGCGCATTTGGCTATGTGTGAAGGATGAAACCTTTGACCCTTAGAGATCTTTCTTGGGCGCATTTCCTACTTGATGAAGGATGGGCGCAAATGGAGGGTGGTGGAGGATGAAACTTCATACTTAGATTTTATCCATGGCACCAAGGTATGTTGGGTGCATTTTGCCTAGGGAAGAGGATGAAAGTTGTGCCTTAGAACTTTTTTATCCTCCTCAAGTCATCTTGCATGTGAGGGCGCATTTTGCCTAGGCTAGAGGATGAACTTGACACTTAGAGATTTTTCATTTCATGTCTGTGAAGAGGGCGCATTTTCAAAGTGGTGGAGGATAAAGCATCTTACTTAGCCATTTTTCTTTTGTCTTTGCCATCTTTTCCATGCCTTACTATAAATAGTAAGTCCATTAATTTTCATATCTCAGAAGCTCAGATTTCTTTGAAATTCTAAACACTAGATCTTCATGACTCTGTCAGCCTGTTGACACTGCTATTCTGAGTTGGCCCGCTATTTTTAGCCCATTTCTGAAGGTGGTTTGCTATTTATAGTAACTGCTCGTTTCTGATACCTCCACAACTCCGATTGACTTGAAATTCGAATGGCGTGCTCCTCACCACGTGACCTGCCTGTTCACACTGGCGCATGATGCTAACTTGCTATTTTTAGCCAGTTTCTGAAACGACTTACTATAAATAGTAAGTGCTCCATTTGCCCTCAAATTTTACTAGCGGATAGCTTGAAAGATGTTGATCGCGGTGGTATACACCGGTTTTCAAAAAATTTGACCTTTTACCCCTCTTTTTGGGTCCCGAAGCTGGAAACCCTAATTTGACCTGCATGCATATCAAATGACCTCTGTTTGTCCTTGTTTCTGTTGCATTGCGATTAGTTTGTGATTCTGAAGTGCTGGGAGGTGGCTGCCATAGTGCATCTGCTAAAAATAGTAAGTTGCTGAAGGAGTGACTATCTTCGTATGCATGTCATATCACTGCGAAGCTCTCGAAAAACCCAGAAGGAATCATCCGACATGCACCTGAAAACTCTGCATATAACCCCTGAAATTTGCTTCGGAAGCTGGACTACTAAAAATAGTAAGATGTCCGTTTCAGCTCAAATTTTGCATGCGAGTAGCTTGACATGTTTTGAATGCAGTGTGATTGTCGAAACTTCAAGAATGTTGAAGGAACACCTCGAATTACACACTTACTAAAAATAGTAAGTTGTCAGAATTTGATGAAACTTAGCTGAGAGTCTGCAGGAAGCATACTGACAACAATGTCAGTCTCAGTTTTAAATTTATTCACTTCGTTTGACCCTAGGTTGACTAAGAGAGATGGAAACCCTAATTTTCAGACTTGGCCAAAATTTTACGTTTAAGCTCAATGGCGGGCACAATCCTCGAAAGGCAGACAGCAGAAAGAGAGGGAAAGAGAGAGAGAGGGACAAAAACCAAAGCCAAAAGACCAGAATGGAGCAAAAATTAGGGGTCCCCATCTTGAATGGGGCGATGTGTGAAAAGGTCACAACACTACTCAGGAATTCCTCCATCTCAACTATTGGATTAGTTTCCTCAACGGGGCTCCTCCTCATTCTATCTCTGAGCCAATCCGGTACCACCTGCTGTAAATTTGAAATAATAAGTGGCTACTCATTCCTTGCCTTCTCTTCACGTACCTCTTCTCTAACTTCATCTTGACGAGGCTGTAATGTCCCCTTCTCAAGCGTGATGAATTCAGTTGACCGTTGGCCTATTCCGGAGACCCGTAGGCTACTTGGAGGGAAAAATTAGGGTTTCCCGTTTTGGAGGTTGTTGTTGCTCGAAATTTGGAGATTGATTTGCGGATTCTTTCTGGGTTTTCAGAGAGCTTCACAGTGGTGTGATTTGCAGTGCAATCCGAGCATCTTTTGGAATTTACTATTTTTAGTCTATTTCTGGCAGTGGTCCTGTGGTTTTTCAGTGCAGTTGGCTCTCTTCTTCAGCCAGTTTAGTTGGTTTGTTCATCTTTGGCCTTGGGATGCATTTTTGGAGAGATAAGTTCAGTTGATTTAAAAATGTTATATTTTAATGTTGACTCTCCCCTTGGCCTAGTTGCATCACTTCAAGTTGTTTTTAAAAGGGGACTTCATGGGTGGACGCCTCATAGGAGGTAATTTAATATTTTGAAGGGGTTATATTCTTGCTTGAAGGGAGACACCTACTTTGATGGAGAGATTATTTTTAATAAAATCAAATATTACCTTAATGTAAAAGGGACGCCATTCTTAGAGGGAAAAAATGTCAATTCAATTTGAAAATTAGGGCGCCACTTCTAGAAGCTCCTGGAGATTCCTTGCTGAGCTTATAAAAGGTGACCTCTTCCCTTCATTTGAGCATCTTATGTCTATAGTAAAGTTATGCTGCCGAAATGGTGATTGGATTGCTTCGAGGAATGAATGCCTCCTAGCCTTGGCTCGACTTCTTGCTTGAAAGATAGCCACTAATGGAGAGTTAGTTGTAGTTGAGTGGTCTTGTAGTGAGATTTTGCATTGTAGTGGTCTTTTTGCATGTTGGAGTTGAATTCTTGCATATTCTATCAAATTCTGGAGTTGCTGATCATCATGGCTGATTGTAAGTTTCTTTCATAGCTTTCATAATAAAATTATTCTTGTTCTGGGTATTGAACCTTTGAGTTTCTAAGCTTGGGGCGACCATTCTTGACAAGTTTCAGATTTTATTATCATGAACTGAATTTTCTAGAGATAAATCGCCCTTCCTTGAGGGCTGTACCATTCTGTACTTGCTTTGAAATTCGTGCCAAAAAATGTACAGCAGTTTGGGTCAGTTTTATGGTTCTTACTTGGGCGCCTTCATTCTCGTAAGCTAATGCATTTTATTTAGAGTCATTTGGATGAGTCTTGTGTGAGTTGCAAGCATTTTAGTAAGGTTTTGTGTTGCTGGTTATGCATTTTCAGTCCATGGTCTGTCATATCAGATTTAGGAAATTGCATTTTGGTGAAGGGTTGGTGATTAGAAAGTCTTATTAAGCTTTGTGGAGATCATATTCTTAATTGCAGCATTGGAGAGCTTCTCATCTTGTTCTTTGCAGGCACACTCTATTACAATTGTAAGCTGATCAGTAGTACTGTCAGCATTTCTTAATCTCTCTCTTCATGCTTTTGTAATACCCACTGAATAAGTGGAAGAGGCTGGCTTGCCACCTATTTACGTTTTGAATTGCATTGTAGTTCTTAGCATCTCCGCCATATGGTAGCTCCATTCCCACTCTGGGTTGGAAAGTACATCCTTGGCATCGAGTTTACTTTTAGCATTTGTAGTTGGTAGGGATCCTCTGACCATATGTTCGTCCACCTTGGACACATTCTTGGTTAGAGTTGCTTTGTTCAGCAATGCATAAAGATCCTCTGACCATATGCGCACACCTTGCCCAACTTGGGATCCTGGTGTACATTCTTGGTTAGGGTTAATTCTGCATCGTTTGGGGTTTCAAGCTAACCTTAACGGGTGCATATTGTTTGTAACTGCATTCAAAAATTGAAAAAAATTGGTTCGAAATATTTTAGAGGCTCATTGACTTCTACGGGCTGAGTATCTCTTGAAACTCGGGCCTCTTGCCCTGTAACAGTGTCATCCTCTAATGCCGCCTCAATCTCATGCTGGAAGTGTGTATCTGTGGCCGTTTCCTCATCTTCCTACTGCTGGTTATCTCTGATAGGTGCGTTGACACTCTAGCCAACAGACTCCCTTCGAGGTGGCCGATTTGCCTCCTGTAATTCCTGTTTCCTTATTCAACATATTTCTCTGATCAACAAACAATGAAATCTCCTGTATACTTGGAGAACGTGTCTCCAATGGTGTAGGTAATGCCACCTTGACTCTCAGAGGCTCTGGTTGGACCGGCTCTTTCCTTCGTGACTCTGGAGCTCGAGCAACCTGCTTCTTCTTCATAACAGTTGGCGACCTATGATCTTCCATCAAGTTGTAAGTAAGAGGGATGGACGTGTTCTTCAGCCTATTCACATGCCTCTCGACCCATCCTATGGTGAATGTCAGGACTGGTATGCCAAGTGTATCCAAATCCGCAATCTCCGGCTCCAACCAATCAGGAAGTGGGAGTGGTGTATCCCTCACTGTCTCATAATCTAGATGAATAACATTCATATCCTCATCTACCTGGTCCGACACTGGAATAATCTCGCACTCCCTGATCATGCCCAAAGGTAATCTTGAAAACATCCTTTTTCTTACCTCAGCTTCATCAAATGCACCAGCCTAGTAATCTTCAATATTTGCCTTATGCCTGAACTCCTCTGACAGTATCCATCTGATATTCCTGTGGGGATCATAATACTGCCTGCTAGTGTGGTAAGATGTCATCTCCCGAAATAATCGTTAACCATTTGATATTACATAATTGTCCAAGACAATATCAATGAATATTATAAATAATGTCATAAATATTATTATGATATAATAGATATTAAAGTATATAAAATTAATACAAAATAAAAACATAAAATAATATTATAATTACGATTACAAATATAACGGATCATATAATATTCATAAGGAAGTCTAAATAATCAAATAACTAATGTAAATATAAGAAAATATAATCTGAATTACAATTACAATGATAATTATCAGTAACAATGTTAAAATTATAATTATAGCCATTATTATGGTTATGAGCATGTTATTTAAATAAAAATATTAAGACAAAAATAAATATAAGACAAAGTGCAACGATTCATTATAAGGCAAAGTTTATTTTAGTGAAAGGCAACGACTTTATGGAAGAAAGGCAGCGCTTTGAAAAGAACCCATATTAGTTATAAACATTAGCATAATACAAGGGGTTCTATTTAAAAGGTGCGATTGAGATATTGGAGGGTGCAACCATAAATTAAAGATTAATTTAAAGAGCAGCAATAAACATAAGTCAGTAAAGGGTGAAATTAAGTAAAAGGTGGTTTGTTTTAATAAAGAGTTATGTTTATAAAAAGACATGTCTCATTTAGAGATATCTAATCTCAAAGGGTATGTCCCTTCAATGAATATGGAGATATAAAAAGAGAGAAGTATGGGATAATGAGGTTGGGGAGAAAAGAAAAGAAACTAAGAAGATCTGCATATTAGAACAGCAGCAGGTATATGACATTAATTAATCATGTAAAGATATGAATATGAATGCTAGGCAATATAAATAAGGTATATATATATATATATATATGAATACTAATATAATTAAAGAATAAATATATAAACCAGAATATATATATATATATATATATATATTAATATAAGTAAAGAATAATTATATGTGAATATTAATAAGAGGGAATAATTATATATATATATGTGTGTGTGTGTCTGTATGTGTATAGGTATGTGTGTATATGAGAATCATATACAAATATGCAATAATGATGCTTATAGTGTTTATTGAGCCATATAAGTAATTATGACCTTTCTTAGTATAAACATGAACAACTTGTATCTATATATTTAGGTATGTGTAATGTCCCCGTTTTTAGCACTTCACTTTTCAGTGATTGGTAGCCTTTTTCCAGTGTGCTGTCGGCTAGTCAGTGGCAGAATTAGGGTTTCCGGCGGTTTGATGGGTTCTCTTGAAGATTCAGGGTTTTGCTTGTTGGAGTTTGGGTGTTTGGATTCTGGATTCCTTCTGGGTTTTCAGAGAGCTTCGCAGAGGTACGACTTGCAATTGCGCCGGGCAACCTTTCTGAACTTACTATTTTTAGTAACTTATGACAGCTACATCCTGGAGTTTGGGATTTTGGATTGCGGATTCTTTCTGGGTTTTCAGAAAGCTTCCCAATGGTATCGCATGCATTTTGATCTGAGCAACTTTTTGAATTTACTATTTTTAGTAAATTCTATTTCTGGCAGTGGTCCTGTTGGCTTCAGTTCAGTTGGCCTCCTTTTGTAGTCTGTTCAGTTTTGGCCTCTTGATGCTTTTTCTGGAGAGATAAGTATTTTAATTAAAATAATGTTATATTTTAATATTATAACCCCTTGGCCTAGCTTCATGACTTTAAGTTGTTCTAAAAAAGGGGACCACATGGGTGGACGCATCATCAGGAGATATTTTAATATTTCTAATGTGAATAATTGCTTAAGAGAAATTGGACGCCAACCTTTGGAGAAGAATATGTTTTATTTTAAAGTGATTTTATCACTAAAGAAAAGGTACGCCATTTTGAAGGAGTAGCTTAGTCAAAGTCAAAACCCTAAAAAGATCTTGAAGGGGGGCGCACCTTCTAGAGGTTTCTAGAGATTCTCTCAAAGGGTCTATATATGGAGGCAGTTGCTCTTCATTTTCTTATCTTATGTCTTGAATATTGTTATGCTGCCGAAATGGTGCTGGACTGCTTCGAGGAATGAATGCCTCCTAGCCTTGGCTCGACTTCGTGCTTGAGAGATAGCACCTAGTGGAGAGGTTTGCTTGTCTTGAGTGAATTTTTGTAGTGAGGTTTGCATTGTAGTGTTGTTTTGTCATTAGAAGTTTAGTATATTGCATTTCTTATCATTTTTCTGGAGTTGTTGAAGTCAAGCTGAATCTGTAGTTTCACTCATATCTTTGAAAATAAATTTATTATCATTCTGGGTATTATCTCATTCTGTTTCCTTGGCAAGGGCGCCCCTTTGTGACAAGTTTCAGATTTTTTGATTGAGGATTGGATTTTATAAAGGAAAATCGCCCCTCTTGTTGAGCCGTACCTTTTGGGGTTTCTTGAAGTTTGTGCAAAAAATGATATACCAGATTTTGGGTTAGTCTTTGGGTTCTTATTTGGGCGCCATCACTCTAGGAAGCTAGTGCATTTTATTTGGAGTCATTTGGGTAAGTCTAGTGTGAGTTGCAAGCATTTTAGTAGGGTTCTGTGTTGCTGGTTTAGCATTTCAAGTTGCTGGTCTGTTATATCAGTCTTGAGTAATTTGCATTTCGGTGAAGAGTTTGTGTCTGGAAGGTCATAATTAACCTTGGAATGATCATATCTATTACTGCAGCAGTGGAGAGCTTCTAATCTTGTTCATTGCAGGCATCTTCTGATATTTTGTAAGCTGAACAGTAGTACTGTCAGCATTCTCTCTTCTGCTCTTTACTTTATTGTATTTCCCATTGGATAAGTGGAAGAGGCTGGCTTGCCGCCTATTTACTTTCTGTACTTGTTCTCTTTTAGTTTGTAATACCCATTGGATAAGTGAAGAGGCTGGCTTGCCGCCTACTTTACATTCTGAAGTTGCATTGTATTTCTTTATATCTCCGCTATATGGTCGCCTCATTTCCATCTTGGACTTGGGTAGCACATACTTGGTGTCGAGTACTTTCAGTTGCAGTTCTGATTTAATGTACTGACGATCCTCTTGCCATATGACAGCCTCTCTCGTGTTGAGATTGAGTGCGCATTCTTGGCAACGAGTTATTTGTAATTGCTGGTTTGATTTGAACTAACCCTAACGGGTGCTTTCTGCATTATTATGTTCTTGGCAAAAAGTGAAAAAATTTGGTTCGGGTTATTACAGTATGTCTGTGTTTAATATTTGGTAAATGTACTACAATTTGTAGGTGAACAGTTTAGGCCTTAAATTATTGTATATACAGTATGTGTATAGAAAGTCCAATATTTATTAGTTTGGTAATAAGCAGTATGTATATCTGTATATTTTTGAATTATCAATTAATGCTAAATATGAATTATGGATTAGGAGAATAAGAAAGGAATAAAGGAAATGCATGATCCTTTGTCAAGAATGAAATATTTATATCATCTTTGATCTTATTGGATGTTATGATTGAAATTTATCGATTTATAATGTTTGTAATGTCTCTTTGAGAAACACTTTGAATGCGAGATTTCGGGATTAAGTGCTTCCACTAGAAAGGGGTCATTACATAAGAAAGGTGGAAAAAATGAAGCTCATTCTCAGCCTCCTTGGCTGCCTGTAGTGAAGGACACACTTCATCTGAATTTCCCATGATGATTGGGAAGTCAAGTCCTCCCTTCTTCTTTTTCTTCTGAATTTTATCGTAGGCAATGAGTTGCCTAGATATTTCTATCATCAATATTCTGTTCGTAGGGTATTTGGGCAGCCTATACGGATATGGAGAGAACCCTTGCAGCCTAATATAAGTAAACTTTGGAAATTGGATGAACCAACACTCGTACCTTTCTATCAATTCTTGAGCCTCCTTGGAGATCCTGTGATGAGTTCTTTGCTGAAGTGACCTCGTTATGTGCATGGTGAAGGCGTCATTGACTCTCTTGTAGTGAGATGTGCTCGTTAAGTGCAGTTGCGGACAAGCCTCATGAATTTTGAACTGCTGAGAGCCACATCCAATCGGCTCCTTGTATGATATTCCTTTGTACTTTGTCATACGAGTGAACATGTAGATGATGTATGAGCCCATGTAAAATGTCTTCATTCTCCTTAAACTCCGGAGCTGCTTGTGCAAATTATCATTAATCATCACTTCCCAATTAATAAACTCCTTTCCTTCCAGCACAAGATTGATGTAATAAAACATCCAAGGCTCAAAGATGAACGCCTGGGGACATCCTCCAACTCTACTTAGCATCATGATCAAATCACAGTATTCCTGCTTCAAATCATCTGAGATTATCTGCTTTGGCAACTTCATGCGAGTGGGCTTAGGCTTGTTCATCCAACGGGAATTAATCATATCAGCACATCTTTCAAATGTTGAAGCATACATCCGCTCAACACGTTCTCTCGTTTTGTAGATCATCTTCTCATGTGAAGGAATTCCAAATGCTTCGCCAATAGCTGCAGGCATGAGGTTGGCAAACAATCTGCCATCAGGTGAGACAATAGACTTGTGTTCAGGGTTGTAGTAGTTAGCACACTCCATGATTAATTCCAGACATTGAATTGCTGGTGGAAAACCAGCAGCTGCATAAAGTGCACTTCTGACAATATTATGTGAAGTGATTGATGGACGATGGCCTCCAACTCCCATTATTCGACTTTTGAAAGCTTCCATGTTGAAAGATCCCAAGTTTGTATCAGCCAACTTCCCCAACCTCGAAGAGAACTTCGACCCCAATAGGAAAGACTTGCTCAACTTCTTGATCACAGCTTGTCTGGACACATTTGCCTTATTGGATTCAACATGATTTTCCTTGCCAGTCGCTCTTACTTCAGCCATTCTGCAAAAACAAAAGATAGTCATCAACAATTTAACTTAGAAAAATAAAATCTCATCGGGGCTTCTAGCAGATTTTTGAAATGAGAAGCTGCAACACTAAATTTCAACTTCAAACCTCAACTCCTCCTGCAGCAACTTCGAACTTCTAGCACTTAGAGAATTCACTTGCAGCAATAAAACTTCAGCACTTAGAAGAAAAATCGACCAACTTAGCTTTAGCAACTCCTCAGCTCCAAATTTAGTTCACACTTAGAGCCAACTTCAGCTTCAACACATTCAACTTTCCTCACACTGCAATCCTCTTTCACTTCAAATCGAACTTCTTCACCAAGTTTTAGCTTGCACTTCAACAACTGATAAAGAAAATGAAAATCATCTCAATTCTTATAGCCAAGTCGATTTCTAGAAGAAGCCAATTTTAGCCAGTACATTCAAATTTCGATTTTCCCTCCTCTGGCAGCTGCAACACTTGGCATCTGGCGTCTGGAATATTTTGACCTTCTAGAATTTCAAGAAGATTCACTGGCCTAGGCGTACTTCACTAGCAATTTTAAATCATCTTTTGAAAATATTAAATTCAACTGCTCCCCCTTAAGAAATTCATTCCACCAGTTGAGGCTTTGACATTTGATTTCATCCATCTTTGGCTCGAGAAGATTATTTTCATGAAGAATTTGATCAAAATCATCTAGGCAATCACTTCAATTTTACAAGTCAAGGCAATTTTATTTTTGAAAAGAACACTTCTATTCCTTGCCTTAGAAAATTTTAAATTTTTACTTAGGAATTTTAGTTATTCAATCTGTAATGTCCCCTTCCTAGGCAGTACAGTTAGTTCTGAGGTTAGCCTATCATTTAGATCCTCGTAGGCTGGCATAAGTGTTTAGAGGATCACTTGAGGCAGTTATCCAGCATTGGGGAACATCACTCCAGCAGTTGTTTCAGGTTTGGGCCTTTGCGGACACTTACAGAGTGATTTATAGGTACTTACTATTTATAGTAAGTCAGGCAGGCAGGAGTTGCTATTTTTGGCAGGGCACTTGATTCAGTTGGTCAGCTTAGCTTCAACCTAGTTTGATGATCTGATGAGCAAACAGGAATTATTAAGGCATTTAATCATTGTTAAGAGTTTATTAATTTGACTTTATAATATAAAGTCACTTTAATGAAAATAATTAAATTTAATTATTTAATGGAAAATTGTAAAGTATCATTAAATACTTTATAATAAGGGATAAATTAATATTAAATGAGTATTTTAATGCTCATTTAAGAAAAGGGACGCCATTATGTAATTAATTTGCCTAAGTCATTAAATGGCGATTTAATGATATTTTAATTGCTCATTTAATAGCTTTTTGTGAAGGGGTCGACTTTTTGAGATGTTGTACCCAAACCAATTTTTTTGCTTCATTAAGGCATTTCGCTTAAAAGAGTCTAAATTTTGCTAAAATGATGTCAAGTACAGTTTTTGGGCAATATCAAGCATGGAGTTTTGTTAATGTTTTGTCAGTCAAAGCAGTACTTGTTGATCAGAACCTGAATCAGAGACTCAGAGCGAAGCATTCATGGTGGAGGAGCATTTCACGATGACACTAATATTTTTGTATGGTCATTTCAATGACTAAGATGATGATTTCAGTGGTCAATTTTTGAAGATTTCTCAAGGAAAAGCATAATTGCGCCCCGTAGCCCAGGGGCGCCCTTCTTTTTGAAGGCCTAAATTTTGTGGTAAAAGCTCATGAATACAGTCGATCTCTTCAGAATTAGTCTGCCTATCCGTCGAGCTATCCTGCGAGGCTATCCGAGACTCGTAACTCCGGTAACTGGCGACAGAAGTTGAAGATTCTATAAGTTCCAGATTGCAGAAGCTTGTCTTTTTCCAGCTTTTGCGCCCCTGTAGCTTAAGGGTGCACCTCTTAAAGGAGGGTTAGATCTTGGTATTCCTGATGGTTGATGTATTCAATCTCTTCACGACTAGTCTGCTTGTCCGACGAACTATCGAATGCAGTCATCCGAGTCCCAAAGCTCCGGCAGTCAGCGTCAGAAGATGAGCTTATGGAGAGACTTCACATCATAGAACTTCCTCACATGGTGAAACTGCGCCCCTGTAGCTCAGGGGCGCCCTTCAAATTGACCCTTAAGATGGCAGAGTTTGCAGACAAGGTCTTCCTGTCATTTGTGCTACTCTAGTCCAGTTTCGCAATGCACCAAGTTGCCTGTTAATCCGACATTCTGAGAGATCGTGGCAGAAATTCTTCCAGGCATGTAATTTCACGGGCGGACTAGCATAAAATTTCACTATATTTCTATAGGCCAGGGGTGCCTAGCCTTCAGGCCTGTCAGATGAGGTTATTGACGTTCGAAGTCTTCACGAGACTTGAGCGTAATTACTCTAGCTATTCAATGAGCCCAGCCGTCAGCCTTCGAGATTTGGCAAATGCTCGTACGTGCGAGGTCTTTGGCGAAATACTGAAAAATGAAGACAACTCAGAAAATGGCTGTCTGGTCGTCTATTCCATCTTGGGAAAGGTGCCTTTCTATTTGAGGTCTTAGAAGCAGTTTTCTTGCTTCGTCACCTCTAGAGATGTCTCTCGTAGGTCTTTCAGGCTACGCGTAGAAACAGACGGTGCTTGAATCAGGCCATCCCAGCTCCTGATATCAGAGATCAATGTAGGACATCTGGTTGAGAGTTGCACTTTCGTCAAAATGGTGTTCGTGCCTTTTCAAGCCAGGGGCGCTTTTTCTTTTGGGGTCCTTAATATACTTTTCAGATGCCTTGCGTATATTTGTTGGATGCGGAATACCTCTAGGCATGCAGTGAGCTTGGTTGCCTATCAGTAGGGTTCACCGTTCGTTGTTAGCAGCCGTTTGAAGCATCAGATGGCAGTTTGGAGAAATGGTTGTCTAGTACCTGAAAATCAATTTAATCAAGGGCGCCTAATTCTTTGAGGTGTTAAATAATGGATTTTGCAGTGATGACTCCCAGCAAATATTTCTTCATTGTTCTGCAGGCTTCTCGATGAATACATCTATTTAGTCTCAGCATCATCTGGTCACCCGGGAATCAGTGTCGAAGATGGCCAGTTGTAACTTTGTAGTCAGCTACAAAGTAGGAAGTTAATAAAAAGTGTAATATCTTGAGCAAATGGATGCCTATGAGGTCAAATAAGGACTTTTTGAAATCAGTGAAGCTCACTGGTGAATCCAAGTGCTTTACTTGGTTTGTCAACTGATGTTAAATAATATTTAATATTTATTTTTGCATATTTTAGCATTAAATGGCGATTTTCTAAAATTGGCGCCTCTTTGTGCTATTGCATAATGAATATTTTATTATTATTTAAATTTCGAACTTCAAGATAGTATCAGTGTAAATGGAGGGGGTCCAATTAGAATCATTCTATTTTAGTCGAGGTTTTAAATCTTGCAGTAAACAATATGGTGCGAATTCTCTTTATTTAAGCATGGCGCCATCATTAATCATTCACACAGCTTCAAGAAAATTTGTAATTCTTCAAGAGCAGAGGCGAGTTTTCAAGGCAAAGGCGAATTCATCTTCAGTCTCCAAGGGCGATTTCATCAAACAAATTCTTTTTGCAGGTTTTTGTTCACATTCATTAGCAAATTTGAAGAACAGGGGCGATTTTCACAGAAGAAAGAGCATAGAAAAAACGTCTTTCTCCTCTTTGTTTCTCAAATTTCTCTCAAAATACAATTCGCATGTTCCTGAAGTTGACAGAATTTGATAAGTCTGAACATCTGGATCATTTTTATATAACTTCCTCGAAATTAAATTTGTGCATTTGATTTTTCAGGAATTTTTTTTTAAACTCTAGAGCATTCGTTCTTGAGTTTCTAATTTTCTCAACTGAAAACTCTTTGCATGGTTGAGTAGAAGTTAGATTTTAGCATTTCTGACGTTTTGGGTTGTCTTAGAATCTTTTTCTGGACAAAACCCATATCTCAGATTTTTCGCTGAAAATAACTCTTCAATAGGCTATTTTTAGCTTTCCAGAAATCTTGTCAGAACATAGTCAAGTTCACAGTCAACAGGCGAGTTTTTCAGAATGCAATACACTTAGCTCGAATACAGGACCAAAACAGTCCTTACTCACGACTTCATCGGGACAGTTGAGACGAATCTTCACAAGGTGCTGCCAGAAGCAGTTCTAGATCCAATCAAGATCAGAGCTTCGATTATTCAAAACATTCAGCAGTCCGGGTTATTGGAGGCCGCTTCCATACCTATCTCCGTTCATTGTATTGAATTCGTAATGTCTTGTATTAAGCATTACAATTCTACTACTCGTGAGATAGTGTCAGTAGATGGACGAGTTATTTGCAGTCTCAAGCCTTTAGACATTGAAAGAAGTTTTGGTATACCTCAGCACCCGAATAGTCTAGTTATTTCTATGGAGCAGTGCGAGTAGGCATTCAATGCTGATGTGGACAAGTGCCAAAGTAAAATGGCAGAAAGATGGTTAAAGCAAGCGAAGAACAGATTGCCAAACAATGTGGGTCGTGGTGAGTACAAGGATGAGTACTCGATTCTAATTACACTCTTGAATCGTGTCTCAGGTCAATCACATGCAAATGTTTTCCAGCCTTGGATGTATTACATTATTGGTCGCATCATAGCGGTGTTGTGACCTTTTCACATCGCCATTCAAGATGGGGACCCCTAATTTTGCTCCGTTCCGGTCTTTTGGCTTGGGTTTCTCTCTCTCTTTCTCTCTGTCTCTTTTCTGGTGTCCGTCTTTCGGGGGGTTGTGTCCGTTATTGAGCTTAAACGCGAAATATTGGCCAAGTCTAAAATTAGGGTTTCATTGTTTCTGGCCAAATCAAGGTCAAGTAAAGTCAGTAAATTGAAAATTGAACTTAACAATGTTGTCAGCAGGCATCCAGCGGGCTTCCAGCCAATTTCATCGAATTCCGAGGTACTTACTATTTTTAGTAAGTCTGCAATTCTGGGCAATTTGTCAGCATTTTTGAGATTCCGATCATCACACGGCATTCAGAGTATACCAGACTGCTTGCATGCCAAATTTGAGCAAAAACGGACAACTTACTATTTTTAGCAACCGCCGCAATGAATTCCCTGTGGTCCGATGCGAGATTTTCTTGTACGTCCGATATCTTCCGTGGGTTTTTCAAGACCTTCAAGCAAGCATAACATGCAAGACGAGATGATCACTTTCAGGATTCAGCCTTCCGAGGCTATTTTTAGGGTTTGCATGTCGAGCTTTTCTTTGCATGTCAGGTGATTCCTGATGGGGTTTTCGAGAGCTTCGCGATGGTGTGACATGCAAACGAGAATTCTCACTCAGTAAGGAACTTGCTATTTTTATGTATGTCCCGACAAACAGCCACCTGCCAGCCTGCTGATTCAGAAACAAGGTAAATGCCACGTAAACTAAGACAAACGGAGATCTTTGATATGATGCAAAGGCAAGTTAGGGTTTCAGCCTTTGAGCCAAAATAGGCATCAAAAGTCAAAATCTTCAAAATCCGATGTAAACCACTGCGATCAGCGTTCTCCAGGCTATCTGCTGGTGAAATTTCAAGTCAAAAGGAGCACTTACTATTTATAGTAAGTCAGATTGGAAACGTGCTAAAAATAGTAAATCAAGTGCATGCGTCAGTGCCAGCCGACAGGTCACGTGGTGAGGAGCGCCTCATCAAAATTTCAAGTCGATCCGAGCAATGGAGCTATCAGAAATAAGAGCTTACTATTTATAGTAAGCCACCTTCAGAAACAGGCTATAAATAGCAGGGTGTGAAAGTTGGCAAAAACGAAGAAAATTTTCTAAGTCCAAAACTTCGTCCTGCAGCCATGGCAAAATGCGCCCAGTTGATGAGGAGGCATAAAAAATTCTAAGTTTGAACTTCATCCAGTAGACAGGCCTAAATGCGCCAAGTTTGAAAAAAGTCAAACAAAAGTCAAAGATGTTTATCCTGCAGCCATGACAAAATGCGCCCAAAATGAAAGAATGAAAGTTGAAAATTTCTAAGTATGAAAAATCCGCCTCACCCCTCAGAATGCGCCCATCCTTCACAAGCATGAAAATGCGCCCAAAATTCAAGGTGGTCAAAGCAAAGTCAAACATGAAAATCCTCCTCATGCATCAAAATGCGCCCAAGGTTGATGTTTATCCTGTACACAAGGCAAAATGCGCCCAAGCTCATCCATGTGAAGACAAAATTTTGGAAGGTGAAGGGTCACCCAAAGATGTTGGAGATTTCATCCTTCACAAGTATGGAAATGCGCCCAACTTGCATGCTTGTCCTCCTCACCCTCCTAAATGCGCCCAAATGAGCTCACATGAAGACAAAAAACGGAAGTTGAAAAGCCACATGAAGGCATTTGCAAGTTCGTCCTCCTCCTACAAGGAAATGCGCCCATGTTTGAATGGTAAATGGTAAATACAAGTGGTAAATAAGGCGAAAATGTTACCTAAACATGGTGAAAGGTGGTAAAAGCTTGGGCGTTATCCTCCTTCATGGCTAGAATGCGCCCAAGGTGGTGGGCCTTAGATAATTTTGCTAGGCGTGATTTCTCCAAGAGTGTTGGACGCCTAAGGTGATGTGTAGTGGAAAATATTTCAAGGTGTTGAGAGTTAAAATGAAGTGTGCGCCTATGTTGAGGGAGTTATAAGATGATTTTTTTTTTAATATTTTGAGGGCGTTGGAATTTCCAAAGTGTAATATGCGCCTATGGTGTTAAGAGTTCAAGTATGATACGCCTAGGGTGGTGAAGAAGCGTGTGATGGAAAATGTTTGAAGGGTGATATAAGGTGTTAAAAAAAATCTTGAAGGCGTTGAAATAACATGAAGTGTGCTAGGCGCCTCAAGGGGAGACAAAATATTTTCTAAGTGTTGAAAATTCTCTAAGGCGTTGGGCTTTTGAATGAATATTTTCCAAGTGTGGAGTGAAGGTAAAATGTGCAAGGCGTGCCGGGAATGTAAACTTTCTTCCATATGAAGTTGATTAAAAATTCCTCTCCACTGGCAATCAAAATTTTTCTAAGGCAAGTTTTCAAAAGTGCAAGATGATTTAAATATTTTCTAAGGCAAATTTATTTTCCTTGGAAAATACGCCTAGAGCTTCAAGTTGATGAAAATTCTTAGAGCACGAGCAACTTTTCTCAGTGATGGAGTCAGAGACAAGGATAATTCAAGTTCTTCAAATTTTTCAAGAAGTCTGGGCAACACAGAGTAATCACAAGCGAAGAACGAGTTTAAATGATGAAAATAATATTTAAGGCCCAAAATCAAAAATTGTAATGAACCCGTCACAGTACCCATGAATCGAGACATTCCGACAAAAAATTTCTTCCGGGTAATCGGACGCTTTGCGATGATGAATGGATTTCCAAATCTTTCAAGCTTCGCCGACACTTTTTCAGTGAAGAATTTAATCAGTGCTCAAATTGTGAATTTTCCTAAGGGAAAATTTTAAATTTTCTAAGGCAAATTTGAATAAAATGAGTTTTCAAGATGAATTTTCTTCGAACGATGAATCTGAAGTCAGTTGCCTAGATAATTTTGATTAAATTCTTCGAGGATGAATTTTCCAGAGCAGATGATGAGGTTAAAAATTCGAATTCAAGTGACAGAGCTCCGGCTGGTGAGTTAAAAGAAGATGAATTAAATCAAATTTTCAAAAACAAAATCCAGAACGCCAGTCAAAGTCAAGTTTCTAGAAGAATAATATTCCCGACGACTGGAGACAAGTGTCAGAAACACCAGGGAGGGAAAATTCGAATTCTTAAAGTGGAGTAGTGGAGTTTAATGGCACTGGCTAAAATTAACGTCTTCTAGAATTTGAATTTTAGCTATAAAATGAGCAAGTTTTTCATTCACTTTCACAGCTGAGAAGGGCGAATTTGCTAAGTCTGAGTGAGTTGCTGGAGAGCTTGAAGGAATTCGATAGTTGCTTGAAGAAGACGCCTTAAGTTGTTGAGGAGTATTTGTTGAAGTATTTGAGGACGTCCTTGCTGATTAAGGAAGACGCCTTGAGGCTTGAGAGGTACGCCATTGCTGAGTGAGAAGTGTTTGCTGAAGATTGAACTTGCTTGAAAGAGGTACGGCTTTGCTCGTCTTGAGGCTGAAATCTGATTTGTTGAAGTTGCCATTTGAGGGACGCCTTGAAGTAAGTTGCTGAGAACTCAAAAGTACTAGCTTGCAAGATTGCTAATTGATGGTTTGGAGTGCAAAGTTAAGAAGTTTGCTATTTTGCTGATTGCTGGTTTGAAGTGCAAAGACATAGAAATTAAAATTGCTGATTGCTGATACAAGGTCATTCAATTTGCTGATTGTGAAGTAAAATCATCTGAGTTCACTTAGAAATCCATTCTAAGTGTTGAAATTCGAACTTATTGAAGAAAAGAAGCTGAGGTTTGCAAACGTGAAAGATATTGCAGCTTCTAGAATTCAACTGCAGCCCCTATATCATGTATCATTTTTACAAATTTAATTGCTGATGAACGTTCGTTATGTTGCAGATGGCTGAAGCGAGGACAACCGGAAAGGACAATGGTGCCTCAAGACAGGCTACGATCAAGAAGCTCAGCAAAACATTCATGCCAGAGTCGAAGTTTATTTCAAAGCTGGGCAAGTTGACAGACACTAACCTGGGCTCCGTCAACTTGGAGACCTTCAAGAATAGGCTGTTTGGAATTGGAAGTCATCGGGCTTCGGTCACTTCACACAACATCGTCCGAAGTGGACTATATGCAGTTGCTGGTTTTCCGCCAGCCATTCAGTGCTCAGAGCTTATTATGGAGTGCGCCAACTGTTACGAGAAAGAACACCGGTCGATCACGTCACCAGATGGCCAAGTGCTTGCCAACCTCACTCCGGCAGCCATTGGTGAAGCTTTCGGGATCCCGGTGCATAGAAACATGATTTACAAGTCCAGGGAGCGAGCGGAGCGGATGTATGCTTCAGCTTTCGAGAGATGCATGGATACAATTAACACTCACTGGATGAGCACTCCAAAGCCATCTCGTGCGAAGTTGCCGAAACAGATCATAGCGGAGGACCTGAAACAGGAGTACTGTGATCTCATCATGATGCTGAGCAGGGTTGGTGGTTGCCCACAGTCCTACATTTTCGAGCCTTGGATGTTTTATTACATCAACCTGGTGTTGGAAGGAAAGGATTATGTCAATTGGGCTGAGATGATCAGCGATAACATACATGAGCAACTCCTGAGCTTGCGGAGGACTAAAACGTTTTACATGAGCTCCTACCTTATTTACATGTTGGCACGGATGACGAGGTACAGGGGGATTTCTTACAAGGAACCCATCGATTGTGGCTCTCACCAATTCAAAATCCATGAGGCGGTATTAATGCTTGCACCTCGGTTAATAACCCACTACAAACGTGTCAACGATTCATTCACTCATATGTACATCACGCAGGCTGCTTCGTGAGAGGTTGGCATCACGTAATCTCTAGAGATGCCTGTGAGCCAATTGAGAGGTATGGGTGGCCGGTTTATACTAGCTCTAAGATTTTCATATATTAGGCTGCAAGGATTTTCTTCATACCCTTATATGCTGCCTAAGTACCCAACCGATAAGATAATAATGTTAGAGGTATCCAGACAATTGCTTGCCTTTGACAAAATCCAGAAGAAAAAGAAGAAAGGGGGGATAGAGTTTCCAATTGTGATGGGCAACTCGGATGAGGTGTGTCCTTCTATACAGGCAGCTAGGGAAGCCGAGAGTGAGCTTCAATTTTATCATTTCTCATATCATACTAGCCGACAGCACTATGACCCACACCATAACATCAATTGGGTTCTGTCGGAAGAATTTAAACATAAGGCCACCATTGAGGATTATTGGGCTGATGCAGTGGATGAGATTGAAGTGAGGAAAAGGATGTTTTCTCGATTGCCGATTACTCTGATCAGGGAGTGTGAGGTAGTTCCAGTTCCGAACCAGGTCAGCGAGGATATGGATGTAGTCCACCCGGATTATGCAGCAGTTCGAGATACTCCACTTCCGCCTATTGATTGGTCAGAGCCCGAGGTTGCTGATCTTGATACTCTTTCCATCCCAGTTATGACATTCACCAGGGCGTGGGTTGACAGGAGAGTGAACAGATTGAAAAGTAGGTCAATTGCCTTGACTTACAATATAATGGGAGATCACAGGACGCCCACCACAGGAAGGAAGAAACAGATTACACGGGGTCCAGAGTCCAGGAAAAAAGAAATAATTCAGCCAGAGCCTCCACGAGTCACAGTGGCAGTACCTTTGGAGACACGTTCTCCAAGCATACAGGAGGGGTCTTTATTTGCTGATCAGAGAATTGCAATGAATCAGGTACCAGAGATACAGGATGATATTCAGCCTCCACGGAGAGAGTCAATTGGCCAGAGTGCCAATGTGCCTGTTAGGATTGATCAGCATGATGATGAGGGGACTATTACTGACCCTCAGTTTCAGCAGGAGATAGAGGCGGCCATGAATGATGGCGATGATGATGATATAGTGTCGTGACTCACCCACTTGAGGACGATGAGCCTCGCCGTATCGAAGAAGAAGTTGAAATCAAAGTTAGAGAGGTCGAAAAGTACCGTGAGCAGCAGCCCTTGATATACTATAAGAGTCTCGGATTGGCTTTAGAGGATAGAAATTTTAACAAGCCCGAGTGAGGAGATTGATCCAGCAGTTGAGATGGAAGAATTTTTGAACCGGATCAGTGCTCCTCCACCGAAGAAGAAGGCAAGAAAGTTTTCGAAGATCTCCACGGATGAGGATGGCTCTCGTACTCTTCACGTTGCTGTCCCACGAGTCGAGTGTGATCGGAATGAAGCAGCTCCTGAAACTTATGTGGTCACCACTCTTGACTTGGGACGCCCTACTGGTGCTCAGATTGTTGAGGAGTGTGATAACTCCTTCCTTGCCCTCAAGGATAGATTGTTCAAGAAAGAAGGAAAATATAAGAAGTTGAAACGAGAACACAAGGCATTAATCGGATATGTTCAGCAGTTGTCTCGTTCTCGAGGGCAGGATGTACCAGTGATAGGGCCTCCAGCAGATATTCCTAGAGAGTCGACATCGCTTTGGGCAGAGTTGGGGACGGCGGCAATGGTGAGGCGCATTAAATGGGTCAATGTGAGTTCGTGATCGAGACAGAGAAATTCATTATGGAAGACCTTTGCCTTTGCCTTCAACAGCTCTACTATTTCCTTGACACCTGATGGATGCTGCGTGGATCATGCTTGGGCTGCATGCTTCCATCTATCGAGTAAGGTGATCCAAATGGGTCTTGAGGTGTTGAGGTACGTGCCATCAAGTAGCTTCGTTGATTGATGGAGGTGTCATTCAGCGAATGACCCATAATGCATTTCTCGGCATTCTTCGCTATCACAGAAGTGGGGGCTTCTTCGATGCAAAGAAGCGCGCATTCAGCCGTGGTACAAGGCTATGGCCAATATCATAGATGGAGTCTCGTAACACCCTCGGCGCTTCTCATATTTGCTAGGGCTACCGAGTCCGTATGAGATAAATTTGATAATTTGAGGGGTTTGCCGGTTCCTCTTCGCATGTTAAGACCTTTTGTACGGATGACTTCTTTGAGAATACTGCTACATTCTCCACTTTGATCCAGAACACGCAGGACTCCTTAGCTGCTTGGAGAAAATCTTGTACGAGGCACGAGCATTCAGTCACGGTGTTAGAGTTTCAGTTGGATTGTGTTCCGCCTATTTCAGTTCATGAGGTTGAGGCTGTACTTAGCAGATTTGTTGAGTTGGCAGTCAAAGAGAAGGCCAATGGGAACACACTACTGGACGAGGATCTTCTAGAAGATTGAATGTGGAGCATTTATTACATTTGCTATTTTGGGAGTGAGTGGGAATCTTTGATTCATTTAATGTACCACTCCCTATTCTGGCAGTTTTTAGGGTTAGGGCTGAGGTGGCACGATTCTGGCCACTCTATTGATTGTAACCCTAGCCGTCCTTTGGGACTTGGCTAGCTATAAAAGGGGGAGTCCCCCTCATTTGTAACATGGTTAGACAGTTAGAAAGTTAGAATCAGAGTAGACATTGAGAGAGCTTTAGAGCTAGATAGTGTAGTATTGTAGAGCATTCTGCATAATTTGGAGAAGAGAGAAAGTTTTCCCTTTGAAAACTTTTGAAGAAATTGTTGTGTAATACATTTTATGATAATAGATCTTTTCATTGATGATGGAATTCGTCTTGTCATGAAATGCTAGCAAGGTTTCTTCTTCCTTTCGTATCCAAGTAGATTAGATTCATGCAAGTAGTTTACTTCAGTGTGTGGTGTTTCATTGAGATAGCTTCGCTTTATTCCATACCACTAGCGGCTTGTTGATGATGAGTCTGCCTTGCGTGGTCAACTGGACATTATCTTGTGCTTAACTTCGGTTGTGGTTTGCATACTTATATGCGTTGTTCTGATGGTGTACGTATGTTAAACTATAACTTGAATACCTTTTGCTATCCCCTTTGAAGATTGCACCGATTTCGCTGAGGCTGTCCGACGGAGGCTAGGTGAAATCCGGTTGAAGTCTATTGAGATGAAGCCCCACATACCCTGCATTTAGAATAGAGTATAAATTTCTTAGGCCCCTTTCCCCTTTTACTTTCCGCACCTTCTTATTAGTCTTAGGAAAGGAACCACATTGTCAAATCATACACGTAAGAATTCCCCTTCAAAATCATACGTTAGCTGCTGACTGCAAGAAATCTGAACAATTGTGTAAGTCCCCTAGTACGAACACAGCAATACACATCAACCAAACTGGGTCTATTCGCACTAAAGGAACCTTGGAGTTGAACATGCGAACTTTCTCGCAATCTTAGCGCATGGAATACTTTGATCAAGAGAGGACGGAGTAGCCCCAAAACTATTTTGTTCTGCCTGTTTGGTATGGTCACAAAAACCGCATCAACAGGGAAAACTGGCGCTAGAAGGAGGGCCTTCAAGGATTCTTCGCAGTAAAGTAGTCATTTTCAAATAAGAAGGGATTTCGTTCAAAAAGAAATTCATTGGAGAAAGAAATTATCATGAGTAAAGATGGTGCTACCGCATAGAGAAATATTCCCAGTGCTGCAGCCTAACTTGGGATTCAACGACGACCAGGAGGACATTCTTTCAGGGTTGAACAATCTTGCTTGGAAAACAAAGGAGAGCTACGCCCAGTACATGAGAACTTGCTTCGTGTTGGAGGAAGAAGAAGAAAAGGCTATTGAAATCCAAGTTGCAATTGAAAGGAATTTGCTTGATCAAAGACTACCGCTTGCTCCCCTTCCCCGCCGACAGTAATCAGCTACATCCTGGATCGCATCAGCTCATTCTCACCTGATAAGTTGAAAAGAATTCTGAGGTCCACGCCAAGCTCATCCAAAGATTTTGTGGAGTTAGAATTGCCTACGCGAGCAAGGAAGAAGAAAGAGAGCCGTTTAAGCGAAGAAGTGTTTTCAAACGAAGAAGCTCAGTCTAGTGAAGAAAGCGGAGAAGAGATTACAAGTTTGTTCCGAACTCCACCAAGTGTCTCAAGGTTTGCCCAACCTAAAGCCGTTCAAGTTAATGCACCAGTGTTTGTTCAGCAACAACCACCAGTTCAAGTTACCGCAACCCCAGTAATTGTATATCAAAGGAGATATCCAAATCAAGCAATGGCTCAACCGGGAGTCCAACCCGCTCCTAACGGTGCTACTTGGCTAGTCACCAATCCATCTCCTCTTGAGTTTGCCGATTATCACGATATGCCAAAGAATCCGGAGCACTTCTGCACCAAGTACCAAGTCCATGATCCAAACCGTTCTGCAGAGGATCACATCAAGATGTTTGAAGATCATTTGCGAAATAGACAAATTGCATACGCGGATGTGGCGTGCAGATTGTTCCCATATTCCTTGGGAGAAGAAGCTCACTTTTGGTTTATACATTTGCCAGTTGGGTCCATCAGAACATGGGAGCAGATGAAGGAGGCTTTCATTGGGAAGTTCGGTATTCCGATCACCCCAGTGGAACTCTTCCGCCAGTTCACGGAGGTAAGAAGACAAGATAAAGAGCCTATTCATGCCTTCAACAACAGATTCCAAAAGGCTCTCACAAGGTTACGTACTCCGTACATGGTTCCCGATGCAAGGGAAAATTACTATGCAGCCTTGGACCCATTGACCGCTATGTTTGTGAGACAAGCTCATCCCATACCAGCAGATATGAATCAAGCATATGCTAAGGCGGTTGAAGTAAGTCAGAATATGGGCCAAAACATAACTGGACCTTCTTTGTACACTGGCTTGGTCACCACGAATAATCAGATGCAGACTCTTACTCCGGCATGGAATCAGCAGATTCCAGCGTTGAATCCAGTTCCACAACCAGCATATCACGTTACACCGCCATCTGATCAATTGATTCTCCATCCTGGGGTACCTCTATCCCAGACTCCGGCCACGCAGCCTGTCTATCTCCAGAATACAGTACCTGCAGCAAGGACACAAGAGGAGAAAGATGAAATGAAAGAATTAGTAGAACAAATGAAAAGGCTGTCATCTGAAGTGACTCACCTCAGAAATCAAAATAACCAAATGCAATCAATGATAAAGAATTATCAGGCACATCCAGGTGCCAATCGAGGATATCATAATAATCCTCAACAACATCAAGATGCCCATCAAGGACATGGACACGACAACAGCCATGGGTATCGAAATAATAATCAAGGATATCAGAAGAGGTCCTGGAATACTGGACCTAACAATGGAGGAGTTCCATCACCACTAGATAATCCGCCACCTCCAGAGAATCGTCCCACGGACAGAGTATTTTTGGCAGAAGCTGCTATGTCCGGATGGTGTCGGCTTCATAACACAAGTCAGCACTCAGAGTTACAATGCCATGAGTTTCAAGTAGCAGCTGATATCTTCAAAGGAGAGGTAAAAGGCACGGAGGGTACTGAGAATCCTCCGACTACCGGATATGAAATTGTACCAGTGCAAAGATGACCAGGCACTAATCATAGAAAGTGTCAATCTTGTGTCCGAATATCAGAACTACGCGCCACCAGAGGTTAATTACAGATTTCCACCAGCTTCGGCTAATGGTCCCGTGGAGGCGCCAGATGCTCCAG
>VDFB02281492.1:31521469-31541944 GCA_007258455.2 Sequoia sempervirens | reverse complement strand
AACTTTCCTTTTCAGTTTGGAATGTATTGGTGCAAGACGACAGTTGATGCCAAAGTTGCAGGATAAGAGCTCGAGAAATATCATCTCAAGTATCTTGTTGAGGCACGTGCCTATGATCTTTGGGGTCATTGCACAACTCGCCTTGCTGGATGCGCATATCATGAGCCTTCTATGGAGGATTATTGGGAAAATTGCGCAGATGACTTTGAGGTTCATAGACGTAGCTATGGCCGCTTCTCTCTCTCACAGATTTTTGTTTTCTTGTCAGAAGATGTGGGAGGTTTATCAGATGATGAGGGAGAAGTTTTTCCTCAGTTTTTCAGAGAGCAAGTTGACACATAGCCACTGCCAGCAGTTGATTGGTACGCCAAGGAGTACGCAACAGTAAAGGAGAGGTCAAGTAGAGTTATTCAGAATAGTATACTTTACCTTGACAGCAAGAAGACCAGGAGGGTAAGTGTGCCTAGAGCAGAGCCGCCAGTGGTGAATCCTTCATTACCTTCCTCGTCAAAACCAAAACAAAAAGAGGAGTAACCCTCCTAAGAAAGGTCAAGCGCCAAACAATTCAAAAGGCAAGGTGCTTGCCATTGATACACACACGGAGCCTGACAAACAGCCTATCACAGAGCCAGTTCAGAGTCCGCCAGTGCCTGAGGTTCAGCCTCAAGTTCCTATACCAGTTCCGGAGCAGTCACCAGCCCCAATTCACATCGAATTGGATTTAGACTCCCCATCTCGCAGTAGTTTTTCTACATAGTCACTCTCATCACAGCCTCCTGTCGTTAGTACAAACCCTTCCAGTAGCATTAGTCGAGATCAGTCTTGGATCGAGGCGTAGCTGGGAAGGAAGAGGTGGCAGCCATCCTATGTCCTTAATCATTCAGATTTTGATCAGGTTTACCAGGATGCGCCAGACAAGAGGATCAAGAACATGGTCCACGTGGAGAGGAATACTGATATGGAGATTGTTGTTGAGACTGCTATACCTCCACAGGGAAAGAGCTTGGATGAGTTGGAATCTCAGGACTTTGAGGTTATCACAGTTAACCTTGGTCGAAGCACACGCCAGACTTAGGTTGATCTCCTACAGGTTGCTACAGACAGTGCTAGCGATAGAATGTTGAAGGACGGAGAAGATAAGGCAGTCCTCAAGGCTGAAATTAGATAGCTTCAATACATTTCTAGCCTTGTACACAGGTCAGATGTCATTGCCACACTCCCACCGATGCTTGAGCCTCCAACTGAACAAGGTCAACTTAATCATTTGGTTGAATATGGCAAGCGTTTGGATGAATGGGAGGAGTTCGTTGCTAGAGGCCGTACTATGCTTACAGAGTTATATCAGTTGTGGTACAATGCACGAGAGCTCCGTCTTCGTCTTCAGGATGAGGAGCGAGACATGGCAATTAACAAACCCCGGGATGAGATTATGATTGCTCACCTGAGTATGGCATATGAATCAGTCACAGATGCAGAGGATAAAGAAGCTATCTACTCTTGGAAAACACAGTTGGTTTTCAAGGCAAAGATAGAGGAGACTATGGCATCAGAGTTGACTGAGAGTAGAGAGCACATTACTAGTGCACTCTGGTTTGTGAGGACCTTAGTATCTCGCTTACCGTGCCGATATCAGATCGAGGGTGGTGCGTATATTGAGCTTACTGATGTTCAATCAGAGCTCCAGGCACTCATTCATACTATGTTCAATGGGGAGACCGTTGGTTGTAAGATTAATCAGCTTACAGTCATGTCAGCGTTGTTCGATGAAGCAACAAGGAGCAGAGGTGAACTTCAGTCCCAGATCACAGCTGGTGAGGACATGCTGCATAGGCATAGCATTCTTCAACAGAGTATCAGAGCTCCAAATAGTGATGCAGTTAACAATCTCGTTGAGGGATTGTTTGCTCGAGATCGCGATCAGTAGACTTTAGTTCCCACCTCTCAGAATAGACATTACACACAGGAGTTGAACTTGGCGTTACTTTCTCAAGTTAACTCGCTGTCTTATCTCATGCATATCTATTCTGAGATCAACTTTATTTACTTGGAGTTTTATTTAGAGTTTACGTTAACTGATGGTAGTGTTCCAGTTAACATGCTTTCAATAAGGACGTGCATGCTTGCACAATTGTCCATTTTTGGATTAGATGTTTCGGTTAATTGAGGGTAGTTTTCCAGTTAACTGTATAGTTTACTTTATTAGGGCTAAGCAATAAATCTTGCATGCATTGCAAGACTGTAGTTGACTCAAGGTGATTTTAGGGTTCCCTACACCTTTTGATGTCTATAAATAAGAGCTTTTGCTCATTTGTACATAACTTTTTTTTGCACGAGAGAGGAATATATGCTGCGCCTACCTTGCCTTCAATATTGCTCATTCTGTATCTGTTCATGAGTATTTACTATTGATATGATGAATTGTTATGCCACTTGGGTTTCATGCAATTATAATGGTGAATTCTTTCCTTAGAATAAAATCTGTTTTGTGTTCAATAAACTCGTCTAGATTGAGCTGATAGATGTGCCACCTTGCCTTCAAGTTGAGAATCTGTACTTGGTTATCATGTGATGTGTGTGAATAATAAACTTATTCAGATTGAGTTGATAGTTGTGCCACCTTGCCTTCAAGTTGAGAATCTGTACTTAGTTTATCGTATATTGTTGTTTCCAATAAACTTGTTTAGATTGAGCTGATAGATGTGCCACCTTGCCTTCAAGTTGAGAATCTATACTTGTTTATCGTCAGATAGTCATCCTTGCTCCATTTCCTCATGCTCTGTTTTCTTGAGGAAACTGGATAGATCTTAAGTAATTAAGCCTAGTTGTAGTTAGTAGTCTGCGAAACTAGAAAATACTTAGCTGCAACGTATATAGTTTTCGAGAAAGCCTTGTACCTCTTACAGCTGAGACAAAAAGACAGGATTTAGTTTAGTTTACTTTCCTTTTCAAAGCACTTTGTCAAGCACAACGAGGGAGCTTCCCCTCCTAATTTGAAGAGCACTCATTGCGTAGTGTGCATAGCTGTCCGTACCAACTCTTACTCCAAAGGTGCTAGTTGTTACGCCAACATGAGAGAGGTTATATATTTCCTCAAGGAAAATCGAACTCATTATGTTGATTATTCGAATTTGTCTTTATTTTCTCTCTGAGAGCATTGGGGTTTGAGAAACGAGGGTTTCTGCAGATCAACGGGTTTTGAAGAACGTTCCCTCTTCAGAATTAGGCATACTGAGACTGTGCAATACCAGTTGAAGATTGTCAACAGAGTGGCTTCACACAGGAGTCATATTCTGGCATATTTCAGAGTTTATTATCAAGGTATTGGATTGATCTTTCTTCCAAAAGGAGAATATCACTTTGGCAGTGTTTCATTTGGCATTTGGCACATTCTTCAAGGTTGTACAGATTTATTTAATGCTGGTTGGGCCGTACATTTGCTGCAGCAAAGGCTGTACTTTCTTCACTGTATAGGACGCCTTGCTTTTTCATGTTCTGTCTTCACCACAGGGGACGCCTAGGTCTTTGGGGGTGTCTGCAACCTTCTGGTGGTGGGAGAAGCCTGTATCTAGAGTGGCCGTACATTTTTATGCTTCTTACAGGTGGCTGCAAACAGAAAACCAGGTTCTTTAATATTATATTTATGCTTGCTTTTCCCTTATAAGTTCGACTTTCTTCATTGTACGAATCCAAAAGATTAATAAATATATGCGCCAACATTTGGGAAGCTATTTTGTGCATCATTTATCATTTATGGATTTTTATTGAATTTAAAAGTATTTATTTCCAAAATCGCACTTTCTTTCATTTATTCAAAAACCCTCAAAAAATAAAAAATTGCAAAACAAACAAAAAAACGCATTTACAGTAAGAGGTTTTGGGTTGAGAGACACCTGGCCTCTTATAGTGGTATCAGAGCATAGTTTTCCTGCCATCCTGTGCTTTTTCAGTTGCTTTTTCAGTCAAATGTGTGCTTTTTCGATGCTTTTTCATGAGTAGAGATATTATTTTCTACAGTAAGGGTAGAGGAACAGGCAGAGCCGAGGATTGGACAGGTCCACCTGTTCTCGAAGGTGAGATAGTATCAGGGGTTTTGGGTATTCACAGATCCAGTTCCAATAGCAGTGAGAACAGTGTCACAACACTGATGGCAGATCGTGAGGTCCCTGCAGAGACACATAGGGATCCAGGGAAAGAGCATGCCGAAGGCGATATTACTGATGAGGAGTTCAGACGCAGGCATGATAATATGATGGACATGATGTCCCAGTTGATGGGCACGATGAGGCAGTGTACTCCGTCTCAGCCGCACTATATCCAGATAGGACAGACTAGCGAGACTGCAGGCATAGACCAGCCATTGGTATCAGCACAGCGGCAGCTGTCACCTATCTATCATGAGCGCAAGCCTGGAAAACCTACATTCATATCTAGAGAGGCACCTTCGACTTCGGAGGCAGAGCAGCAGGGTCATCATCATGAGTTTCAGCCACACAATGGCATGTCAATGGCAGATGTGACTAGATTTTATGGAGAGTATTCGACATTGGAACCTGAGATCAGGCAGTCTTTGACTTTTCATGAGTTTATGGATGTGCATAAACCTAGAGGGGGAGGTAGATTTGACTGCAAAGCTCCTCAGCACCAGCAGCCACAGCCACAGGTGAACAAGGATTTACAGTATGCAGTCAGCAAGATCACCTTGCCTTACTTTGATGGTTCTGATAAGAGTTCAGTGAGGTCTTGGGTACAGAAATTAGACAATTACCTATCATTGAGACCTATGCAGGAGGACGAGGCCATTAAGTTTGCTACACTGCATCTCGATGGGTTAGCGCACATGATTGGTGGCATCACGACATGTACACACTTGGTCATCACGCAGTTACTACTTACCAGGAGTTCACCAGTAGGCTCATTGAGCGTTTTGACAAAAAGGATCCAAAACTTTATTTCAGAGAGCTAGCTTAGCTTAGACAAATAGGTAGTTTGGATTCCTACATCGGTGAATTTCAGAGGGTGGCAGTCATGGTGACAGGCATTTCGGAGAGGAGACTTGTTATTCTCTTCGTCGAGGGATTGTTAGAGCTGATGAGAGGTTGGGTCAAGGCATTTGATCCTCCTACTCTGCAACACCTCGCAGCAAGTTCTCGTCAGGCCCGACACCTTATACGAGGCCTAATAGATCATTTGACAGGAATAGGCCATTCGACAGGAAGAGGGATCTACCTGATCTTAAGAGACAAAATGCACCACCATTTGACAGGGAAACATTAAATGATTTAAACAAGAAAAAGTTGTGTTTTTGGTGCAAGGCACCCTATGATGAGAAGCATGTATGCCCTCTTCGTCCCAAAGTGAAAAATAACCAGATGGAGTGGTTTTATGAGGGAGAAGAGCAATCTGATCTGTCAGACCAGCAAGCTGATTCTGAGCATTCAGATGATGAAAGGTCTGAATTGATGGTGAAAATGAAGGAGGAAGGAAGTTACAGGAGGCACATTTGACTAGTCTTTAGAGGGATGGATCTTTTAGACTTCGTGGGCTCCTAGCAGGTCAGAAAGTGATCACTCTACTCGACACTGGTGCTACTCATAATTTTATAGATGCATAGTTGGTAGAGAGACGAGGTATACAAACAGAGGAGTTTGAGGGTATTTGAGTCAAGGTGGCTGACGGGTACATCCTCAAATGTGATAGAAAGATAACAAATCTTCCGATGCGGCTGAACAACTATGAGTTCAAGACTGAATTCTATGTTGTTAATATGGGAGATACTGATGTGGTACTTGGGATGGCATGGCTTCATGATTTGGGTGAGTTCACACTCAATCTTCGGGATATGGAGATGAAGTTCAAGGTAAACGGGAAACCTCATGTCATCAAAGCCATCAGAGAGAGTAATCTGAGGATGGTATCGTACAGACGGATGGAGAGACTCATTCGTCATGATATGGTTGATTGGGCTGCAGAGTGTATGTTATTACCAGCACAACAGGAGCAGCAGAAGGTTGAGTACCATCCAGACATTTAGATACTGAGGACTAAACACTCTAAAGTGTTTAGTGACATTCCACTTGGCAGACCTCTAGACAGAGGCACCAAGCACATTATCGAGTTGGAGGAGGGCGCAAAGCCCATTATGATTACACCCTACAGGCATCCGAAATAGCTCAAGGATGAGATAGAGAAGACAATCAATGAGCTGTTGGCTATGGGGCATATTGGACCTAGCAAGTCACCTTTTGCTTCATCGGTCGTATTGGTGAAGAAAAAGGATGGATCACTTCGGATGTGTATAGATTACCGCCAGCTCAATAAGACAACAATTAAGAATAGGTACTCGATACCTCGCATCGATGAGTTGATTGATGAGTTGCACGGTGCTATCTTCTTCACGAAGATTGACTTGAGATGTGGGTACCATCAGATTCAAATGAGGGAGTAGGACATAGAGAAAACCGCTTTCAGATGCCATTGCGGTCACTTCGAGTTCTTGGTTATGCCTTTTGGTCTAACCAAGGCACTTGCTACCTTTCAGGCCACCATGAACATGGTCTTCAGTTCTCAGCTACGGAGATTTGTGTTGGTCTTCTTCGATGACATCCTGGTGTACAGTAGGTCATGGGAGGAGCATTTAGCTCACTTAGATTCAGTTTTGGGTATCTTGGCGGAGGAGTCCTTTTATGCCAAGGAGTCCAAGTGTGAGCTAGGCATGGTTGAGTTGTATCTTGGGCACATCATCAGTGCCAAGGGAGTCAGTATGGACCCTAAGAAGGTCCGAGCTATAGTTGAGTGGCCAGTACCAGAGAACCTTATGCAGCTCAGAGGATTCATTGGGTTGTGTGCTTTTTACAGGAGATTTGTTAGCGGGTTCTCACGTCACGCCGGACCCCTTACTGATTTGACAAAGAAAGGGGCTTTTGCTTGGTCACCACAGGCTCAAGAGTGCTTTGACAGGTTTAAGGTGATTATGACTTCATGTCCAGTATTAGCATTACCAGACTTTACGAAGTCATTTGATTTGTACTGTGATGCTTCAGGAGAGGGCATTGGTGCCATTTTGATGCAGGAGAGACACCCTATTGCTTTCGAGAGTAGGAAGCTTAGGGGTCCTGAGAGGTTCTATAGCTTTTATGACAAGGAAATGTTAGCCATTATGCATGCTTTGGCTAAGTTCAGGCAATACTTGGTGGGCAGCAAGTTCAGTGTGCGTACAGACCACAACAGCCTGAAACACTTCCTTGGACAGCAAGACCTAAATGAGAGATAGCAAAAATGGGTCAGCAAACTGCAGTCGTATGATTTTGACATCACCTTTATTAAGGGGAAGCAGAATGTTGTAGCTGACGCCTTGTCTCGCAGACCTCAGTTGAATGCTATGGCACAAATCTCTGAGGATTGGAGGCATCGGATCATTACAGAGTATGCTAAGAACCCATGGGCTTCTAGCATAGTTGACGGGACAAAGCAGGATAGTAGGTATACCGTTGTGAATGACTTGATCATTTACAAGGGGCAGATTTTTTTGGTTCTTGATTTAGAGTTGAGGGATACAATTTTGAGAGCCTTTCATGATCTTCCTATGGTGGGCCATCCCGGTTATTTCAAAACATATAAGCTGGTACGGGAACGGTTTACTTGGAAAGGGCTAAAAACTGATGTTCTTCAGTATGTACGAGAGTGTTCTGTTTGCCAGCAGAACAAGTAGGAACACACATATCCTCCTGGATTGCTTCAGCCACTTCCGATACCTAACAGGAAGTGGGAATGCTTATCAATGGACTTTATCACGGGTTTTCCGAAAGCCCAAGGTAAAGATTGTATTTACATAGTTGTCGATCGGCTGACAAAATATGCACACTTTTTTCCGATCACAACTACATTCACAACATCACAGACTGTAGAGCTTTTCTTCAGAGAGGTATTCCGGTTACATGGTTTGCCTCAGACTATAGTCAGCGATAGAGACAGTCGGTTCATGAGCAACTTTTGGCAGGAGTTGTTCAGACTTTGTGGGACCGAACTGACACCTAGTACCAGCTACCATCCACAGACAGATGGACAGACGGAAATTGTCAATAAGTGGGTGGAAGGATATCTGCACAATTACATAGCTGGACAGCAGAGAGCTTGGGTGAGGTGGATATACCTCTGCGAGTATTGTTATAACTCTACTCACCACATGACTATACAGATGACGCCTTTCATGGAATTGTACAGGTATGAGGCGCCCAACCTTTTGGATTTGGTATTGAGTGATAGCAGAGTGCCTAGCGCAAGTGACATGATGCAGGATCAGTAGGACATTTTGAGGTCTCTCAGAGACAATATCTAGTGGGCGCAGAATCAACAGAAGCAGTATGCTGATCAGAAAAGGGTTGAGCGTTCTTTTGCAGTGGGTGACATGGTGTATCTCATGTTACAGCCATACCGTCATTCCACTCTGCGGAATAGTGGTGTAGAGAAGTTGAAACCTCGTTACTATGGTACATTCCAAGTTATCAGACGAGTGGGCAAGGTTGCTTATGAGTTGGAATTACCGGCGGATAGCAGGGTTCATAACGTATTTCACGTCTCACGCCTAAATTGGGTCAGCATGTGATTCCCTCTCCAGTACTGCCACCCCTTGATGATGAGGGGAAGTTGATATTAGTGCCTGAGGCCATCCTCGATGTTAGAGAGAGACATCTTTGAAGGCGGGTTATCAAAGAGTATTTGATCAAATGGAGAGACTTGCCGGTTGAGGATGCTACTTGGGAGTCAGAGGAGATTTTACAGCATCTAGAGCTGAGATTGCTTGAGGACAAGCAATTTCAAGGAGGGTGGACTGTAATGTCCCCTTCCTAGGAAATACAGTTAGTTCTGAGGTTAGCCTATCATTCGGATCCTCGTAGGCTGGCAGAAGTGTTTAGAGGATCACTTGAGGCAGTTATCCAGCGTTGGGGAACATCACTCCAACAGTTGTTTTAGGTTTGGGCCTTTGCGGACACTTACAGAGTGATTTAGAGGTATTTACTATTTATAGTAAGTCAGGCAGGAAGGAGTTGCTATTTTTGGCAAGGCCCTTGATTCAGTTGGTCAGCTCAGCTTCGACCCGGTTCGATGATCTGATGAGAAAACATGAATTATTAAGGCATTTAATCATTATTAAAAGTTTATTAATTTGACTTTATAATATAAAGTCACTTTAATGAAAATAATTAAATTTAATTATTTAATGGCAAATTGTAAAGTATCATTAAATACTTTACAATAAGGGATAAATTAATATTAAATGAGTATTTTAATGCTCATTTAAGAAAAGGGATGCCATTATGTAATTAATTTGCCTAAGTCATTAAATGGCGATTTAATGATATTTTAATTGCTCATTTAATAGCTTTTTGTGAAGGGCTCGACTTTTTGAGAGAGGTAATATATTTCCTCAAGGCAAATCGAACTCATTATGTTGATTATTCGAATTTGTCTTTATTTTCTCTATGAGAGCATTGGGGTTTGAGAAACGGGGGTTTCTGCAGATCAACGGGTTTTGAAGAACGTTCCCTCTTCAGAATCAAGCATACTGAGACTATGCAATACCAGTTGAAGATTGTCAATAGAGTGGCTTCACATAGGAGTCATATTCGGGCATATTTCAGAGTTTATTATCAGGGTATTGGATCGATCTTTCTTCCATAAGGAGAATATCACTTTGGCAGTGTTTCATCTGGCATCTAGCACATTCTTCAAGGTTGTACGGATTTATTTAATGCTGGTTGGGCCGTACTTTCTTCACTGGATAGGATGCCTTGCTTTTTCATGTTCTGTCTTCACCACAGGGGACGCCTAGGTCTTTGGGGGTGTCTGCAACCTTCTGGTGGTGGGAGAAGCCTGTATCTGGAGTGGCCGTACATTTTTATGCTTCTTACAGGTGGCTGCAAACAGAAAACCAGGTTCGTTAATATTATATTTATGCTTTCTTTTCCCTTATAAGTTCGACTTTCTTCATTGTATGAATCCAAAAGATTAATAAATATATGCGCCAACATTTGGGAAGCTATTTTGTGCATCATATATCATTTATGGATTTTTATTGAATTTAAAAGTATTTATTTCCAAAATCGCACTTTCTTTCATTTATTCAAAAACCCTCAAAAAATAAAAAATTGCAAAACAAACAAAAAAACGCATTTACAGTCAGAGGTTTTGGGTTGAGAGACACCTGGTCTCTTACACAATCGCCCATCAAAATATTTATCTCAAAATCCTTGGCGAGGTGTGGAAAATTTTAAAATCAACTCCTTGTCGAAGATGTCCAGTACCCAGAAGAAAATTCCCTTCATAAAGCATCAAATTTATCGGTCTACAAACGAAGGAGTTCATTTAATTTTTGAATTTTAACCTTAGAAAAATATTTTGCCATCAAATTTATCTTCATTCTTCATCTCTGGGCGTATTTTCTAGCTTTGCCTTGGACAATTTTCTTCAACTTCATGAAGCTGGCACATTCTTATGTGTTTATTGCCAATTCATCCATGCCTTAGTGAATTTCATCACCTCTCTTTCAAACTTAGGCGTATTTCTTTAAGAAAGGTGGAATTTTGATATTTAGAAAAAATATTTTATCATCTCCAGCATGGGCGCATATAGGGGTTCTAGGAGGAATTTTGAACACTTAGCATTTTATTCATCACCATCTCTCTTCATTTTAGGCACATTTTGCTTGTCAAGGAGGAATTGACGCCTTAGCATATGTCTTAACTTTACTTTTAACATGGGCGCATTCAAGGGGTCAAGGGGGAATTTTGACTTAGAAACTCTCATCCGTCCCCAATGGTCTAGCAAGCTGGGCACATTTGGGACCCCAAGGAGGAATTTCCAATGCTTAGATGTCTTGATTTCACCTCTAACATGGGCGCATTTAGAGGGTCAAGGAGGATTTCACACTTTGCCTTAGCAAACTTTCTCACCCTCTCTCTCCTTGGGCGCATTTGAGGTATGGAGGAGGAATTTTAACATGACTTAAACATTTTCCATCACCTTGGCTTGATGAGGGCACATTTAGGGGGTGGTGAAGGAAATTTACAATACTTAGACAAATTTTCTTCATAGCTAGTTTCTCCTTGAGGGCGCATCTGAGGGGGTGAGCAGGAATTTCAACACTTGAAACTTTTTTCCATCCTCCTGCCAGTCTCATCTTGGGCGCATTTTACAGGGGGTGAAGGAATTTGTTCAGACTTAGACATTTTTTAGCTTGCTCACTCTTATTTACTATATTTAGTAAGTTTCTGATTTTTGATCTTTTGAAGCTTGGATTGATCTGAAATTTTAACCACAGGATCCTCATGACCTAGTTAAGCTATTCACACTGCCATCTTGTGTTGACTTGCTATTTATAGCATGTTTCTGGAGGTGATTTACTATTTATAGTAACTGCTTGGTTTCAGGACTTTTGCAACTTTGTTCAACTTGAAATCTGACTGACGTGATCCTCATGGGTTGACTTGCTTGTTCACACTGGTGCCTGCTGCTGACTTGCTATTTATAGCCTGTTTCTAGAGTGCCTTACTATAAATAGTAAGTGCTCAGATTGTCTTCAAATTTCACCAATGGATAGCTTGAAAGATATTGATCGCAGTGGGATACTTCAGTTTTCGGAGATTCTGGCGTTTGACCCCTCATTTTGGGTCCCGAAGTTGGAAACCCTAATCTAACTTGCATGTCAATCAAATGACCTCCGTTTGACCCCGTTTCTATTGCATGTCGGTGTGTTTGTGATACTGAAGTGCTGGGGGGGGGCTGCCAGAGTGGATCTGCCAAAAATAGTAAGTCCCCGAAAAAGTGACCAACTCTGTTTGCATGTCATATCACTACGTAGCTCTTGAAAAACCCATAAGGAATAGCCTGACATGCGCTAAAAAGTCCAACATCCAAACCCTAAAAATAGCCTTTGAAGACAACTCTTGAAAAAGGTCCTGATCCTGGTTTGCATGTTACATCATTGCGAAGCTTTCGAAAAACCCGCAAAGAATATCTAGACATGCGTAGAAAATTCCAACATGTAAACCCTAAAAATAGCCTCCAAAGTGAAGACTGCTGAAAGTTATCATCTCATCTTGCATGTTATATCAGCGCGTTGGTCTCAGAAAACCCAGAAATATTCTCCAAACATGCATTGAAAAACTTCGCATGTAAACCCTAAAATCAACCCCTTAAGGCGTTACTCGCTAAAAATAGAAAGTTGTCAGATCTAGCTCAAATTTTGCTGGCAAGTAGTTTAAAGTGTCCTGGATGCAATGTGACAGTTAGAATTACAAAAGTGCTGAGAAAACGTCCCAAATTAGGTACTTACTAAAAATAGTAAGTCGTCAGAATTCAATGAAATTTTGTTGGGGACCTGCTGGAAGCATGCTGAATGTATCGCCAAACTCAAATTTCAATTCACTCACTCCATTTGACTTCAAACTGACTGGAAGAAAGCAAACCCTAATTCTCAGACTTAGCCAAAATTTCACGTTTGAGCTCAAAGATGGGCACATCCCCGGAAGGGCAGACAACAGAAATAGACAGAAAGAGAGAGAGAGACAAAACCAAAGCCAAAAGACGAGGAATGGAGCAAAAATTAGGGGGTCCCCATTTTAAATGGGGTGATGTGTGAAAAGGTCACAACAATACTCTGGATAGTAACTCCTCTTACACACCTTACATCCACCTCTTGGGTCATAAATGTCAAAGATTCTGTCATAGTGGTCAAATTGAACAAGATACCAATCCTAGGTGTTCATTGGGAAGATTGACCAAATTGTCATAAGATCCAATAATAGAAGATGCTCTTATACCTTTTGACACATCTTGATCTTTACCCAATTTTCAATATCTCCCCAAAAGCAACTCCTGTCTTAAATGCCACTACAATTTACATGTGAGAAGAAAAATAATTAGTAATTAATTTTCCTACCACATAGAGGGGCAGCCAAGTCTATCCTCTCCATGTTCCTTGGAGACAACAATTATTTATCAACAATGTTAAATAAAACTATTATAACTTGTCTAGGATTTGTAAGGTGAATGACCCCTAATCCTGACATTCTCCCACTTAACATTTACATTGCAATAACATAGTCTGGAAATAATCAATCAAGCTCTCGAATATGAGAGAACCATGGCCTCTTTACACCAACTAAACTTGTTCGTGCTCATTGGCTTAGTAAGAGAGTTTGCAACATCATTTGAGGTCTTCACTTTTTGTAAAATGACTACCATTCTCAACTATTTCTTGAACAAAGTGATATTGAACATCAATGTGCTTTGTGTAGACATGATACATCATGTTTTTGGCTAAACATATGGCACTTTGATTGTCAAATCCAATTCTCATGTGTTTACACTGAAATGTGATACCTAAACATAATCTTCCTAACCACATTGCCTCCTTACAAGCATGTGTCACAGCCATGTACTCTACTTCTATTATGGACAACTCTATTGTAGGTTGTCATTTACTCATCCAACTAACTACTCTTTCAAACAAAGTAAAGACATAGCTGCTGGTGGACCTTTTGCAATCTAGAACAACAACCCAATTAGAATCAACAAAGACTTATAAATCAACCATCCTATCCATATCAGTAGTCCCATGATAATAAATGCAATGGTTAGACATTCCTTGTAAATATCTAAAAACCCTTTTAACATAAGTCTAGTGCCCTTTACCAAGGTTTGATATAAGCTTATTCAAAATTCCTATTGCTTAGGCAATATTAGGTTGTAATGTCCCCATTTCAGCCCTACACTCTTTAGTGATTGTTAGCCTATCTCCAGAGACTTGTAGGCTAGTCAAAAGTGGAAATTAGGGTTTCCTATTTTTTAGGAGGTTTCAGTTGAAATTTTGAAGGTTTGCATGTAGGAGTTTTGCAATAGGGTTTCTGGGTCTTTCTAGGTTTTCAGAGAGCTTCAAAATGGTGTAACATGTATTTGCATTTGATGACCTTTTCTGGACTTACTATTTGTTATCACGGAATCTAGCAGCGCTCGTTCCACAGATAACCCCCCTACAAAACTTGTCTGTTTCCTAGGATTCGTGAAGTTCAAGTACGCATAACGAAGTGATTTTCAAGCCACCTCGAAATGCGTTCCAAAGTCTCAAATAGTCAATTCGAGCATTCCCCCACGTTCGCCTCGCGAAGACCTTCGAAACGAGCTCCTTTGCGAAGTCTCACTGTTCGTACTTAGCAAATTGCGAAAAATGCAGTGGCTCTGAAAAAGTGCGCTCCTGCTCTGAAAGCCAAAATTTAGCTAAGTCTGAAAAGTGCAAGGGCGCTAAAATTTAGCGCCCCTGCATGAAAGTGATTTTCTTCCAAAATGTAATAGCTCTAAATTTTAGCGCCATTACACTTTTTCCTGACACTTAAACTTTTTTGGCCCTGGCATGTTTCTTCATGATTTTCGCGTCTTTCGTCAATCGTGCCACTTTTCGTGCCTAAATTTATTGCTCAACTTGAGTTAGGTTTTCGATTTTCTCTTTCACTTAAAAGTGTTTTAGTTCGCCATTTTCATTGTTTATGATTTTAGTTCTTCCTCTCTTCATGCTGGGCGAGTTTTCTTCAAACTGCAAATACGTTTTTTGAGTTTTTCGACATCCCTCTCCAGCGTTTTTCGTGTTTCATCTTTGTAAGTTGTTACCCTTGCTTTCTCTTTATTCTCCAATTTCGATTGCAACTCTATGCAGACAAACACTTTGCAAACCCCGAGCGCCGTTTTCATTCACCATTACATCCGTTTTCCAAAATCATGTCTCAGATGCAGAAGCGCTAAAATTTAGCGCCCTGACATGTTGAAATAAATTCTAACTTTGAAAAGTGCAAGGGCGCTAAAATTTAGCGCCCTTGCATCAAAGACTGAAATCTCCAAAAATGTAAGGGCGCTGAATTTTAGCGCCCTTACACTTTTCACAATCTTTTTCCTGACTTAGTCATTTTTTGTGCAATGGAGCTAAATTTTAGCACCTTTACACTTTTCTTCCAGACTTAGTCATTTTTTGTGCAATGGAGCTGAATTTTAGCACCTTTGCACTTTTTCCAGACTTAGTCATTTTTTGTGCAATGGAGCTAAATTTTAGCACCTTTACACTTTTCTTCCAGACTTAGTCATTTTTTGTGCAATGGTGCTGAATTTTAGCACCTTTACATTTTTGGCAGTTTTTAACCTAGTTTCTTCAAAATTGCTCTGTTTCCATTCCGAACCCCATTTCTTCGCTCCCGCATCGTTTTGCGTGCCTTGTCATCCGCTCCACGCTTCCCAATGCTACTTTTTCTGCTAACGCCTGTTGATTCACCATCCTTGCAGTTTCTCTCTAGATCTCGTCAAGTGATCCCGAAGGTGATGTCCTTTGATCTTGGTTCATCCAAATAAAAAGTTCATGCAGGAGACCAGGAAGAAGTATGAAGACTCCGCGCCCAAGCAAAGAAACATGAAGAAGCTTCTTGTTCTCCAGTGTTAGACATTTCCGGTGCATCCCATTATGCATCTTGTAAATATTTCTCGACATTTTCGAATGTCTTATTGTAAATTGTAATTACACCAAGTCCAAAGATGTAATATTTTCAAAACAAATTACACTTTGACTTTGGTCAAAGTTAGGTGAGATCTCCTAAAATCGCTCACCTAACTTTCCCTAATTTCCTCAATCTGTTTCCTAATTTTGCTCATCCCTCTTTCTATATAATGTGAGGGATTTTCATTGTAATTTATCTTTTAGCCTTTTGCAACGAAGTGCTGCCCTTTTGTAAACAAATTTGTGAAACTTTGCATTCATGCTTTGTGAATGAGATTCGATCAATAAAGAAAAGGATTGCAAGCCAAACTTTGCGTTGGATTCGATACTTTTGTGAATTGATCTGATTTGGTAGTGATTAGTTCGAAGAATCTGAAAGACTCTAAGTAGTTGATGTAAACTTTGTGTTACATTTGTTATTTAGATTGCATTGTTATTTCTATTTATCATTGGTTGAATGATCTACAAGACTTTGTGCTTGCAATCATTCATGCTCTTGCATACTTTGTCGAACGATCTACAAGACTTTGTGCTTGTAATCGTTCGTGCTCATTGATACTTTTGTTGGATGATCTACAAGACTTTGTGCTTGTAATCGTTCATGCTGTTCGAAAAGAATTATTTGCGTCTAAAGACTTTATTACTTACTTCTAACATAGCAAAGGAATGCGGCTTACGAGATCCAACAGCGATAGAAGCCTTCTGGGCGACTTTGTCTTGTAGTGTTTCCCTTTTTTAATTTATTTGTTTTGTTGTTAATTATACGGTATCTCTAAACCCGCTTTGTGAGATAGGGATATTAGGGTATTCTTTTACAGTTGTTCGTTTCAAGTTATCGGGAGTCCGGACTTCAACCATTGAGCATTGTAAATCTTCTCCCAGAAAGAGAAGGATAGATGCCACACTACTCATTGAATTTAGGTGTCACGTTTGCTGTTAAGCGTGTAGTTATATTGTTTCTCTTAGCGTTAAGAAGAGTACTCCCTTTTCAGAGAGGAGAGATTCATATCTCCACATAAATTTGTTAATTTGAGAGTCAAAGTTATTATTAATCTATCGAGGATTGATTACATAATTTTCCTGCTTACTATTTAGTAAGTTATGGCTGATGCCGGATTGTGTAAAAATGAGTTTGGAGTCCTTACTATTTTTAGCAGTATGCTATTTTTAGTAAGTTTTAATTATGGCAGTGCTATTTTTAGTAGTAGTTCAGCAGTTCAACACATTGTCTATTTCTGGCAATAAGGCAATTCAGTTTTGGCAAAGGTATCTCCAGTTTTCTTGGGCTCAAAAAGGAAAGTTTATAACTTAAGTCATATATTATATTTTATTATTATTTTGGACCCCATGCCTAAGTATATGACTTTAAGTTGTGTTTAAAAGTGGGACTCATGATGGACACCATCCTTGAAGACAATTAAATGTTATTAAGTGAATTTGCCTAAGTCTAAGTTGGATGCCTAGGAATATGAGGAGAAATATTAATTTAAAAGTATCTTTTATTCTCAAATTTGGGCATCCCTTTTTGGAGGGAAAAATTATTCACCTTCTGGGGGTTTTCTTGGTGGAGGGAAGTTATAAATAAAGGTATTTGCTCCTTCATTCTCATCCATTATTGTTTATTGTATCAAATTGCTGCTGAAATGAATTCAGAGCTCTTGCTTCAAGGAACGCATACCTCCTAGCTCCATCCATTCATTTTTGTACTTGCAAGACAATACCTAGTTGGATTCTGAAGACTATGCTTCATCCAGGAGTGTAGATTGAGTTTATTTCTGATTTCTGAATTCAGATTGCTGATGTGTAATCTGATTTTGACATTGTTGGTTGGTGCTTGGTGCTTGGCTGTAACACGTTTTTGGTTGTATCTCATTGGGCAAATTTTATATCATTCTGGGTATTGGCTCTAAGGATTCTTCTTGCTAGGGTGCCCCTTTGCACAAAAATTCATGATTTTAGAGTGAGTTTATGAATTTCTAGATCAGATTGCCCATTTTTGGAGGTTTAACTTTTCATTGTGGCTGCATTGGGAAGCATGCATTAAAAATCTGGGCTTTTTGGTGGTGTTCTCTCATAGTGGTCCTTCTGGCTGCCCTAGAGTTGTTGACCGGAATGTTAGTGTTACTTCCCTCTTGATGGTTGCCACTTGCCATTGTTTCCATTATTGCTATTATTACCATTGTTTCCATTGTTGCCATTATTGTTTTGCATCCACTCAGTGAGTAACTGAACCAATTGTTGCTATCCTTTAGCCAAGTCATTTAAAATTTGCATAATACTACGATTTTATGGATTACCCCCATCACCCATGTTCTCTGCAGCTCTCTCACTGAACAAATCTGCAATAGCAATTTCTTCTTCAATCTTTGGTTGTTCCGATGGATCGTTTGGCCTCCGTCTCAAATAATACTTGTGAGACCCCCCAACTGCATAAGAAGTTTCTGCTATCATAAACTTGCATAAAAACAAAGATGAAACCATAGAAAACAAGTTTGAGCTAAGACGTTTTAACTTGAAAACCCTAGTGTGACAAAACCAACTGGAAATTGCATATTCTCAGCTTCCTCCGTGGCCAAGACTGTTACATAGAGCTCAAATAGACCATATACAACAATCTCCCTCCCACTATACTCATTCAACTACCCTTTGCATTGACAAATCTACCCTTGCAATCAACTGGAACTCTCCAATTCCTCTCTTTTACTCTCTTATCACTTGTTTTACAATTGGGCATATGTCTCTTCAAATAGGATTATTGGGGGCATTGGCTTGAGCCATTTCTCTTTTTTCTTGTTTACATGATTTGGAGTGGATTGGGAATACGTAGGAAAACACTAAATATGTTATAGGCAGAAGCAGTCCATTTCAATTATTTTGTTATTAAGAATTAAGATAATTGCACAATTGCAGCTAAATGAACCATGAGTTAATGGAATTTAGAAAATACACAGAGAGAACAATTATTTTTGAATAAAAGCATTTACTGCTTCATTGATACGAGAGGTAGGTAATACTATCTCTGGAAAGAACTGCAAGCTATTACACGTATGTTATTTCAAAAAGACAGTAGCAGTCAGAAAAGAGATGTAAATCTACCACTCATTGCTATCTCAAGTTCAACACATACAAAATGGTAGCAATCTTCACAAAGAGATATTTTTCTACAAAACTCCTTACTTGTCTCTCTTTCTGTCTGTCTCTCTATTTCTGTTTTCTTCATTCAAATGACAATTCATGTATAGCTATTTTCAGCAAGAAATAAATATATTAATATTCTAAAAAATAGAAGACGAAGTTATTCACCTAGGAATATGAAGGAGCTAGTTTTGCACTAAAGTTTCTGTTATAGATGTCTTCAAAGGATAGGAAGCCACAAATTTGCATAACAGCAGGGCTTACGGTAGCGTGGTTTTGTGACATAGCACAATAAAGTTACCAACAGCTTCCCTATTCTCTCTTGATCCAAGTATTCCGCATGCTAAGATTGCAAGAAAGTTCATGCGTTCAACTCCAAGGTTCCTTTAATGCGAATAGGCTCAGTTTGGCTCGATGTGATTTGCTGGTATTTCAAGGGGACTTACAGAATTGTTCGGCAGTGGAGAAAGGGATTCAAATGCTCGAAAGATTTATCTATGAAGTGCGGGTTTCCTATTCTAACCAGAAAGTACTGAATTGAAAAGGGTGTAGGGCCTAAGAAGTTTATGTTCTATTCTAAATGCAGGATATGTGGAGCTTCACTTCAATAGACTTCAACCGGATTTCACCTAGCCTCCGTCGGACAGCCTCAGCAAAATCGGTGCAATCTTCAAGGGAAATAGCAAAGATGTTCAAATTATGACTTAACATGCATACACCATCACAACGACGCATATAAGCATATAAATCACAACTGAAGTTAAACTCAAGGTAATGTCCAGTTGACCACACAAGGCGAACTTATCATCAACAAGCCGCTAGTGGTATGGAATAAAGCGAAGCTATCTCAATGAAACACCACACATCAAAGTAAGCTACTTGCATGAATTTAAACTACTTGGATACGAAAGGAAGAAGAAACCTTGCTAGCATTTCATGACAAGACGAATTTCATCATCAATGAAAAGATCTATTATCATAAAATGGGTTACACAAGAATCTCCTCAAAAGTTTTCAAAGGGAAAACTTTCTCTCTTCTCCAAATTATGCAAAATGCTCTACAATGCTACACTATCTAATTCTAATGCTAATACTCTCTCAATGTCTACTGTCTACTATCTAATGTATTACAAATGAGGGGGACTCCCCCTTTATATAGCTAGCCAAGTCCCAAAATACGGCTAGGGTTACAATCAATAGAGTGGCCAGAATTGTGCCACCTCAGCCCTAAATAATATTGCCCTAAAAACCGCCACAGAGGAGAGTGGGGTAATAAATGCGCCATAATGTCCACCATCATCCTTCTAGAAGATTCCATTTGTAGACGTGTTCACACTGTTCTCGATTCTTCTTTCTTGGCGTTGTCCTTTGATTTCTTCCACTTGAGGGTCTTCATCTTCGTCGCTTTGAGTTATACTAAGTCCCAACACTTAGTCATTTTCTTGCAACTTTTTCTCCTTCGAGATTGAAACTCATCTTCCTCGTGCTTCCACTTCAAGTCATCACACTAAGTCATCATCGTTTGGCCTCGACGTTCGTCCTGCAAAACAACCAAGGAGAAGGGGATCAGATCATTTCATAATATAAATTCAACTTACTCACCTGATTCTAGCACTTTGATCTTCAAGGGCTCATCGTTTTCACTAGCCAACTTTTGCCTTCTTCATGATTCCTCATGCCTTAGCCAAATTTTGATCCATCTTCTTCAAAGGCGTATCATCCCTTTGACAGTATCAACTTCAACTGCATCTTCAAGAAATTCATTTCACCTGCTGGAGCTCTAACAACCTTGGTTTTATTCACCTCTG
>VDFB02281492.1:31424358-31521180 GCA_007258455.2 Sequoia sempervirens | reverse complement strand
CTTTCTATATAATGAGAGGGATTTTCATTGTAATATGATCTTTTAGCCTTTTGCAACGAAGTGCTGCCCTTTTGTAAGCAAATCTGTGAAACTTTGCGTTCATGCTTTGTGAATGAGATTCGATTAATAAAGAGAAGGATTGCAAGCCAAACTTTGCGTTGGATTCGATACTTTTGTGAGTTAATCTGATTTGGTAGTGATTAGTTCGAAGAATCTGAAAGACTCTAAGTAGTTGATGTAAACTTTGTGTTACATTTGTTATTTAGATTGCATTGTTATTTCTGTTTATCATTGTTTGAATGATCTACAAGACTTTGTGCTTGTAATCATTCATGCTCTTACATACTTTGTCGAAAGATCTACAAGACTTTGTGCTTGTAATCATTCGTGCTCATTGATACTTTTGTTGGATGATCTACAAGACTTTGTGCTTGTAATCGTTCATCTTTGTTAGAAATTGCGTCTAAAGACTTTGTGCTTCTAACGCATGGCAAAAAGTGCGGCTTACCACCGGATCAACAATTAAAGCCTCGGGCGACTTTGTGCCTTCGTGAGCTTTCCCTTTTTAATTTATTTGTTTGTTGTTAATTACTTCTGGTATCTCTACGCTTCGCTTTGACGAGATAGGGATATTGGTATTACTGCTAGTTGTTCGTTTCAAGTTATCAAGAATTGGGAACTTCCAACACGTGAAGCATTGTAAACATCTTCTCTGAAAAAAGAGAGAAGGATGAATGTAACACACCCCCCCCACTCCGTGAATTTCGTGTACATTTTGTAATTACTTGTGTGATTTACTATTGTTTCTCTTAGCAGTAAGAAGGGCACCTCCCCTTTCCGAGAGGAGAGATTCATATCTCACATAGCTGTGGCTGAAGTCCAAGTTGTGTAATCTATCGAAAGTTGATTACATAATTTTCACCCAACACTATTTTTAGTAAGTTATGACGGCTTCCCGGATTGTGCTTAAAATGAGTTTGGAGTCACTTACTATTTTTAGCAGTATGCTATTTTTAGTAAGTTTTAATTATGGCAGTGCTATTTTTAGTAGTAGTTCAGCAGTTCAACACATTGTCTATTTCTGGCAATAAGGCAATTCAGTTTTGGCAAAGGTATCTCCAGTTTTCTTGGGCTCAAAAAGGAAAGTTTATAACTTAAGTCATATATTATATTTTATTATTATTTTGGACCCCATGCCTAAGTATATGACTTTAAGTTGTGTTTAAAAGTGGGACTCATGATGGACACCATCCTTGAAGACAATTAAATGTTATTAAGTGAATTTGCCTAAGTCTAAGTTGGATGCCTAGGAATATGAGGAGAAATATTAATTTAAAAGTATCTTTTATTCTCAAATTTGGGCATCCCTTTTTGGAGGGAAAAATTATTCACCTTCTGGGGGTTTTCTTGGTGGAGGGAAGTTATAAATAAAGGTATTTGCTCCTTCATTCTCATCCATTATTGTTTATTGTATCAAATTGCTGCTGAAATGAATTCAGAGCTCTTGCTTCAAGGAACGCATACCTCCTAGCTCCATCCATTCATTTTTGTACTTGCAAGACAATACCTAGTTGGATTCTGAAGACTATGCTTCATCCAGGAGTGTAGATTGAGTTTATTTCTGATTTCTGAATTCAGATTGCTGATGTGTAATCTGATTTTGACATTGTTGGTTGGTGCTTGGTGCTTGGCTGTAACACGTTTTTGGTTGTATCTCATTGGGCAAATTTTATATCATTCTGGGTATTGGCTCTAAGGATTCTTCTTGCTAGGGTGCCCCTTTGCACAAAAATTCATGATTTTAGAGTGAGTTTATGAATTTCTAGATCAGATTGCCCATTTTTGGAGGTTTAACTTTTCATTGTGGCTGCATTGGGAAGCATGCATTAAAAATCTGGGCTTTTTGGTGGTGTTCTCTCATAGTGGTCCTTCTGGCTGCCCTAGAGTTGTTGACCGGAATGTTAGTGTTACTTCCCTCTTGATGGTTGCCACTTGCCATTGTTTCCATTATTGCTATTATTACCATTGTTTCCATTGTTGCCATTATTGTTTTGCATCCACTCAGTGAGTAACTGAACCAATTGTTGCTATCCTTTAGCCAAGTCATTTAAAATTTGCATAATACTACGATTTTATGGATTACCCCCATCACCCATGTTCTCTGCAGCTCTCTCACTGAACAAATCTGCAATAGCAATTTCTTCTTCAATCTTTGGTTGTTCCGATGGATCGTTTGGCCTCCGTCTCAAATAATACTTGTGAGACCCCCCAACTGCATAAGAAGTTTCTGCTATCATAAACTTGCATAAAAACAAAGATGAAACCATAGAAAACAAGTTTGAGCTAAGACGTTTTAACTTGAAAACCCTAGTGTGACAAAACCAACTGGAAATTGCATATTCTCAGCTTCCTCCGTGGCCAAGACTGTTACATAGAGCTCAAATAGACCATATACAACAATCTCCCTCCCACTATACTCATTCAACTACCCTTTGCATTGACAAATCTACCCTTGCAATCAACTGGAACTCTCCAATTCCTCTCTTTTACTCTCTTATCACTTGTTTTACAATTGGGCATATGTCTCTTCAAATAGGATTATTGGGGGCATTGGCTTGAGCCATTTCTCTTTTTTCTTGTTTACATGATTTGGAGTGGATTGGGAATACGTAGGAAAACACTAAATATGTTATAGGCAGAAGCAGTCCATTTCAATTATTTTGTTATTAAGAATTAAGATAATTGCACAATTGCAGCTAAATGAACCATGAGTTAATGGAATTTAGAAAATACACAGAGAGAACAATTATTTTTGAATAAAAGCATTTACTGCTTCATTGATACGAGAGGTAGGTAATACTATCTCTGGAAAGAACTGCAAGCTATTACACGTATGTTATTTCAAAAAGACAGTAGCAGTCAGAAAAGAGATGTAAATCTACCACTCATTGCTATCTCAAGTTCAACACATACAAAATGGTAGCAATCTTCACAAAGAGATATTTTTCTACAAAACTCCTTACTTGTCTCTCTTTCTGTCTGTCTCTCTATTTCTGTTTTCTTCATTCAAATGACAATTCATGTATAGCTATTTTCAGCAAGAAATAAATATATTAATATTCTAAAAAATAGAAGACGAAGTTATTCACCTAGGAATATGAAGGAGCTAGTTTTGCACTAAAGTTTCTGTTATAGATGTCTTCAAAGGATAGGAAGCCACAAATTTGCATAACAGCAGGGCTTCATGCTGTCAGCACAGTCCAACTGGGCAGATCCAGGTCATTGTCCCCATAAGTGTGACAACTGGAAAGTCACAATTTCAAAAAGCCATTTGAAGGCAGAGGAACAGAAGAAAATGGCCATAGAGGGACAATCGAAGCTGCACAGATTTCTGTGTTGCACAGAAACTCTAGCTGCACTTGTCACTTCCTCCGTTATATCTCAGACTGCAAGATTACTTATTCTTGTAGAGTAAGATTCATCTCATTTTTTCCTCAGGATTGCATGAAATTATAGCAATATTAGTGCAAAAGATCACTGCCTCCCCATGTTACATGATTGATCTCCAATTCGCCCATACACAAGTCAAGTTAGACACACACCCTACATTGAAGGCTCTTCTTTTGTGTCTCATGCCATACTACCTAAATATATTACTTTGTTTACTCCCTGTACACTCTTTTTTCAAGGACTTCTTTTTCAAAATCTCTAGTACCAAAATTCATATGATACCATAAATTTTCAACAGTTATGACATAATTTTGCATCTCTGAGAATATAAGTATTTGCAAGAGCACGAGGTTGTCATTTCTGGTTCTGTTCTTGTAAGGCAGAAGGCAGCTTCCATACTTTACAGGGGAGGATTAGGAAGTCCAGTTGATCTATGCATGTAATTTACCACAAAATTTGATCATGAGTTCAGACCATATAGAATATCATGTTTAGAAGAGAATACAGAATTCAAGGAAGTTACTTGGAAAAATGAAGTATTGTCTTTTAACACTAACACGGTAACACCCATTATGGTATTTAGGATGTGGACTTGGGAGAAAATTAAAATTCAAATTCAAGGTGGGTGCATGCTTTTTTTAATTTTGTTTTAAGTTGATACCTACCTTGTAACCGTTTCTACAGATTGGTGGATTGCAAGGCACTGTATTTGCAGATCATGGAACAGACTGTGGTTCTGGGCGTTCAGTCCTTGGTAGGTTGTGTGATTCTTATTTGAGAAGCTTAAATTACTTATGGACTTAAATCTTTACACCCTGTTTTGAATTCATATATTTATATGCAGGAGATCCTGCTGGCACACGTGGAAGAAGAGGAACTGGTTTTGGTTATGGTGTTGGTATTCAAGGAGAATCTTCAGCTGGACCCATACGGATTGATTATGCTGTAAATGATATGCATGGAAAGTGTGTTTATTTTGGTTTTGGATATCCTGAATGATTTGTGAAGGGAATCAGGATCAAGGGTAAACTGGTTTTGGTTAAGAAAACTTCGTGGAAACAGGTTTTTGGTAGGAAATTTGTATTCAAATAGACTCTCCTATGAGGGAATGACTGTTAATAAAATTTTGCAAACCTAAAACCTTTCATTCTTGTAATCTTGTAGTTATCCTCTTTTGAATACTTTTGAGTGAACAGCCATTAGCCATTCTTTGAATTCCAACATTCTAGATGATTTGTAATTCGTAATCAATATGGATTAAAATGTGCCTCTCTTATTTTGTAGGATGATACCAAAATGTTAGAATCACTACCTAGGCAATGGATGCACAAAACTTTGGAATTATTCTTATTATAATTTTCTACTGAAAATTTAAAATTCAATCCAACACTATAAACATGGTTAGCACTTGAAGTTAATGTTATGGCTTTGAATTGCACCCTATGCAATTTCACATAACATCAACCTTCACTTTGGCTTAATAAAACGATAATGCAAAAACCCGCCTTCCTAGCCTTCATTTTTGTCCATGCCTTGTCGTTTTTTGTTGGTGGAGGAATTTTTGTCTGGGACGCTTCCGTATCGTGTAGACGTCTATGCGCTCTGCGAACATCTTGACAGGATTCTTGATCCTGTGGCTGTTGGGACGTTACATTGTCACCTACCCACTAAGTGTAACACCTCTATAGTTGTAGGCGTGCCCGGGAACAACTCTTTGGCATGCAATTTGACCATATTCTTCCATCTCACTCTCATTCTATTCCATTCTAGCAATTCCATCTCACACTCTCATTCTAACACTTCATTCTCACATTCTCTTCGATCTAGCTCTCTTCTTGCAGCTCTACATCTTCCATTCTTGCAGGTTCAAGCTCTCTACACCACATTCTTGCATGGCCATCTCAAGCTTCAAAGGCACTATTCTTCCTCCTAGCTTCACCAAGCTCATTGGAGGGAGGGTAATGTTGACGTGGTTTTTGAGACCACACCAACACAGAATAAAGTTTCCCAACGGATGCTCTATCCTCTCTTGAACAAAGTATTCAACATGCTAAGATTGCGAGTGAGTTCATGCTTTCAACTCCAAGGTTCCGGTAATGCGAATAGACTCAGTTGGCTCGATGTGATTTTGCTGGTATGTCAAGGGGACTTACACAATTGTTCGATAGTTGACAGCAGATAGCGGACTAAGGTTTTTTTTTGCGTAATTCGAAGGATTTGGCAAATGAGCACAAGTTTCCTAATTCTAACCAGAAATGAACTGAAATTAAATGGGTATAGGGCCTAAGAAGTTTATGTTCTATTCTAGGGCGTGGGGCATGGCGATCAATTCTCACAAGCTTCAACCAAGCTCCGTTTTGCCTCACTTTGGACAGCTTCCGCGGAACTGGTGCAATCTTCAGAGGAGTGACTTAAGATGTTCAGATCACGATTTAGCATGAAGACACCATCACAACGACGCATGCCAACATATAAACCATAATTGAAGTTTAAGCTTCACAAAGTTCCAGTTGACCACGCAAGGCGAACCCACCGTCAACGAGCCCGCTAGTGGTATGGACAAGCAAAGTCTTGTTCAAATCGAGCACCACATTCCACAATTACTAATTACTTGCATGAAATGAAATCTACTTTACTTTAAGCTACTTCAAGATGCTACGTGAATTGGAAGGACGAAGAAGCCTCAACAACTATTCACAACAAAGAAGAATTCACCATCAATGAAAATTCCTTTATTATGAAAGCATACATGACAACTTCTTACAAAGTATCCAAAGGGAAGACTTTCCCTCCTTTTCAATCTACACTACTTTACGTTCTACTCTATCAACTTCTCTCTACTCCTCTAAGCTCTGCTTCTACCTCTAAATATGATGAGATTACAAATGAGGGGGACTCCCCCTTTTATAGTTAGCCCAGTCCAAAAGACGGCTAGGGTTACAATCGGCTGGATGGCCCATATTGTGCCACCTCAGCCCTAAACAAGATTTGCCCTAAAAACCGCCACCAAGGAGAGTGGGGTAATAAATGAGCCATGATGTCCACCATCATCCTTCTAGAAGATTCCAATCTTGAAACGCGTTCACACTGCCCTTGATCTTCTTCTTGACGTTGTTCCTCAACTTTGCTTGAGCCTCCATTCTTTTTTTCCATCTTGAGTTTTGAAAACATTTCTTCTCTGTCACTAAGTCTCAACACTTAGCCATTTTCTTGCAACTTTTCTTCCTTCATGTGAAACTCGAAACTTTATCTTCCTCCGAAGGTTGTAATATCATTGTGCTTCACCACTTCAAGTCATCGTGCTCTGGCTTCAACATTTCTCTTGCAAAACAAGCAAGGAGAAGAGAATTAGAACATTTCATAATATAAATTCAACTTACCTACCAGGATTTTACTCTCTAACTCCCGAGGGTTCATCGTTTTTCCTTAGCTGACTTCTGCCTTCTTGATGATTCTTCATGCCTTAGCCAAATTTTCAACCCATCTTCCTCAAGGGCGTATCATCTTTGAGAAATTCATTTCACTAACTGGAGCTCTGATACTCAATTTCGTCCATCTCTGACTCTGGAAGATTAGTCCCACGAAGCACCTGAGCAAATTCACCTAGGCAGTTCCTTTCAAATTCATCGTCACGAGGATTTCACCTTGAAAACACATTTTCTTCATTTTGCCTTAGAAAATTTTCAAATTTCCCTTAGGAAATTCATCAACCTGGTGCCCATTTAAAATCTTCATCCCGAGTCCTCGACAAGCTGTGGAAGACCTTAAAATCCATTCCTCATCGATAATCTTCGATACCCAGAAGAAAATTTCTTTCAGAACGTGTCGAACCCATGGGTACCCAACGAACGGGTTCATTTAATTTTCTGGAATTTTGAACCTTGGAAAAATAATTTTCAACAATTTATTTCATTTCTTCATCTCCTCTGAGAATTTTGTTGCTCTGACTTGAAATTTTTTTTACTCATCCTGCAATGTTGGCACCTTCTGACTTCATCACTGGCAATCCCGCTCGTGCTTCAAGAAAAAACTTCATCACCTCTCCAGACTTAGGCATTTCACACTTGAAGAGGATATTTAAAAGTCCAACGCCTTAGCATACTTATCAACCCTCAACACTTTTATCTTTACATGGCGCATTTCATACTTCAAGGGGAATATTAACCACGCCTAGCAATATTCATCCATCACTAGCAACACTTTACTTTACCCTTCCAACGCCTTTAGTAATTTCATTTCACACTTCATGCACTTGGGCGCATTTCTTATGTAGAGGAGAATGAAAATTTTCAAACGCCACCAACAAGTGACCTTTCACCTCCCACGTTTTTGTCCTCACATGCCCTCTTTTGGGCGCATTTAGGCCTAGGAGGAGGATGAACATTTCAACGCCTAGCTTTGACTTCTGTCCTTATTTTTCTTTTGTCTTCACATGCCTTCTTTGGGCGCATTTCAGCATGCATGGAGGATTAGAACTTTGACTTGTTGACCTCTTAGCCTCATGGGCGCATTTCACATAGTGAGGTGGATGAAGCTTGAAATATGGGCGCATTTAGGCAAGGGTGAAGGATAAACCTCATTGACCTCTTTGACCTTCTTGCTCTTGGGCGCATTTCCACCTAGCTACAGGATGGGCGCATTTAGGGGGGAGTGGAGGACAGATTTTTGCCTTAGAACATTTTAAAGCTTCCACCAGCTTCCTTGGGCGCATTTTGGCTAGGTAGTAGGATGAAATTTATACTTAGAATTTTTTTTTTATGTTTCTACTCCACCAACTTGGGTGCATTTTGAGGTGGCAAGAGGATGAACTCAGACTTAGAAATTTTTTTCCTGCCACTACCTTGAGCTGGGCACATTTTGGCATGAGAACAGGATAACTTTTCATGCCTTAGCCATTTTCCTTCATTTTCGCCAGTCTTCATGCCCTGCTATTTATAGTAAGCCCTCTGAATTTGCATCTCTGAAGCTTAGAACGACTTGAAATTTTAAACATAGCATCCTCATGACCTTGTTGTTCTGTCGACACTGCCATTTTTAGTCACCCTGCTATTTATAACATGTTTCTGAAGATGATTTACTATAAATAGTAACTGCTTGCTTCTGATAGCTCCATTGTTCATTAACTCGAATTTGGAATGAGGTGTCTCACCACGTGATCTCGACCGGCAGACATTATCGGGCCAAGATGCACTGACTTGCTATTTTTAGCCGCTTCAAATTGACTTACTATAAATAGTAAGTGCTCCGCTTGACTTGAAATTTTACCGCCAGATAGCCCAAGGATGCCGACGCAAGTGGTTTACACCGGTTTTCAAAAATTTCACTCCACTTCTTTTCAGTCTCGGGTTGGAAACCCTAATTTGCTCAAGATGATCAAATGGTCTCTCAGTTGGCTTCCGCTTCTCGTGGCATTGCGATCAGCTCATGGATTCTCGAATCATTGGAAGGCTGGGCCGCCGACACACCTCAAAAATCAAGTTCCTTATTGAGTGAGTATCTTCATTTGCATGTCACACCATCGCGAAGCTCTCGAAAAACCCACCAGGAATCATCCGACATGCAAAAGAAACCCTAACATGCAAAGCCTAAAAATAGCCTCAGAAGGCTGAATTCTGAAAGTTGTCATCCTGCTTTGCATGTTATACCGCTATGGCGTCTCAAAACCTGTATGAATATGCCAACATATGCTAAAAATTCTGCATCTCAGCCCCTGAATTTGTCTCTAAGCCGAATCGCTAAAATAGAAAGTTGTCTGCTTTCGCCACCGAGTAGCCCGATGTGTTCTCAATGTCATGACTGCTTCTAATCTCAAAATGTTGACAGATTGCTCAGAATTTCACACTTACTAAAAATAGTAAGTACCTCTGCATCTCTTATGTACCCTGTTTGAGGAAAACGACAACAACGTATTTCATGATCTTACTCGCAATCTTAGCATGCTGAATACTTTGTTCAAGAGAGGATAGAGCGTCCGTTGGGAGACTTTATTCTGTGTTGGTGCGGTCTCAAAAACCACGTCAACAGGACTGAAGAAACGATGAAACCCTTATTTTTAGACTCTATCAATTTTATGCTTAAGCTTGCAGACGGGAACGTCCCTCGAAAGGCAGACTAGAGAAAAGAGACAGAGAGAGAGAGAGAGAGAGAGAAGAACCAAAGACAAAAGACCAGAATGGAGCAAAAATTAGGGGTCCCCATTTTGAATGGGGCGAGGTGTGAAAAAGGTCACAACAGGTAACATTTACTTTCATTGCATTATCGTTGTTATTGAATAGCATACTTGCTATTTGCATATTCTATGTCTTGTCTTATCACTTCTTTATCTATTTTCCTATATCGTTGTCGATTTGGCTATCCATGGAGGTGGAAACACCAAAGCAGGGGTTTGACCAAGGCAAGCCTCAAAAAGAAGCCCCAACACTTTTCTTGTTTTTGTGTGTGTAGGTTTGTCTATGAGGAGCTTGTTGGAGGCTTCATAACTGGACCCACTGTGAGTTCATCCCTTTTCTTCCACTGCTCGTTATTTTGCTTAATAGTTTATTTACTTGTTTAATTATTCTTGTTGTGTGTTCCTACATTTTTTAGCATTCTACTTAGATTAGTAAAATTGTTCAACTTTAGCTTTCGGGTAGTTAGCAGATCCTAAGTGTCTCTGGTAGCAGATTCTATCTTTGGTCTATACGAGATGCTAGCGTTTTGCGTTGTCCTTGGTACGCGCTTTCGTCCTCTAGTCGAGAGCTTATCTATCTATCTCCCAAGATCTCTGAGGTCTGTTCACTTGGATTCTGAAGTGACTTTTCAATAAACATCTAGAAAACCCAAAAACATAGTTTAGACTCTCTTAATTGTCACCTATCACTTGAGCTTTTTTCCTTGAAGTAATAGATAGCCATTCACTCCTTGTAGACTCTTCCCTATCCTAGAGACTCAGGAGTATCGAATCCTCTCCATTACACTTAAATACTGACATAAATCTAAAAAGAAGACTAAGGCACACCATCATAATGTTGTATTATTAGAAAAGCTAAGCAGTAGTCATGGAGAGTTGCTAAACTATTTCATATCAAACTTGCTCTCTCTTTCTCTCTGAATCTTCAAGTAGCTACAACCACTACTGAGTGTTTGAATAATTAAAATTTTGATTGATTACACTTAGCACAACAATGTACATCTTTTCATTCTCAAATCCAAAGAAAGTACATCATAATTAATCAACTTGGGTCTCAAAATTAGTAAGTGGTGTAACAATGCCTAGAATTTATCCTTGACAATTATTATAATTTCTTTGAAATCCCTCATGGGGCGACACCATCTACTAGTTTTTGTAGATAATTGAATGCAATGATAGTTTCTACTACTTGGATAGAAGGATACATAACTTAATAAAATTGTGGACATGCTCAAATTTGATCAATGTCCATTTGTTGACCCTCCTCAAGTTTCCTACAATTGCACACACTAACAACCATCTTTCTCTACAAAACCCACTCTTTTGGATTTCTATGGTTTACTTGTGTAGTTATCTTGAAGTTAGATCCCCCCAACACTTACTTTCTGTAAGATGCTCAACTAGGAAAGTATAATCAATAGCACAATTCACCAATTAGACACCAGATCGCAATCAACTATTACACAACTATATGATATAAAATACCAGATCAAAGATTTCACACTGACAAATAGGAAGAATGATCAAGCAATCACGAAGTATCAATCTCAGTTTAGTAGCCAAACGTAGAACTCCACTGAAATATGCCAATTATTGTTAATAGTCAAGAAATGATAAACACTGAATTCAACACAAAAAATCCACAATTATTCAATCTCTAGGCTATAGGCCACTCAAAACTACATATAATACTCAGACAATGAAGCAATTACTCGGCGGAGAAAATATCATATCCAAATCCCGATCCTTGAACCAACTGGAGTACACTTGCTTCAAATATCACTCACACGTATTTGCTTGCACATTGACAACCATCATATTGTCGACATCATACAATACTCGATTGCTCCCTTGGAGCCATGAATAATAGACCCAAACTATGGAATAGTGCCTTTGTTATGGAATTACTCCAGTGGAATGGTGCAACGATTTCCCGAACTGGTACGGGGATATAGATAGGGCTCTTCCATTGCTACCTGGCATTCACGAGCAGCCTTCACTGGATCAAGGAGTTGAACAACCCGAGCTTGAGAGATGTCGTCGACTTGGGATGAGGCATGATGCGCCCTTTTTGACTTGGGTGGACGAATATCCTCCTAGGTGTGGTAGAGACTCTCGATGTGGCAAGATGATATGTGATCGATCAACTCCGAATAGGTGTGGGAGTGTAGAACCCATCAATATTGAAATAGCTTAGAACTCAGAACTTGGCGAAGGGAAAACTTGGAGAATGCAAGATGAAAACATGCCAACACAAATTCACAGAGTCTGCGACTATGTTTATGCCTGTGTGCAAAAAGGGTGAGAGACTACATCCTCCCCGATTGCATGGATGCCAATGCCTTTCCAAATTCGTGGCGATCTTCGAAGGTAGAAGACCCAGCTAAATACTAACACCAACCAAGAAGTCGGCCTAACAAGGAGAAAATTAATTCTTAGCCTTTGGCGCCAACAACATAAATTTAAATGTTATTTTAATAATATAAATTTATTAATTATTATTTGTGGACACGAAAAAAGTAACCCTTCTACTTTTTCTTGTTTTGTCCCTCCTTGTGCTTATTTGGCTTGATTTCACCTTGATTTAATGTTGCAATGTGGTCCACACATTCACTCTAGGTCTTGAATCTTTATGAATCATTAAGACTTTATGATGTCTTGTAAAGGTGTTGTAAAGTGTTGTAACACATTTTCACACTTTTCTAGACTCTTCTTATTATAATTCACTTACATATCCCCTTTTTTATCACCTACCAAGTCTTATTTTAAAGTGTTGTAAAGTCTTGTAACAAACTTTCATGCTTTTTTAGACTTGTCATCAACAAATACACCTTTCTTATGCTTTATTTGCTCCCTTTATGCACTTACATGCCTTAATTAAGTGTATTTTTGAATATAAACCCGACAAATATCATTTAAGACATCTTAATTTCCAACACCCATTCACATGCCTTGAGTGGGACCCATTCGCCATTAGGGGCGAATGAGTCCCTTTTGACACAAAAATCAAAAATAAATTCAAATTACTGGCGGGTTTTTTATTTCTTAAGACCTAAGGTCGGACTGTGATGTATTTTCGAGAAATTAGGGCATAATTGTGTATAAATATTTTCTATTCATTCCATCCCCCATTATGTTCATTCATCCACCATCAACATAATTCATTCATTCATCGTAGCATTTAAGCATTCTAGCATTCAATCAAGCATTTAAGCATCTTGGAGTAGCATATCTTCAGACTTCAATATCAAGGGTCTGGTGAGTTTATGACATTGCATGTTATTTGTTCATCATTCTCTCTTTATTTTATTTCATTATCAAGGGTTTGATTACCAAACCGGGGTTTGACCAAGGAAAACCCCTACACACTAACCGTCAACACTTTTTCCCTCTTTGCATGTGTGTTTTGCAGGTCTTATATGTAGGTTTGTCAAAGCGATGGGTCTTAGAAGTGTCATCAAATTGTCAAAGATCATTCAAAGTCAACATAACCCTATTTGAAGCTTGGAGAACACTTTCCCATCAGATTTTTCAGATTCGGATCCAACAACCTGTTAAGCAAAAAAGTGCAGATCAGGACCCAAAAAGCTGACCCTTGACTTTTTCAGAAATCTGTAGGTGGACTAATTTGCCCTGCCAGGCTGGAAAAAGTGTTTTATGAAGTGTTTTGTTCTCGGCATCCTGAAACTTGTTCCAATAGTTTTCACCAGAAACATGACTAATTCACCATCTGTGATGAATGAGTCCTAGTGGGCTTCAACACTGATCTCTGCAGCATTCCAGAACCTCTCAACATTAGCTTTCAACCTCCAGGTGCACCTCATTCAGTTTCATTAAGTTATGTTATTGTTTGTTCATGTTTTTAGTTCTTTTTGCATATCACAGTGTTTTCAAACACTTTGTATTTCTTAGTTTTGCATACAAAATCAATCTATTTTATCAGTCCTTTGCATTTAGATCATTTCATCTAGGCATATTTAAATTAATCTTGAGTGTTTACATTGCATTTTGGCCCATCTTTCTCCTTTTAGGTGAAAAAGCCTAGAAGTGCAATAAAGCCATTGGAAGCCAAAATCTTTGTTTACATTTTGATGAACCTGACTTCAGAACATTTTCACTTCTGATTTCAAGTGCATTTACATCCTAGGGCTAGTGTGCATCAACATTGCATTGTTTTGCATCCTAGGGTTTTCAAAATTGCAGTAGTGAAAAGATCATATAGCTTTCATTTTTTGCATTTTCAATCATTTAAAAACACTGAAAGTTTGCATCTGCATCATAGTTTTGCATTTGACAATCTGAAAAGCATACAAATCATCTTAAATTTTCTGAAAAATTTCAAAAAAATTCATCCCTAGACTCATTCGCCACCTAGGCGAATTAGTCCAGTTGCATATTTTGCATCGTAATTTTTGTTACTTTAATTTTTTTTTATGTATTTCTATTTTCTATTATTGTATCTCTGTTACAATTTCTTGAATTTCTATTATTAGCATTTTATTGCTCCTAGTTTGCATTTCACCCCGCCTTTAGTAGCCTTTGTATCAGTGTTTGGTGCCCTATTGATAATACTTTAGTGAGAAGAAGTTCACGACTCATAGCATCCCACGATAACACACTCGTTGTGGACCTTGGTTTGTCCCGAGCTACTACTCCTAGTATTGATAATAGTGCATTAGGCATGGACCTTACCTTTAGCAATGCTTTGCCTTCCAATAACATGCAAGTTGACACAAAACAATCACATTCCACAAGACAAAGTCATTAACATTCATGAGGACTTAACATATCTTCAACATAACTTGTGTCTTGAAAACATTTCAACCACTGTGATTCCTGCTATAGAAAACATCCATCGCCTGATTGAAAGTGATGAAGGCCTAAATGTTATGAAACAAATTGCTAAGATATACCACAAACATGCTCTTTCCACCTCTAGTACATCTCAACCAACAAACACTGTGGTTAGCCACGGAGGACCTCACATTCCCCCCCCTTCAACCGTAGCATCCATACCTACCTACACCACTCCCCAAGTTGCAATAGTCATGCAATTTGTTAGTAATGTCACTCCTTCCTTCGGTATTTACTAGCACTCCTAGTTCCTTTTGTGGCATCGAATGTTCTATCCTCCACCACCTTCCCACCTATCAGTGTTCCCTTCACTTGTCCTACCACTACATAGTCTCCATCACCATTCTCTCTTCCACCTCCTACCACCTATCCTGATCCTCTCATCACACAACTCTTCCACACTGTTTCCTCTATGCAACAACAAATATCCACCATAAGTCAGTCAAAATACCCCACCCACCTATTATGTCTGTAGCAACTCATTCTCTTTGGACATATTAAGAACATTGATGCCACAAGGAATTGAGATACCTAGATTTGAGGAGTACAGAGGGAAGGGCAATCCTACTAATCATGTTAATGCCTATACCGCCTTTTGTAGTGATTTTGTCCTTGACAATAAATTGTTAGCTAAATTGTTTCTTAGGACCTTAAAGGACACTGCCTTGGAGTGGTTTTCATCCTTACCAAACAATTCAATTCGTTCATTTAATGAACTGTTGATGCATTTATAAATCATTTTCAAGTACACATGACTCCCAAAAAGACGTTGGTTGATTTAATGAGATGTAAACAAAATGTGGATGAATAACTAACTGATTTCATCTCATGTTATCAGTCACTTTATGCCCAAATCGATGCCAAGGTTCCTGATCCACATCTCCAAAAGCTGTTCATTGAAAATTTACAAAGTAAAATCCAAGATAAATTGACCATGATGAAATTTCCCTCTTTCATGCATCTATGTACAACCCTTTGTGACTATCACAATTTGGTTAGTAGTCGTGATGCCAAGTCCACTACTAGCTGAGCTGAGAAATCTAAACATGTCAACCCAAACAATTCACAACCCTTTAGAAAACCAAACAAAGGATTCTTACAATTTAACCCCTCTCCTCAACAACCTACTCAACCCATTAACAACCAAGTAACAACTGTTAAAGCCACGATACCTTATAGTTATGGAGATCCAAAAAGAAAATTTACACCTTTACCAGACACTCTTCATAACACAATGTACCAACTGTGTCAACAACATATGATTACTTTACCTACTGTTAAACCACTGGATCCTACTAAGCCTTTTCCTCCAACCTTTCAACCTAATGCTTATTGGTATTATCATAGACAAAATGGGCATGACACAGAACAATGTAAGTGTCTTAAACACCTAGTGCAAGACCTCATTGATTCTTGTCGTCTATCCATTTCAAATGTTAATGTTCAAGGCAATAAGTCTGTTGCCCCACCAAATCAAAATTTGCAAATTTTTACCAATCCAATGCCCAAACATAATGTGTCCTTTGTGAAAGCTAGTGAAACTCAAAACAATGATGTGATGAATGTTCATACAACTATGGAACATCCTGATCCTATTCCACATACCACTACTATTAATCCTATGAATGAAATGGTAGGTATGATAGACGTTATCCCTTGTAAGGGCCAAACTAAGAAATCTCTTGATATTACTTTCTCTTCTAATGACATCCTTCTAAATTTTCCCAATGGTCCTCTTTACATAGCCGGCCGTATTTATGATAAGCCCACTAATGGGATACTCATAGATCCCGCCTGTGGAGAGAATGTGATCACTGAGGAATTTTTGGTATTACATGATCTTTATCAAGATGATTATGAAAAACCGAGAGCATGGATCAAAACACACAATGATTTTTCTTTCCCTATGATAGGATCAATCGTCCTTCCATTACAGATAGGACCTAAAACATTGGATGTAACATTCTCTATCATTCCACAGTCGGATTAGTTTCGTCTACGGCTAGGCCATCCATGGCTTCTCTCGATGAAAGTTGTCCCTTTAGTCATACACAAATGTTTAATTTTTCCACTTGACAATGACATATTCACTGTTCACCATAGTGGCTTTAACCCTTTGTCTTCTAAAGGAAATTTCTCCTTAGAAGCCTTTTGGCCTGAGCCCATGGAACCCATAACACCCCACAAAGACTTCTTTTTCATTGCATATCAAAAATTCAAAGCCAAACGCATAGCAAAATTGTTTCTTCGCAACATATCCCCATCCACTTCCGACACTCCCATCCTAGATGAGACAATGTTTCAACCTAAACCTGAACCAACAAATCAAGATCAATCAATAATAAACACTTCACCTTCATCATCCAAATTCCCAAGAGATAATGACACCAACCCCATTATGCCCCCTTGTATAAAACAAGTTCATAAAGTAAAAGAGAAAGTGATTGACCCACCTCCTGTGGTTCCTTCAGTTCCCCCCCTTTGGGAAGAAAATAAGCCTATGGTGGATCAACCCGCTCTTACACCGACACAACTTCAAAATAGAATCAAAAGAAACCGAGGTGCTAGGGAGCGTAGGTGTCGACGTTGTCTCCTTGCTCATCAGTTACATGCAGAAGAAAACAAAGAAAATCATAATCCCCACTTGATAGAAGCAATCCCTCACAACCCTCCTCCTGACCCATTACAAAATAATCCAATACAACAATCACAACAAGAGATACACTCTCCTTCAAATATAATCATTCGTCCTCCTATTGTGGTTAACCTAGATGACAATGAGGAAACAACAAAAATCGATGAAGAAATCCATAATGAATTAAACACAGTGTTTTCCTCGTCTATGAGCTTAACCGAGATATCTCCTATATAGAGTGATGAGCCTGACACTTCACCTAGGTCGACCCTTGCTCTTGTCCCTCTAGCGAGTTGTCCACCTTTCAAACATGATTGAGAGGCAGATGACTTGTTAGATGGTTGACTTGCATTTGCCTTGCTAGCCTTTTACATTTTTATTTTCTTTTCTTTGGTGTGATTGCATGTGCATAATGTTATCTCTCGTGACATGTTGTTCTCTCTCTCTTTGAACAATTCCTCTATTTGTCCCTTCATTCTTCTATACATTGTACATTGTTTTTGTCTTGTTTTTTCCTTTAGGGGATGATGCAAAGCGTTGAGATGCCCTATGTTTCTTCCATGTTGACCCAAAAGGTCTTTTTATTTTCTTTTTCACTTTTGTTTTGTGTTTTCATTTTGGGGATGACGCAAGGCATTGAGACCAAAACATCTCTTTCATGTTGACCCAAAAGATTTTCCTTTTCTTTTTCCTTTTTTTTTCTTTTTCTTTTTTCTTGTGTTTTTTTTTGGCGATGATGCAAGGTGTCGAGACATCCTATGTCTCTTCCATGTTGACCCACACAGATCTTTCTTTCTCTTTTGTTTTCGCTCTTTTTGTGTCATTCTTCCAGTTCTATGTGTATTTGGGGAATGATGATAGTTCCAAGCTTTTAATCAAAATATTGTAGCAACAAACATATTGACCCCAAATCCATAGATCCCTTATGTGTTTGGTGTGTTCCTTTTTGGGGGAAACCCCTCTTTCTTTTGTTCCCTTTTCATTTGCATGACGCAGCCTTACTTGGAAATGTATGACTTGGCATAGGGGCTTTCCAAGTTGGCTCACATGTCTTATTTCTTTTTGCGTTTTTCATTTGCTACTTTAAAGTAATTGCTCACAGTATAGTGTGTAGCAATTCCTTTAAAGTGGGGGCATACATTGGCATTATTCATTTACATTTTTCTTTTTGGTTCTTAGTCCAGCCTTTTTGTTTCATACGATGCATTTGTCACTTTGTGGATGACATTGGGTATAGTTTCCATGAGTGTGATCTCTCTTAGCATATTACATTCCTCTTAGTGGCCTAATATGATGCACTGCATCCCCTAAGTTGCAAATTTTCTATCCTTTGATTGGTCCTCTCTTGGAGACATTAGACACAATGTTCCTTAAGTTATAGACCTTGCATGAACTAAGCAAGACTCCTTTGAACATTCTTTTTCATGTTACATTTTGCATTTACATGGCCACCTTGCATAAAAAAACTTGCATACCTGTGGTGCTATCACATTTGTTCATGACTTCTAAGCATACGAAGCTTTGCTTGTCTCATGAAGCACAAAACAACAATGTCCTTTGTAGCGCCTTATTAAAGTTATCAGGAGGTAACTTTAGTATGGTTGAGCAGGAAGCCCATTTTGAGGCATGACTTTTCCCCATAGCCACTTGTGTGTTTATGAGTACATACCAGCCATGAGTGCATGTTTCTCACCTTTTGGGCTTTCTCACCTAGCGGAAAACCATGAGTTCCATCACCCTAGATTGAGTATGCATTTTCTTTCCGGACAAACAACCTAGATCTGATCCACAATGGGATGGACAAACGATAGAAGCTTGATCCGACTTTCCTTTCTTTCAACTTCTCTCTTTCATTCTTATGTGTGTTCCTTTGTGCTTATGTTTGGTTTTCCATGGGATCTTGATCCTAGGGTCTTGATCATCCCTCTTGACTGTTGTTTTCTCATCTCACCAAGCATTAGTACATTCAGATCCCTCTTGATTGCATGTTCGGCTACTTTAGTGTGAGTTTGAAGCAAGTTCATCCTCTCACTAAAGTGGGGGCTAACTGTGGACATGAAGAAATTAACCCTTCTACTTTTTCTTGTTTTGTCTTTCCTTGTGCTTATTTGGCTTGATTTCACCTTGATTTAATGTTGCAATGTGGTCCACACATTCACTCTAGCTCTTGAATCTTTATGAATCATTAAGACTTTATGATGTCTTGTAAAGGTGTTGTGAAGTGTTGTAACACATTTTCACATTTTTCTAGACTCTTCTTATTATAATTCACTTACATAGCCCATTTTTTTATCACTTACCAAGTCTTATTTTAAAGTGTTGTAAAGTCTTGTAACAAACTTTCTTGCTTTTTTAGACTTGTCATAAACAAAAACACATTTTTTATGCTTATTTGGCCCTTTTATGAACTTACAGGCCTTAATTAAGTGTATTTTTGAAGATAAACCTGACAAATATCATTTAAGACAACTTAATTTCTGACACCCATTCACATGCCTTGAGCGGGACACATTCGCCATTAGGGGTGAATGAGTCTCTTTTGGCACAAAAAATAAAAATAAATTCAAATTATTGGTGGGTTTTTATTTCTTAAGACCTAAGGTCGGCCTGTGATGTATTTTCAGGAAATTAGGTCATAATTGTGTATAAATATATGATTTTTATTCATTCCATCCCCTATTCCATTCATTCATCCACCATCAACATAATTCATTCATTCATCATAACATTTAAGCATCTTGGAGCAACATATCTTTAGACTTCAACATTAAGGGTCTGGTGAGTTTATGACATTACATGTTATTTGTTCATCATTCTCTCTTTATTTTATTTCATTATCAAGGGTTTGATTACCAAACCAGGGTTTGACCAAGGCAAACCCCTATACTCTAACCCTCAACATAATTCATTCATTCATCATAACATTTAAGCATCTTGGAGCAACATATCTTTAGACTTCAACATTAAGGGTCTGGTTAGTTTATGACATTACATGTTATTTGTTCATCATTCTCTCTTTATTTTATTTCATTATCAAGGGTTTGATTACCAAACCGGGGTTTGACCAAGGCAAACCCCTATACTCTAACCCTCAACACTTTTTCCCTCTTTGCATGTGTGTTTTGCAGGTCTTATATGCAAGTTTTTCAAAGAGATAGGTCTTAAAAGTGTCATTAAATTGTCAAAGATCATTCGAAGTCAACATAACCCTATTTGAAGTTTGGAGAACACTTTCCTGTCAGATTTTCCAGATTTGGATCCGACAACCTGTCAGGCAGAAAAGTGCAGATCAAAACCCACAGAGTTGAACCATGACTTTTCAGAAATCTGCAGGTGGACTAATTCGCTATCTGTGGTGAATTAGTCCCACTACCAGGCTGGAAAAATTGTTTTCTGAAGTTTTTTGTTCCCGACATCCCGAAACCTGTTCCAATAGTTTTCACCAAAAATAGTACTAATTCACCATCTATGGCGAATGAGTCCTAGTGGGCTTCAACACCGATCTCTGTAGCATTCCAGAACCTCTCAACATCAACTTTCAACCTCCAGGTGCAACTCATTCAATTTCATTAAGTTTTGTTATTGTTTGTTCATGTTTTTAGTTCTTTTTGCATATCATAGTGTGTTTTCAAACACTTTGCATTTCTTAGTTTTGCATACAAAATCAATCTATTTTATCAGTCCTTTGCATTTAGATCATTTCATCTAGGCATATTGCATCAATATTACATTAATCTTGAGTGTTTACATTGAATTTTGGCCTATCTTTCTTGAACATCTTGACAGGATTCTTGATCATGTGGCCATTGGGACGTTACACTGTCACCTTCCCATGAAGTTTAATGCCTCTGCAATTGCAGGTGTTCCCGGGAACAACTCTTTGGCATACAATTTGACCATATTCTTTCCTCTCACTCTCATTCTATTCCATTCTAGCAATTCCATCTCACACTCTCATTCTAACACTTCATTCTCACATTCTCTTCCATCTAGCTCTCTTCTTGCAACTCTACATCTTCCATTCTTGTAGGTTCAAGCTCTCTACACCACATTCTTGCATTGCCATCTCAAGCTTCAAAGGAACTATTCTTCCTCCCGACTTAACAAATCTCATTGGAGGGAGGGTAACATTTACTTTAATTGCATTATAGTTGTTATTGAATAGCATACTTGTTATTTTGTATATTCTATGTCTTGTCTTATCACTTCTTTATCTATTTTCCTATATCGTTGTCTATTTGGCTATCCATGGAGTTGGAAACACCAAAGTAGGGGTTTGACCAAGGCAAGCCCTGAAAAGCAACCCCAACATTTTTCCTATTTCTGTGTGTGTAGGTTTGTCTGTGAGGAGCTTTTGGGAGGCTTCATAGTTGGACCCACTGTGAGTTCATCCCCTTTCTTCCACTACTCGCCATTTTTATTAATAGTTTATTTACTTGTTTAATTATTCTTCTTGTTGTGTGTTCCTACATTTTTAGCATTCCGCTTAGATTAGTAAAATTGTTTAACTTCAGTTTTTGGGTAGTTAGCAGATCCTAAGTGTCTTTGGTAGCAGATTCTATCTTTGGTCTGAACGAGATGCTAGCATTTTGTGTTGTTGTCCTTCGTACGCATTTTCGTCCTCTAGTCAAGGGCTTGTTTTTTATCTCTTAAGACCTCTGAGGTCTGTTCACTTGGATTCTGAATTGTCTTTTCAATAAACATCAAGAAAACCCAAAAACATAGTTTAGACTCTCTTAATTGTCACCTATCACTTGAGCTTTTTTCCTTGAGGTAATATATAGCCATTCACTCCCTATAGACTCTTCCCTATCCTAGAGACTCAGGAGTATCAAATCCTCTCCACTACACTTAAATACTGACATAAATCTAAAAAGAAGACTAAGGCACATCATCATAATGTTGTATTATTAGAAAAGCTAAGCAGTAGTCATGGAGAGTTGCTAAACTATTTCATATCAAACTTGCTCTCTCTTTCTCTCCAAATCTTCAAATAGCTGCAACCACCACTAATTTTTTGAATAATTAAAATTTTGATTGATTACACTCAGTTAGCACAACAATGTACATCTTTTCATTCTCAAATCCAAAGAAAGTACATCATAATTAATCAACTTGGATCTCAAAATCAGTAAGTGGTGTAAAAATGCCTAGAATTTATCCTTGGAAATTATTATAATTTTACTCTGGAATCCTTCATGAGGTGACACCATCTACTAGTTTATGTAGATAGTTGAATGCAATGATAGTTTCTACTACTTGGATAGAAGGATACATAACTAAATAAAATTGTAGACATGCTCAAATTTGATCAATGTGCATTTGTTGACCCTCCTCAAGTTTCCTACAATTGCACACACCAACAACCATCTTTCTCTACAAAACCCACTCTTTTGGATTTCTATGGTTTACTTGCACAGTTATGTTGAAGTTAGATCCCCTCAACTCTTACTTTCTGTAAGATGCTCGACTAGGAAAGTATAATCAATAGCACAATTCACCAATTAGACACCAGATCACAATCAACTATTACACAGCTATATGATATAAAATACCATATCAGAGATTTCACACTAAGAAACATGAAGAATGATCAAGCAATCACGAAGTATCAATATCAGTTCAGTAGCCAAACATAGAACTCCACTAAAATATGCCAATTATTGTTAATACTAGAAATAGTCAAGAAATGACAAACACTGAATCCAACACATAAATTCCACAATTATTCAATCTTCAGGCTAATAGGTGACTCAGAACTACATATAATACTCAGACATTGAAGCAATTACTCAGCGAAGAAAATATCATATCCAAATCCTGATCCTTGAACCAACTGGAGTAAGCCTGCTTCATATATCACTCACACGCGTATTTGCCTACACATTGATAACCATCATATTGCCGACATCATACAATACTCGATTTCTCCCTCAGAGCTGTGAATAACAGACCTGAACTATGGAATAGTGCCTTTGTTATGGAATTACTCTCGTGGAATGGTGCAACAATTTCCTGAACTGGTACGTGGATATAGATATGGCTCTTCGGTTGCTGCCTAGCATTTAGATGAGATCATGTGGCCTTCACCAGATCAGGGAGTCGAACAACCCGAGCTTGAGAGATGTCATCGACTTGGGATGATGCATGATGCACCCTTTTTGTGACTCGTGGGGACGAATATCCTCCCAGGTGTGGTAGAGACTCTCAATGTGGCGAGATGACATGTGATCACTTAGCTCTGGATAGGTGCAGGAGTGTAGAACCTGTCAATATCGAAATAGCTTAGACCTCAGAACTTGGTGAAGGGAAAACTTAGAGAATGCAAGATGAAAATGCACCAACATGAATTCACAGAGTCTGCAGCTACGTCCAGACCTGCATGCAAAAAGGGAAAGAGACTACGTCCTCCCCGATTGCATGGACGCCAATGCCTTTCCAAATTCGTGATCTTCCGAAGGTAGAAGACTCAACTAAATACTAACGCTAACCAAGAAGTCGGCCCAACAAGGAGAAAATTAATTCTTAGCCTTTGGTGCCAACAACATAAATTTAAATGTTATTTTAAAAATATAAATTTATTAATTATTATTACTATTATTTTTAAATTTATTTTAGTGTTAAAAAACACTATTCTTCCCTCCAAAATGCAAATTAGCGCTGGGGCGAAAAGGGGACATGACAATCCTCCTTTCCTAGAGATTTCTTGTCCTCAAGCAATGGTAACACATCATGGGGAGATGCTCATCGATCCTAGGTCCTGCTCCCCACAAACTATCCTCTTTAGCGGTAATACTCACTAATCCCAACTTCTTCATCGCTCTTGCTAGTTCAATACCCTCAACATAATATGTGGAAGCTTCAATATCTTGAGTAAGAGTCACTCTTGAGTCACCGTTGTGCCCTTTATTAGGAGGAAATTGATTTTTGACCAAGCTATACCATGTCATCCCCACCTTAATTCCAAGGTGATCCTCAACACTTGTTGATCCCACTCTATCCCAACCTTAAACAACTAGTTGCAACATATGATCACCACTGACCACCTTCTTTTTCTGGCTCAGAGAAAAAATTATGTCTGCAGACCTATAGTTGTTCAAAAGGATCATCGTCAACCCAAAAGCAGACCCGTACAAAATGATCCATAGGAGCACTAAATCTTGGTTGCAAATATGCACTTCTTCATTCACTTGTAATGTGGGAAGTTGTCCTATGTGAGCTATGAGCACTTTGGTTATGATGATTGGTTGAAGACTCCTCCACCCTATGAGTGAAAACCCTTCTTTGGTTGCAAGGAAAGTGTGGGTTGTGTTGGAAATGTTGAGAGCAGCAGACCTAATATTTGGAATCATCTTCATAATGGCTCTTGACTCATGTCTTTTACACCCAACATTCATCCTATCTATGCCCAATTGGTGTTTCTCAACCAACAAGTTCCATTTAAAAGTTAACCCTTTTGTTGGCCTCCATGGAAGTGTAACATTGAGCATAGACCAAACAACATTGTAATCAAGCTTTTGACCTTTGAAAAATATTGTGATCATTACCCAATGATCTTTCCTCCATAGAACCATGGCAACTTCAAGTTTTCCTTCCTCAAAGCCCTTGACCATCAAAATATAGCAGTGATCCCCTATGGAAAGATAATTGTAAACTTGAATAAAAGAGTCTACATGCTCTACACTACTAGTTGTATTTCTTACTATATTTCCTTCCTTTGCATGTTTGCCAAGGTGACCAAAATTCTCCAATGACATGGGTAGTAGTAGATTTGAGATTTCTTTGTACCTTTGGCTGGGACCATAGGTCAGCTGAAATTTTCTTCCTCCCAGGGTGTACCATTCACAAGCAGCTGCATCCATAATGTACCAAATCAAAGAAATTGTATCCTTGGTGTATGCCATAGGTCCCCAAGGTAGGGAAGCCTCAAGATGGGGTTGTAACTCGTTACAAGTAAACCTCTTAAGTCCCCCATGAGCGATCCATGACCAACCCACTTATACATTACCCCTAACCCCATCCACACATGAGGGTATAATACCAATGGTTGACCTACTAAGTGAGTACTCTGTCATACCATCCAAGTGTTCAATGTGTGGTGATGCCAATTTCACATAAGGCAAACTGTGCAAACAACCCAAGAATTCTGAAACATATCCCAAATTTGATTGCTCCACTTGCTTGGCCACCATACAAGGTTCATTCCACACATGCCAAATTCTTTGAATCTCCTTTGCCTCTATCATGACATGTTGTCCTAATTGGGACCTATTGTGCCTTGGGTGCATGAATAAGGCCTCGCATTTGTCTCTTAAGTGATTGTCAACAACAATAGGGGGCCTCTTATTACCATTCTCATGATTATGGATTATCAACTCAAAAATAGACAAAGCCCAAGGATTGTTGTCCCCAATCAAAAAGTCAGAGCAACTATCATACGTCTCCTTGGTGTCTTCAATCACCTCAAACTTCTTCTCTTGTCTCATTTTATATTCTTCTACAAATGTTGACCCAATATGAGTTTCACCATGAGAACTATTGGTTGACATGACATGAAACTTTGGGGGAAAGGAACTGCTGTCATACATTAGAGAATTGGTTCTTCCCTCATGTTCAAGTGTGATGTCTTTCTCACTCTCAATCGATTCCCTTTTCATGAGGGATTGGTTATCAATCAATGCCGATCCATGGAATGTCTCCCAATGTGGATCATTTGTCACCGTCTTAGTCCCATGGCTGTAAACATGGTCTTCATCATAAGCCCCTCTAATTCCTTCCTCCATGTCTGTGCACTCTTGGAACCCTTAAGCTCAAGGGTAAGCTTATGCACTTCACCTTTACTTCTCAAGGTATCAACATAAATCTCACCAAGTGCAAGGAGTTGATCTCTATCTGCAAGAAAAAGTAGGAAGTTTGACTTGACTACTGCCAAAATATCTTGGAGTTTGTGCAAATAATCAAGAGCTATACCTTTTTTGGATCCTCTAAGTCCACTTATGGTCTTCCAACACAAATATTTCATCATCTTATGTATGTCATCAAAGTGAGTGAGGGCTGTTATGATCTGACTATCATTCATCCTCAATTGCCTCTCTAATGTGCGTGACTTATGCAACATTTCTGATTTGTCTTCAGCATCTCCATCAAAAATCTGATCAGTCACTTTTGATTTATATTCACAACCCGGTTTCCCAAAATCAGCTATCCCTGTGACATCTTTTCCACATAACTTGTGTTTGGAAGTTGAGTCAGCATCAAATTCAGTTGAAGCATTGCTAGCATAGTGGTGAGTAGAATCATTTCCTTCCCAAACAACCTCATCATCATCATGCACAATAGAGGAATCATCCTCATAAGAGTAGGGTGTCAACACTTAAGTAGATTCATGAACCTCCTCAATTGCTGATCTAGAAGGTGTATGCACAATCATAGAGTGATTCCTCAACTCATCTTTGTCAAAGTTATTTTTTTCACTACCGAACAAAATTTCTATATTGCTTTCATGTGTATGAGCATCACCATTATTCAGAACAAAAATCGATTCCTTACCAATAAGATGTAGGGATGGCAAAGCAATGCTAGACGTACCCAAAGGAACTTTCGTAGCATTCATACCTCCACATTGCTGATCAATCATAACTGGTTTGGTAAACTATGGAACAACATTTCCTTTGACTTTGTGATCGTTATGAAGACTTATGTGCTCTCCATTAGTTGGTGCAACAGTGGGCCCTTGCTTGTTTTCCTTGGTTGTTCGCAAGGTCGTATCATCTCTCTCATAACCCCCATCATTATCTCCATATAGCTAATCATAGGAGGGTAATGCTTGGACCACTTCAACAAGCTTCCCTTTAAACCCTTGTTTACCCATGAGCTGATTCATGAATGCCAATTTATCCTTTCTCACTGTAGGATAACCCTTATCATCACATTTTTCCAAACATTGTTGATTATCAACATAAGGCTTGAATACTTTCATACCTTCATGTTCAAGGTGGGGAGTCTCTACTTTTGGTTGTACCTCATTTCCCTGCTCCTTCCCCATGGTCGGTTCTTCATGTTTCCCAATTTCTATCTCAGCATCCCCTTGTAATTTTGATTTTTCCTTCATCAATATTTCCTTTTCTTTCCTTCTATTTTCGGTGAATATCTTCAAATATTCTTCATATGTGACAATAGACCTATAAGCAACAGGTTCTTTCAAATAATGACAATAGGCAGCAAGCTTACACTCATCCTTTTGTAACTGATCCTCAAATATCTTCCGAATAGGATCATCTTTCTGGGCTTTGTTGAACATCCCAAGGGTTCTAAGGCTACTACAATATTTCTCCAGGAGTCGTTGTTTCAAATCCATTTCTTCTTCCTCTGGTAGAAACATGGGTAAGTTTCTTCTCCATGAGTTCTTATTACAAGTCTGCATCTTGAAAAACACAGGTTGGCAAGATTGTGGCTCTAATATCACTATAAAATGCTTGACTAGGAAAGTATAATCAATAGCACAATTCACTAATTAGACACCAGATCACAATCAACTATTACACAACTATATGATATAAAATACCAGATCAGAGATTTCACACTAAGAAATAGGAAGAATGATTAAGCATTCACGAAGTATCAATCCCAGTTTAGTAGCCAAACACAAAACTCCATTGAAATATGCCAATTATTGTTAATATTGGAAATAGTCAAGAAATGAAAAACACTAAATCCAACACAAAAATTCCAAAATTACAATCTTTAGGCTAATAGGCGACTCAGAACTACATATAATACTCAGATAATGAAGCAATTACTTGACAAAGAAAATATCATATCCAAATCCCGATCCTTGAACCAACTGGAGTACACCTGCTTTAGATATCACTCACACATGTATTTTCCTATACACTGATAACCATCATATTTCCGACATCATACAATACTCGATTGCTCCCTCAGAGCCGTGAATAATAAACACAAACTATTGAATAGCGCCTTTGTTATGGAATTACTCCTGTGGAATAGTGCAACGATTTCTCGAACTGATACGTGGATATAGATAGGTCTCTTCCGTTGTTGCCTAGCATTCATGTGAGCTCACACAGCCTTCGCCGGATCAGAGAGTCGAACAACCCAAGCTTGAGAGATTTCATCGACTTGGGATGAGGCACGACGTGCCCTTTCTGTGACGCGAGTGGACGAATATCCTCCCAAGCGTGGTAGAGACTCTCAATGTGGCAAGATGATATGTGATTGCTTAGCTCTGGATTGGTGCGGGAGTGTAGAACCTGTCAATATCGAAATAGCTTAGAACTCAGAACTTGGAGAAGGGAAAACTTGGAGAATGCAAGATGGAAACGTGCCAACATGAATTCATAGAGTCTACGACTACGTCCAGACTTGTGTGTAAAAAGGGTGAGAGACTACATCCTCCCTTATTGCATAGACACCAATTCCTTTCCAAATTCGTGGTGATCTTCAAAAGATAGAAGACCCAGCTAAATACTAATGCCAACCAAGAAGTCGGCCTAGCAAGGAGAAAATTAATTCTTAGCCTTTGGCGCCAACAACATAAATTTAAATGTTATTTTAATAATATAAATTTATTAATTATTATTACTATTATTTTAAAATATATTTCATTGTTAAAAAACACTATTCTTCCCTCCAAAACTCAAATTAGGGCTGGGGCGAAAAGGGGACATGAAACTTTCATACTAGAATTTCTAGATTAGCTCCAACCATTTTTCATCAAATTAAATATTAAGGGTTTTGTGCATTTCAACATTGGTTCCTAATCTTGCTAATTTTGTTATCATGGTAGTAGTAATAATTTTTGGTTCAATTCTATATTAATATCAATAGTTCAACATTTGGTCCCTAACCTTGCTAATTTTACTATCCTAGAAGCAATAATAATTTTTAGTTATTTTTCCTAACATTATTATCAATTAATTTGCCACACATTAACATTAACATTAATAATTTTCCCAAGTTAATTATGGAGCTCCTGTCTATTATAGTGTGTGCATCTAGAGCCATTTCAAATCTCTCCTCTTTGCATGTTGTTTCATTTGTTGGTGTGCATGAGGGCGCCTTTCTTGTGCCTTACGTGGTAGGGGATTTTCCTGTGCTACTTAAGGCGTTTTGGGGGCGTTGGCACTCCTCTAGTGTGCCCACATCAGACACATTTCCATCACAACTTGGGCATGTTGATTCTCTTTTTCTATATTGTTTGATGGTGTGGAGTTTAGTATGTTTTGATGCTAGTTGTCCTACTCTTGGCCTTTCTCCTATGGATGGTGTAGGCCCAAGCTTTGGCTGTAATGAAACTCCTATTTCATGAGCTACTAGAGTATTGCAATTTTTTTCATTAAGGGATTTAGTTAAAAGGATTTGGATTATCTACACATGATGGGGTCTTTCATGATGATGCTTCTAAAACTTCTAGGGATGACATTGGGATTGGTTCGAATTCAACTAGCACCCTGTAGGTTTTCAATCAAGTGACTATCTCTCGATCGTCATATTGTTGTTATCAAGAAGGATATTGCTTCGGGGTATACTTGTTAATGTTCATATGCTAAGATTGTTGGTTCTAAGGTTCCTCTTCCTCCTTAGTGAGCTAAATTGTGCCCCTTCCCTATGCACAACCCTCCTCTTTGGTGGTTTTTAACTAGAATGTTCTAGAAAATGAAGATTTTTTATTAACATATGGGTTTGGTTTGTAAATTCAATAATTTTTAGCCTTCCCTTCCTAATCTTCACAATTGGGTCTTGGGCTCTTGGAGGCTTATTGTTGAAGGAAAGATTGAGCTCTTCCCTTATGCCAAGGGTATCTTTAGTGCAACTTTTGATTCTTAGAAGGGCAAAGATTTGGTGCTTGATGGTGGGTTGTGGTTGTGGGGAGAACACTTTCTCTTGGTCAAGCCTTGGTCTCCTTCCTTCAACCCCCTTTTTGAACCTCTTAACATTTGAACTATGTAGATTTTCTTGTCAAATCTCTCTCTCCAATTTTGGGAAGATTTTTGATGTGAGGCCATAGGCAATTCTATTGTACATTTCTTGAAATTTGAATCTACCACTTCTTACATGGGTCACTCTACCTTTGCTTGTATTTTAGTGGACATTAACATCTTCAAGCCTCTTCACAAGGACACAATTTTAACAATGGGGGATAGGCCTTGGATTCAACTATTTGACTATGAGGGTTTCCATTTTCAATGTAGAAGATGCTTTACCATTGGTCACCTAGTTGTTGATTGTTCATTCTCTTGATGCGAGGGCACGACGATGTGGTGTAAAAATGCTTGCGAAGATCACTTGACTATTCATGCCTCAAAATTTTTAGTTGATGACCCCTCTTAGGACAACATATCTTCTTCTGGTGTTGGTTCTCAAGTGCCTAGTGTGACTCAAGTAGATCCTACCCCTACCACTCCATTTAATCCAATTGGAGAGTCCCATCCATGTCCTAATCTGATCACTTAGATTGTTATGCCTTTGGTTTTGGTTTAGCTTCAACCTTCTCATGTGATGGTAGTTTGACATTTGGCTTCTCTACCTTGTCATTCCATTGTTTTTTCTACGACATCGATGGGCCCTTTTTGGAGGAATCCTTGCTTTCTTCTCCTTGTTTTGTGGACTTGGATGATAATATTTCATGCACTATTGTACAAAGATGGATGAAAGGTCTTTCCAAATCTCTCCCAATCTCATACTAGAGTGAAGGGTGTGAGATTGAATAGGTTTAGGTCTAACATTATTTAATTTGGGCCTTAGGGTCCCATGGTATTTGTTCTTTGATTGTTATTGTATGTGGTAGTTGGGTTATAGTTGTGTATCAGTCTTGTTGTACCCCAAAATTAAAATTTTTGTTACACTTAGACATTTTGAAGAAATGAGTAGGAGTCTTGTTAAATCAGTCAAAAAAGGTCAAAATTTGGGTATGCATGTCTTGCATGAGGGGTTAAAACACAAAATTTTCAAATTCTGACGATCTGGGTTTGCTCAGAGCAGCTTAACCTACAAAACCCAGATCTCAGTTTTTCATCCCTAAATTTTAGGAAAACTGCTATTTTTAGAAATTTTCTAAAATTAGTAACATTTTTTGGGTTTTTTTGGGTTTCTTTAGAAACAGTTACTGGAAAAACTTTCTAAAAATAGAAAGTTGGTCCGGTAGTGTTCAAACTGATTTTGATTGGCTAAAAATACGTTCACATCAAGCTAGTGCAGTCAGAATCTCAAAATAATTAGTTTTTCCCTAGTGAGTCTATTCTGCTTTTTCAGAAGCATATCAGGAGCTCTAAGGTCATTAACGGAGGTCATCCCGTTGCCAAATTTCAGATTCAACATTCAGAGCATTCGACAAAAGGCTAGTTCATGAGCTTGCACGAAGAACAAGGAAGAAAAATTTAAAATGGTGAAAATTTTCTAACACTACTAGACTTGGGCGCCCCAGGAAAGAAAAGGTGCCCATCTTTTTAGGGCATCAGATGTTGAAATTAGGGTTTGTGCCTCCAATCAAAGTTGCTCAATTCTCTGTCAGCTCCGCAACGAATTCAATGGTGCAGCCATAAGACAATCCAATCATCCGGAATTCAGTGTTGAACGGGGGTATCCACACTGACGTCAGAACAAGAGAAAATGAAAATTATCAGAATTTGACTTAGTCTGGATAAAGTGGGCACCCTTGGTGAAGAAGGGCGCCTAGCTTTTTAAGGCACCTAACTCAACAGTCAGGGTTTGCAAATGTGCCCATCCTCTTCAGTGTTCAACCAGCTTTGATGTGCCTGTCTCCGTCAGATCATCCGACTGGTCGGCTTCCGACAAATTCAGATCGAAGTCAAAGGTACAGAATGAAGGTTTCAAACTCTGAAGAAAATCAGATGAAATTTGACTTAAGTATGGAAGGTTTGAGCGCCCCAAGAGAAGAAAGGCGCCCAAGTTTTTAGGGTATCTAACAGATGAATTCAGGGAAGTGTGTCTAATGTGATCTCTTCGCAGTTGATTTGGCTTTCTAACGAGATATCCAACACGCCGATCAGAGTTCGCAGTCACCAGATACAAGGAGCTGAAAGTAGGGTCCGACGAAGGCTGAAAACCAAGATTCAAAGGAAAACAAAAAAAGTTAAAAAATAATCTAACTCTGGTGAACATGGGCACCCCCAGCCAAGATGGGCACCCAAACTTTTGAGGGCCTAAAATTCACTTTTTGATAGAGTTCGTCTCAGAAGACCCCTCCTCATATCTTGCCAGCTTCACGATGAGCATAACAGGCAGTCGATCTGGTGCCCGGAGCTCCAGATTCAAAGAGATCATCTATAGAAGAGGAGGTAATGAAGTAGTTGAAGATCATAAAAATGACTAACTCTGGACCAAATGGGTGCCCCTGGAAGGAAAAGGCACCTATGATTTTGGAGGTCAAAATGAAGTGTTTTTCCAGAGATGCCTCTAGAAAAATCTTCTCAGAATCAGTCGAGCTCCACAGTGAATCCTTCAGCTCGCCTATCAGATCAATCTACAAACAGGAAATCCGAGGTGAACTAGAAGGTCAAAATGAAGAAAAGTTGAAAATGCCAAAATTTGACTAACACTAGATAAAGTGGGCACCCCTGGTGAAGAAGGGCGCCCAACTTCTCATGCCTTAGAAAATTTTTCGAAGTTTTCAAAAGTTTCAAAATTTGCAAGGAGAATGAGGCGTCCAATTTCAATGAAGCTGAGATTTTAGGGTTTTGGAAATAAAAGAAAAAGAAAGCAAAGTAAAAACAAAACCCTAAGTCCATTTAACACCTCTTTTCAATGTTATTTTTATTATTTTTGCAGGTAGCATCCAGAGGAGAAAGTTGGAGCAGCAAGTTTGAAGAATTTTCATGATCCAAGAATTCATCTTTGCTGGTTTTTCATCAGATTTTTCAGATCAACAAGCATAAACCCTTGCTTTTTCAAGCTTTGTCATCCAGAAGATCGATTTTTTCAAAGAGAAGGCCAAGGCTTTTCATTTTTCAGCCATTTGGGTCTTTTCTCTTCATTCTTCTGAAGAAATTTTCAAGAACTTCATCAAGTTGCAGCAGTTGCTTTTATTTTGCATGTCAGTGAAAACCTCAATGCATTCAATTTTCAACCATCTGGGTCCTCTCCAATTAGTCTTCTGAAGAAAACCCATATCACAACTTTTTTTCAAGAAAATTTCAAATCCTAGGGTTGGCTACTTTTTCGATCAGCCATTAGGGTTTTGCAAATCTAATCAACTGGGTCCGTTTCTAATCTTGTTCTGAACAAAACCCAGGTGCTAGCTTTTTTCGGGAAAAAATTGAAGAAATTAGGGTTTGTTGTTTTTTCAATTAAAATTCAAAATTTTCAAAAACGGACGATCTGGGTTGTCTTGTAACGAAATTCTGAGTAAAACCCATATCTCAGAAATTTTTTCAAAAAAATTGTCCGTTCGAGCAAGAAAATCAGCACTCTAAAAATAGAAATTGCTCAAGACTTGTCTGCACCTAGGCGAGTTTACAGTCGTTCTTCAAGTTTTCCAAAATGGAGTATACTCCCAATGTTTTCAAGACTAAATCAGCTCTTTATCATGATTACATCAAAACCACTGAGACAGACTTGCATCATATCAAGCCGGTGTTCGATCTACACGCCTTGGAGAGCGCAGGCAACACCTCAATCAGGAACCTGGGACATTTTGGACTCCTCGCAGCAGCATCATTTCCTATATTAGTTTAGAGTCTTGAGTTCGTAATCGCTTGCATTAAGCATTACAACCCGGCTACAAGGGAGATCCAGTCAGCAGATGGCAGATTGATTTGCAGTCTAAAGCCTGATATGATCGAGAAGTGTTTTTCCATTCCCCCATGGCCCGAAAGCATTACTCTCTCAAAGGGTGAATGTGAAAGGATATGGAATATGCACAAAGATAAATACAACAAAAAGATTGCACAGAGATGGATGAAAGAAAAGCATAAAACTTTGCCAAAGAATGTCGGGCGAGGAGAGTTTAAGGATGAAATTGCTATCATCATTACCTTGCTCAACAGGGTCACTGGCTCTAAAGATGCCACCAAGTTTCAACCTTGGATGTTTTATGCCATACCCCACATCATGAAGAAAACCGAGTTCTATGATTGGCCTACCTTGATTAGTGATTGCCTACATCAACAAATAACATAATACTTTCAATTTCATGTATTCCACATGGTGTCATATCTAGTCTACCTAGTGGCCTATCAAGGTCAATTTAGAGGGATGAACATCGAGGGATCATTAAGTGTACAACATATATATAACTACTATCCCCAGTTGGAGTTCACGAAGTCGTTGCACCACTACAAAAGGGTGAATGAGGCTTTTCTGATGTACACAGTATGGGACCTAGACAACGAGTTACATGTCTGTATATCTTCAGTTGCCAGGGCAGCAATGGCGGAGTGGGCATATTGGTTTATACAGTTTCCTACCTTCACCTATCTCAGGGTCTATGGTTACTCAGGTGCCCTGCTGATGTTTCCAAGGTATCCGTCAGACGAGGTTGTCTTCATGGAGTTCTTGAGGCAAGCACACGATGTCCACATAGTTTTGAGGAACAAAAGGAGACCCTCCCTCCATTTTCCATTAGGGTTGGTAATTTATACATGCAGGACTACTGCAGATTGCAAGACGATGGGAGATGAGCTAGATAAACTTGGTCTCAAGCCATACAGCGAGAGACAATCATTTGATCCACATGGTGTCTATGCTGGCCGACTTGAGAGGAATTATGATCATATAGCCGCACTTGAAGATTTTTGGGCTAATTGTACAGATGAGTTTGAGGTGCGGAGGTGTAGTTACAACAAGCTCTCTCTTCATCAGATGAAGGATTGCTTGAATGAAGACATAGAAGGGTTATCAGATGATGACGAGGATGTGCTTCTCCTGATGTATAATCAGAAGCAAATTGAAGATCAGCCCCTTCCACAAGTTAACTGGGCTAATAAAGAGTCACTCTCAGTTGAAGACAGGACAAGACAAATCCTTGAGTACAGTAAGGTTTTCCTAATCCTTAAAAGGAAAAACTCCATTCCAGTAGCAGAGCCGCCAAGGGCAATTCCCTCTTCTTCCAGAGCACAGTCAAAAGGGAAGGGAAAAAGTTAGTTTCAAGAAGGCGTCAAAGGTAGTAGATCAAATAAAAATGTAAAAAGAAGGTTGGATTTCTCAGGCATAGTCATATAGGAGCCGCCTTCAACACATGTTTTTGTACCTTTGACAGGTTCTTCACCGATTCACATTGACCTTGATATTGAAGATGATGAGGAAGTTACAGTTGCACCTCCTAAGGAAGTTAGTAAAGATACTACCGTGTCTTGGCTTGAGAACTCCTTAGGGAGGGTTAGGAGAAGGCCTTCATATCAAGTAAGTGTTGATGATCTCGATAACATCTATCAGGAACCTCCTAAGAAGAAAGCAAAGAAACTAGTTCACTTTGATAGGAATCCTGATAATGAGATAGTCATGGAGACTGCATTGCCCCCAGAAGATAAGAACAGGGATGAGGTGAATATGGATGACTTCGTCATGGTCAAGGCTAATCTCGGTAGAAATACCAGACATGCAGATTTGAGTCTTTTCAGAGTTGTGTCCGAAAACCTTCAGGAAAGAGTGCTTAAGGATGGAGAAGACAAGGTAGCCCTCAAGGCTGAAAATCAGCAGCTTAGGCTCTTCATTTCTAACCTTGTCCATGGTTCTTCACAGGCAACCCAGTTGCTGCCCCATATTTTAGAGACACCAGCTGATCATCATCAGTGATGCAGAGGGAATGAGAACTTTAGGAAAACAACACAATGATTTCAAAGATCACAACAATGCACTCTCAATCACCCTTATAGAAACAAGGCTCAATGGCTCACTTATAACTTATATGCTTCCTTATGGACCCAAACCTTGGAAGTGCTCTTAATATACTCATACAAACTTGTCTTGAATGTTTACAAAGCCCCAACCCTCTGTCTTAAGCACAACTCACTTTTTGCACCTTGACTAGGCTTCTAGCCCAACTAGGCCTCCTGCGGTGGTTTTTTTAACTTTACTCACAACTTCCCCAAAGGACTTACCAAAATAATGATTGTTTTAGATGTGGTTTATGACCCTACACAACATACCCAGACCTTGATGGCACTTGTTTTGGATCGGACTTCCCAAATCCTGCTGTTTCCATAAAAACTATGCCAAATTAGCCCTCTTTTTCAAAGCAACCCTACTCAAATCTTAACTCCAGATTATAATACTTTCAACAGTACCTTAAAATGTTCCCAAACCAAGGATTTTCAGGTTTTTAGGCGCCTATGACACCCTTGACACCCTCAAACATAAAACACTCACTAAATTGCCTCAAAACTAGGGCTTCTTGGATCTTGGCCTTCCAAACACTTCCAGATCCCTCTCTTTGAATTTTCACCATTAGATCAACATAATAAATCAATCCAAACTCAAAAACTTGCCCCTTATTAAGGCAGATCTCCTGCTGCTATTCCTTAGCCCCCATCCCCATGCACTTTGCATTGTCCAATCTTGGTGTACACCTTAATATTTCCTCTTTCCTGCACATTAGTTGTTAGGTTTGTATTATACATGTTATAAGTGATCCATTTCAAAGGTTACAACATCATTCTACCTTGAAATGGATCAATCATCCATAAAAACCCTCAAAATCAATGAAAATCTGCACTTTCTTGAGGACAGTCAGCAATAATATACAAATAATTGATTGATTGTTGCTTTTAGGACATTCAAATGACTTCAAAACAAGTTGATACAAGTCCCTAAACCATCCTACTAAATAAATCTTCAATCGAAATCAATAAATCATCAAAAGAGCACAAGAAAAATGCAAGAAATTGCTATTTTTTTGTTTTTTTCCTATAGCAGTCCGTACAAAATCCGTACTAGCAACCCAAACTCAGTAAAAATTATTCCTTTAGGGTTATAGACCCATCCCACAATTGCTCAAACCGTTTGGAATTGGTTTGATTACATTAAAGTTGCTAAAACTCCTAAAAATCACTTTCCCGCCCAAAGTTGGAAGTTTAAAATTTGAATTTTCCAACTTTTATTTTATTAACTCCTACTTACTAAAAATACTTAAAACCTATTAAATGGAATTATTCAACCTTAATTAACATGATTAAAACACTAAAAACCTATCTAGACTCTTAGGACATTATTTGTCCAATTACAATGCATTTTGGTCCTATGGTCCTTATCAAGACCCTTAGGACATTTGACTCCCTTAATGTTTTTAACCATTTCAAAAGCCATTATAGCTTCAAAATGTCATAATTAATTTTCTAAGTTCCTTGATAGGTCTTCATGACCCCTACATCCTCATGTCTCTTGAAGTGTTCCTTGAAGAGCTTGGGTGCTCCTGCACCAATCAGTTGAGACAATTGGTCATATGTGGGAAAGAAACTCAAGAATGGATCGAGAGTTTCATTGTCAGAGGAAGGGAGATCTTGGCACAGATGTTCCAGTTAAGAGAAAACGCTCACAAGCTATGTCAAGGTATTCAAGGGTTTGAATAAACACTGGCTGAAGTTAGACCAAGGCATGAGATTATCATTACTGATTTAGACAACCTATGGTCCAACAGTTTCAAAAGAACACAAGAGACAAATCCTTGCTTGGAGAGAGCGTCATGTTTTCAAAATTAAAACTTATGAGAGGATATCCGAAGAGTTCATCGTCTATAGACAAAGGGTGATTGAAGCTCTTCTTTTCATCAGTGAGTTCATCACAAAGATTCCTTCTTAGTACAGTCTTGAAGATGGTTCCTACGTCAGGCTTGATGAAGTGCAGGATCAATTCCAGAGTGTTGTTCGCAGTTGCAATCCAGTTGGCAGAAGGATGGGTCATATTTCAATGATGTCAGCAAAGTTCGAGAAAGTGGCCAATGGGGTCGAAGATTTCCTGAGATCTATTGTAGATGCTGAAGATATTCTAGAAAAGCGGTGTTTTGCTATTGATGGCATAGATGCACCGAACTGGGACATAGTTTCTAATTTCCTAGTGGACATGATCGAGCTTTAAAGTAGCTTTCTTCTAGAAGCTTTCTTTCCCGCTTTCTTTCTATTCTTGGAATAATCCTTATCCATTCTTTGAGAAGAGAAAGAAGATAGAATGTAATAGTTGGCGTCTCCCACTTTTTTCTGCTTTCTAGGGTTTTAGATGTTATCTTCTTTATAGATTTAGTAATAAAGCTTGCTTGTCGAGCAAGCCCTAGATTGTGAAAGCAAGGAGATTTTAGGGTTCCCTACTCCTCAGCTTGTCTATAAATAAGAGCCTTTGCTCATTATTTTCTTTAACCGTGCTAGTGAGAACAAAACGCTGAGCCTATTGTGCCTTCTATTTGTTACTCAAGTATTGTTCAATTGTGTTGTGATAAGCAAATTGTTGAGCCTTTTTAGCCAACAAGGAGTTAGTGTAATTGTTGTTTCTATTGTGTGAAGAGCAAGATTACAAGCCTCTTTAGCTACAATTTCTTGTTCCAGGCATGTTAGAAGTGAGCTTGTTCTAGAGATTTGAGTAATAAAATCATGAGCCTCCTTTGCCTTGGTCCAAAATCTCAAATTTCCATTATTTATGTTCTACTTCTATGATCTTGATTTCAACGTGCATTGAAGTGTGTAGATGTTTGTTGGGAAATAGTTTATTGAAGTATTTTGTCAGAAATCTACCTTGTTAATTTCTAGCTTCTCTTGCTCTGCATATTACTTGAGAGGTTAGGAACGTCTCTAGTTTAAGTTAGTCGTAGTTGAAGTTCTTTAAATCAGAAAATCTCAGCGGCGGTGTTTGTGTTTAATAAACCTTGTGCTCTAAGTTGATAAAAAAGATAGGAAACTTAGTTCTAGTTTACTTTCTTTCAAACACCATCAACAAGAGGGAGCTTCCCCGCCTAATTTGAAGAGCAGTTTATCTGTGCATAGCTGTAAGTTTCAAATACGCATACCAGAGGTGCGAATTTAAACGCCAACAAGTCTAATTCGTTTTGTTGGGATGTTTGGTTTGTCCCATATCTCATGGTACTTGCTCTAATTTCCTTTTGGTTGCTCTATTGTGGAAGGGTTTAGGCCCTTTCAAAAACATTAAATGACAAAATGAGAACTCTTTATCATTCAAAATATTAATTCTAGTTGGTTGCCATATTCAATGACTAGGATGATGTTGTAGTAGGCCACTTGACTAAGTTCAATCCATTGGAAGGTTATGATTAGAGCCAACTAAATCTTGATTTTGATGAAAAGGGCTCCTTTGTCATGACAACTTAGCTAAAAAAAAATTTCTTGGGTTGTTGAATGTGAACATTTGTGGACTTTTATTCATCCTTGATTTATGTAAAACTCATGCTTCTCACACCAACTTGATTGTTGAATGTGAACACTTGTGGACTGATGTAACCATTGCGAGATGTGTGATGATACATGATTTTAAAGCTAAATGAACATGATGCAAGCTATTTTAACATGATTTATGCTAAGATGATCAAGATGTGTGAGTGCAAAGCTAATCTAAATGGATTTTAAGCTAAAAATATTGAAAACTTAATTACCAAATAAGCTACATGAAGCATCTATGTTAACATGAAAGCCATTAATGGAAGCTAAGCTAATTAATGTAAGTAATTAAGCTAAAATGATACTAAATAAATGCTAAATATGAGTGTATGAGTGTAAGTGTGAGTGATTTCAACAACATGAGTTTTCTCTCAAAAAGATGAACCCCTTTGTCTCCAAATAGTGATCTATTTATAAGAGGACAAATGAGAAATAGGAGGGTTGAGATAAAAAAAGGTTAATCAATGCTCAAGGATGGAAGAAGTTGGAGGCATGGATCATGGATTCTCATCAAGGGATTAGAATCAATGATGAGATTTAATCAAGGGTTCACCTTTATCCAAACAAACACACTTTTAACTTGCACAATAAGTCATAAGTTAACTTGCACAAGAAGTCTTGTAAGTTTGTTATAGAAAAGGAATATTCCCCTTTTTCAAAATGGGTGACGAAAAATAGATATTTAACAAATTAAAACAAAGTTTAATTGTGCAAAAGGGGAAGGAATATTCCTTTTGGAGGAATGCACACGCTTGGAATATTCCTTTGCAAGTGGGGGGCGGAATTAGATTTATTAGTAGTTGATAATTAAAACAATGTTTATATGCATTTTTAGAAGAATTAGATGATATTCATTAAATAAAATGATTTAATGAAAGGGGGAAAGTGAAATGACATTTAATTAAATAACTTAGGGTTATTTAATTAAATAAGAATATTTTAAGATTTAAATTAAATAGTTTGATGTATTTAATTTAATAAGAGGAAATGTTAGTATGAAAGAGGGTGAATTAACTCAATTAAATTAATTAGGTTAATAGATGCAAATGACATAATTACTTAAAATAGCTAGGCTAATTTAATCAATTAAGTGAAAAGAGGATGGGTTTTAGGAGGAAATGATGCTAGTATACCTGATTTGAGTGCATGATATCATCTAGGATATTTTTAAGTGTCTACATTTTGCCCCTCTTCGAAGCGAGGTACTTGTTACTTTGGTTCAAAGACTGACGCTTTCCAGATTAAAAACTGTTGCTTAAATCAAAAAAAAAATTTATTTTGGGATGCCCCACTATTGCCCCAATGAAAGGAATAAGCTGGTTCCCTTCCCCCTCGAGAAATCGGGTAGAAATTTTGAATTTTGGGTTGATTTCTCGACAAAGGTTAAATGCTACCTCAGGGGTCCAAAAAGGCTTTGGGATGTAAAAAAAATGCCAAAAATGCCAAAAATGATGCAAAATAAGCATTAGTTTGGAAATATTGGTGAAAATGGTAAAAAACCCTAGCTTTTGGCTAAAATTAGGGCAAAAAACCCTAATTTTTATGCTTAAATAGGTGAGGAAGGGTTACTTTCAATTCATTTGTGCATTCACACCTTAGAGAATTCTTGCATTTTAAGCTTTGACCTCCTAACAAAATGGTGCAATGAAACATTTTTGATCGGGTTTGAGAGTACCAAAGGCCTCTAAGCGTAGGACCACCGGTATACAATTTGAAACTTGACTTTTGTTTTGACTTTTGAGTGCATTTATTGCAATTTGAAATTTGGGTTTGGGTGGCGTTGCTAAATAGCAATGCTATTTTGAGAATCAGTGATGCTATTGTGATGAGTGACACATTTCACGATTTAGAATTAGGGTTTCTTGATTACAAATCGCGATGCAGGTGTAAATTGTGATGCACCCGCCCAATTTGGAATTTGAATTTAGGGTTTCCAAATTTAAAATGGTGACACAGGTGTGATGAGCGATGCTAGTCGTGATTTGCAATTTCAATGCATATAGTGTCGCTATTTGGAATTTGAATTATAGTGTTGCTTTCATAAATAGTGACACTTTCGTAAATAGCAACGCTTTTATCATTTTGGGGGACAAAAGTTCCAAAATTTAGCTAGTTTTAGTGAATTTTGACCTCGTGTGCTTCGTGGGTGCAGGAGGTTATCCAACCTTTGATGTCCCACAAGCACCGGTCCTTAGTTTTGTCCTGACTTGATGATTTTTCTGAGCTTTGATATGATGTAGGATTTACTAAACTAATGCAGGATATGATGCCTGTCACGAGGTTCTTGACCAGGATTCCATTGTCTTGGTCAACTCCTAGATTTACCTTGAGATGTACAAAGGTTGAGCGTCGACTTTCAAATTGATCGTGGTTGTAGTGATTTCAGGTTTAGTTGCCCCAGAGTGACAGAGTAGAGGGTTCAACCCTGGATGGGGGTTGGCTTGGCATAGGATGCTCTTCCAGAGGATTCAATATGCACGGGGCCCCATGATGTTGGCCTCCCTATACCATGATATGCATGACTTCATGTACTGTGATGGGAGAGTGATTGGTACAAGAGTCACTCTTCTTCATATATGGGCATGGGAGCACATTGTTGTGCTCCAATCGATTGTACACATGAAAGATGTGGAGCTAGATGATCCGGTTGTCTGGCGGTATAGAGGTACCATCACTCTTCAGCATATAGGGCAGCTTGGTATCCCATATTGGCAAAGAGTGATTGATGATATGAAAGTATTTAGATGACAGTCATGGCTCCAGATGCATGCATGGTATGATGATGTACAACAATTATTCTTTGCTCGACAAACCCATTTTATGCAAGGTTGAGAGCATACCATGATTGAGAGGTACCTACCTGATAGAGTTGCCAGATAGTTTGGTGAGAGGTAGGACATGACTGATGATGCATATACAACCATGTTTTTTAGATTAGCATGAGAGACGACATTGGGGACATATGATCCCAACCCACGAGGTTTTTGAGGGCTTCTGACAATTGGTTGCGAGGCCATGGGCTTATGATTAAGGAGAAGCAGATGCACAAACTATGCCTACATATGATGCATGGTTCGTACCTCCTCTCAAACTGATAGATCCACTAGGTATACCTCCACGAGGGAGGTCGAGAGGGAGGGGTATAGGCAGAGGTTGAGGCTACCCACAAGATGGGCAGGGCAAAGGACAAGATGGCCAGGATGGCCAATAACATGACAAATAGGTCCTAGGTGCACCACCATTGCATCAGTAGCCACCTCAACAGCCACCCATACAGTAGTAGCCAGTGCAACAACAACCCGTACAACCACTACTATGTTGCAAGTATGAGCTAATTTGGTGGTGTTGTCATTCATGTTGTCATTGATGTCAACACTATTCAGTATGTTGCGGATTGCATATGTATGGTTGAGATGTTGGTGAGATGTTGTGAGTACATAGAGCTATCTTTATGGTGTTGCAGATATGTTGGTTTGATGAGTTTCCAAGTTCCAGAAAATTAATGGAGAAAATAAATTAGAGAGTTGGAAGTGTTCAGATTGTGCTTTGGTATGTGCTCCATGTTTCTCCTGTGTTGATCCTATTCCTGTGCGGTTGTGAAGTATTAATTAAGGTGATCTGATGATGATATATTCTGAGTTTCAGTTTCTGGTGAGATGGTACATGAAAGTTGTGTTCACCGGTATGTGTGTTCTATCGACAGTGTCAGTGATCTGTGAACTGAGAGAAATATGTTTTCTCTGAAGCCCTTCACTGTTATGTTTTAGAACTTTCGGATCTGGGATATGCTTTGTGAAGGTCTTTCCTATGCTCAGGCGAAGTGGTTTGAAGTTTGGTAATCCGGAAATCATATTTCAATATTTATGTATGTGTTTGCGCAGTCTGATTCAACTGGTGAAGGAAATTCAGTAATTGGAATCTATTGTTATTTCTATGGATGTATCTGGAAGGTTCTGAGATGTATTCCCGTGTATAATGAAGCATGTTGTGGTGTCTGTGTGTCATCTTCTTGTTGGGAAGCACGTGCATCATTTATAATTTGTGTTTTCGTTAGGTTTGGCTGACCTGGTGTTTACACTTCATTCGAAGAATAAAATTTAAATATAGGAAGCATGTAGAAGATTCAAGAATATTATTTTTTATGTTTTTATTGGTCCACTCTTATTCCTTTCCATCACAAGAATTTAGAGTTTTCGACCTAATTTGAATTTATGAAACGACATATTGTGGTTGACCTTGGAGAAAGTTTCTAAGGTTGAGAATAGTATAAAAGCAAGACAAATTGTGAAGAGATGTATGACACTGTGATGCAAAGTGACAAAAGTGTGCCACAAATCATAAGAGCAGAAGTGAGTGTGAGAAAGTTTAGTTAGCAGTTTTTTCAGTAAGTTGAAGTTTTTTGTAATCCTGCGAATGTGCTTTAATTGTAGTGGTGGATCTTTTGTTCTCTTTTGTATATGTAGGTAGTGAACCTCCCTGTTGGACAGCGAGCCTTTGTATTTGGATAGTGAGTCCTCTTTTGGGAAGTGAGCCCTTGGAAGTGATCCTTTGCATTCAGTTTATAATCTTTAAATTGTGAGTTAACCCTCACCGTGGTTTTTCCCTTATTGGGTTTTCCACATAAAAATCTGGTGTTCATTGTGTTGATTTACTTTTTGTTATTTGTGTTTCATGCTCATATTTAATAAGAGAATAGTGTGGTTAAATATTTGATAAGTGATAAAGTTTTAAGTTTGAATTTGTGTGACAACTAATTCACCCCCCTCTCAGTTGTCTTGTGCATGTTTAACAATTGGTATCAGAGCTTTGGTTCCTTGCGTTAGAGTTTAACCGCTTAAGGAAGATCCGATGGCGCACAAATTGGCGATCCTTGTGTTTGATGGAACTGACTACAAATATTGGAAGGGACAAATGAGAAGATATATCATCTCTCTTGGTTTCAAGACCTGGAAGGATGTTGACAATAAGTATGCAATTCCGTCCAGTGGTGTTAATTTTGTAGATGAGATCTCTGCTTATGAAGAAAATGAGAAGTCAAAGTATGTGATTTGTAGTGGTTTATCTAAAAATGAGTGAATGAAGGTTAATTCCTTGGATATTGCATATGAAGTCTTAAAGAAGTTGGAAGACATGTATGAAGGGAATGAAAAAGTGAAATTGACAAAGAGACTAGCAACAAAGCGTAGATTTGTGAACCTGAAAAATGGAAGATGGTGAAGAATTTACAAGTTTCTTTCACAGAGTTGAACAAATTGCAAATGAAGTTAGAAATCAAGGAGGAAAGCTGTCAGATGAAGACATAATAGAAAAATCCTTATCACCCTACCAGACTACTATAGCGATAAGATTTCAGTGATTGAAGAATGTATGATCTTAAGTACACCTTGGAACACTTGTTCGGCACCTTGCAGGCATTTGAATTGAGAAAGATAGATGGAAAGACAAAAGATAGAAGAAAAGATAGAGATGACATTTAAGGAAATGAAGATTGAGGAGGAACCAGATAGCGACGATGTTGATGAGTTAGAAGCTAACTTCACTAGGAAGTTGAAGAAAGGTACCATAAATTATAAAGGTATGTTTCCCTTTAAATGCTTTAGTTGTGGTAATATTGGTCATTATGCTTCAAAATGTCTGAATAAGGCTGCACATAAAAAGAACAAGGATTATAAGGATAAGGATAGGAAGGATAAGAAGTATAAGAAGCTGTACTATGTTAAGGAAGAGGTAGGTATTTCTGATGATGAATCTAAAAATGAGGTTGATGATAGTGAATGCTTATTCTTAGCTTTGGAAAGTAAATCTGTACCCACTAACTCAGGAAAATGTGTAAGCAAGAAGACCCTAGAGGCTAAGAAGAATAGGATGGAAGGTACTCTGGTCACCGCATTTCATGCAAGACAGGATGAAGACTACTAGGTAATTGATAGTGAATGTTCAAATCACATCACCAGAGATAAGAGTAAGTTCACTAAACTTGAGAGATGTGATGGTGGATTAGTTATGTTAGGTGATGATTCAGGAGCTAAGATCTGTAGTAAAGGTTCAATCAATTTTTATGGAGTGCATAGCATTGATGATGTATATTATTTGAAGGGTTTGAGGCATAATCTTCTAAGTGCTGGTCAAATGTGTAGCAATGACTTTAAACTTGTGTTTCAAAACAATACCTGTGAAATAAAAATAGGATCCAAAAATGGAGATATGATTGTTGTTGGAAGAAGAACTCATGGAAACATTTATCAGCTAAAGGGAGTTGATGGACATTGTCTTGTATCTCAGATTAGTGAGAGTTGGCTATGGTACAAGAGAATGGGACATGTGAACTTTGATAACCTGGTCAAGATCAGTGCAAAGGAGATTGTTCGAGGACTGCCTAGAATCACAAGACCTTCTAACACTATTTGCATAAGTTGTCAATTGGGGAAGCAGACAAGAAGTAGCTTTAAAGGAAAAGAACATTCTACTACCAGAATGTTGGAGTTAGTACATATTGATCTATGTGGTTTGACTAAGACTGGAAGCTTGAATGGTGACAAATATTTCATGTTGCTTATTGATGATTACACTCAAATGACATGGGTTGCTTTTCTCAGAGAAAAGAATTAGGCCCTGGATAGGTTTAAGGTATTCAAAGCAAGAGTGGAAAAATGAAGTAAATCTAAAATAAAGTGTTTAAGATTTGATAGAGGTGGTGAATTCACTTCTGGTGAATTTAGTACATTCTATGAGAAGCATGGCATAAAAAGATAGTTTTTTGCTCTGAGAACCCCACAACAGAATGGAGTAGTTGAGAGAAAAAATAGGACAATACAAGAAGCTACTAGAATTATGATGAAAGAGTCTAATGAATCGAATGTATATTGGAGAGAAGCGATACATACTGTTGTTTATGTTCTTAACAGAGTTCAGATTAGACACAACAACATAAAGACACCTTTTGAGTTATGGACTAGTAAGACTCCTACTGTGAAATAATTTAAGGTATTTGGAAGCAGATGCTATATTAAAAGAGATGATGAAAATTTTAGAAAGTTTGATGCTAGATGTGATGAAGGAATCTTTCTTGGATACTCTACCACTAGCAAGGCATATAGATGTTTTAACAAAAAGATTAAGGAAGATTATTGAAAGTGCTAATGTGAAAGTTGATGAAGACATAGGCAGACCTATTGAGATAAGTGAAGTTGAACCTAATGATCCTATCTATGGACATATACCTAAAGAAAATAAGGAGAAGGAAGAAGAAGAATAAGAAGAAGAAGAAGAAGAAGAAGAAGAAGAACAAGTGGAAGAAGAAGAAGAGAATGAACCAAAACCTATTACTAGGACTCCTAAATATGTATAGAAGAATCATCTGGAAGATCAAATAATTGGAGACAAGAGTGAAGGTGTGAAGACAAGAAACAAAGTTGTAGCTGAGGTAAATTTTTGTTTACTCTCTAAAATAGAACCTAAATATGTAAAAGAAGCATGTGAAGATGAAAGTTGGATGAGAGCTATGAAAGAGGAATTGCAACAGATAGAAAAGAATCAGACATGGGAAATAGTCCCTAGGCCTATGAACAAAAATGTGATTGGCTCAAAATGGGTGTTCTGGAACAAATTGAATGAAAATGGAGTAGTAAGAAATAAGGAAAGATTTTTATGCAAAGGATATTCACAAGTTGAAGGTATAGATTTTGAAGAAACATTTTCCCCTGTGGCCAAAATGGAAGCTATCAGAATGTTTTTGGCATTTTCTGTACACAAGGATTTCAAAGTATATTAGATGGATGTTAAGTTAGCTTTTCTGAATGGTGAGTTGGAGGAAGAAGTGTACATGGAGCAACCTAAAGGGTTTCAGTTTTCTGACAAGCCGGATATGGTTTGTAAATTGAAGAAAGCATTTTATGGATTGAAGGAAGCTCCCAAAGCTTGGTATGCAAGACTAGACATATATCTAACAAAGCAAGGATTCAACAAAGGTTCTACTGACAGTAACCTCTACTTCAAAGTGCAAGGTAATAAGATGTTGATTGTAGTTGTTTATGTTGATGACATCATTTTTGGTGGAAATGAAGGCATGTGTAAAAAGTTTGCTGAAGAAATGCAGAAAGAATTTGAGATGTCTATGATTGGTGAATTGAATTTCTTCCTTGGCCTGCAAGTGAATCAAACTGACAAATGGATATTCATTTCACAATATAAGTATGTAAAAGAGTTGTTGAAAAAGTTTGGAATGAAGGATTCTAAACCGGTTTGTACTCCTATGGTAACCAAATGTAAGCTGAGCAAGGATGATGAATCTGCTAAGATTGATCAAAGAAAATACAGATCCATGATTGGTAGACTATTGTACATTACTGCTACCAGACCATATATTATGCATGCAATGTGCTTAGTTGCTAGATTTCAAGCAGATCCTAGAGAAGAACATCTTATGGCTGTAAAAAGGATATTTAGATATCTTAAAGGCACACCGGATTATGGACTATAGTACCCTAAGAGTGATGATTTCACCCTGAGTGCTTATACAAATGTTGATTGGGTTGGATACGTAGATGACTAGAAGAGTACCAGTGGTGGTGCTTTCTTCCTTGGTGGAAGACTAGTTTCATGGTTGAGTAAAAAGAAAGACTCGGTCTTTTTATCCACTGCAGAGGAAGAATACATTGCTACAACATCTTGCTGTACACAAGTTCTGTGGATGAAGTAGACTCTGAAAGATATTTTGTTGTATGTGATGAGCCTATCCCCATTTTCTGTGATAATACTAGTGCAATAAACATTTCGAAGAAACCAATTATGCATTCAAGAACGAAGCACATATCTATCAAGTATCATTTTCTGAGAGAAAAAGTGTTGGAGAATGAAGTTAGATTGGAGTATGTGGCTACAAAGGAAAAAATTGTAGACATATTTACTAAGGCTCTTCTGAAGGATGCTTTTGAGAATCTTAGGGAGAGGTTGGGGGTCATTGGCCCTTCTAACTAGGTGCACATGAAGGTGCATCAGTCCAGTGATTTCATAGATTCTTGATTAATCTGGACTGATAGATGGGTCTACTTTGCAGGGGGAGTAGAAAAGGTCTTTCATTGTTGCATATGAGTGTACTCCTAAGGGGAAGTAATCAGAGCAGTTGTTCTTTGCCATTGATGCCAAAGGGGGAGAAAAGGCTATGTGTTGTCATCAATGACAAAGGGGGAAATTGTTGCAAGTATGGGATACTTTGGTGGTGTTGTCATTAATGTTGTCATTGATGTCAACACTGTTCAATATGTTGTTGATTGCATATGTATGGTTGAGATGCTGGTGAGATGTTGTAAGTACATAGAGCTATCTTTATGGTGTTGTAGATATGTTGGTTTGATGAGATTCCAAGTGCTTTTGAGAAAATTAATGAATAAAAGAAATCAGAGAGTTGAAAGTATTCAGATTGTGCTTCGGTATGTGCTCCACATTTCTTCTATGTTGATCCTATGCCTGTGCAGTTGTGAATTCTTAATTAAGGTGATTTGATGATGATATATTCTAAGTTTCAGTTTTTGGTGAGATGGTAAGTGAAAGTTGTGTTCACCGGTATGTGTGTTATGTTGGTTTGTGGTAATTGATCATGCTATACTGTACACCCCAACATGTATGAGTTCCGCAAGACAAGATATTGCACATGCTATAGGAGTTGTTAGCAGGTATATGAGTCATCTCGGTGTTGAGCATTGGAATGCGGTAAAATGGATTCTCAGGTATTTGAGAGGTACATTCAATAAGTGTTTATGTTTTGGGGGCTCTAATATTGATTTAAAAAGATATGTTGACTCAGATTTGGCAGGGGATGTAGATACCAGGCGAAGTACCACAAGTTATGTTTTTATAGTTAGAGGGACAACAATGAGTTGGATTTCTTGGTTGAAAAAGGTGGTTTCTTTATCCGCCACAAAGGCAGAGTATGTTGTTGCAATAGAGGCGGCAAAGGATATGATATGGCTACAAGCTTTCATGGAAGAGTTGGGAAAACAACAGGCTGAGAATTATTTGTTTACAGACAGCCAGAGTGCTATACATCTTGCAAAGAATTCTACCTTGCATTCTAAAACCAAACACATACAGTTGAGATATCATTTCATTTGGTCAGTGTTGGAGGATGGATAGGTAAAGCTGGAAAATATGCACATAGATGCAAATCTAGCAGACATGTTTACGAAGGTGATGACAAGGGAGAAGCTGAGCTCCTCTTCAACTTCGGTTGGCCTTCAAGGTTGAATTCAAGTATAACAAGAGAAACAGGGTCCAAGGTGCTTATTTCCAGTGGGAGCTGTAAGTGTAGTGTAGTTGTCTAGGATCAGTTTCCAAGTGGGAGATTGTTGGTTTGTGGCGACTAATTATGCTATAATGTACCCCCTGGCATGTATCCTTGCTGGCGTTTGGGATCAGGCTAGGCCCCGGGTGGGGGTTCAGGGATGGTAGCCCCTGAAAAGTTGGGGTTCAGGGGCAGTAGCTCTCGAGGAATTTTTTTTTGCCATTTTTTTCGCATTGTCACCGAAAATGAAAGAAAAATGACTTTGTAAAACCCTAATTTTGGAAGCTTCTAAAAAGTTTGTTATAAGGGTTTGGGATGGGGGTTACAGTATGTAGAAAAAGGCGATTATTCGCGAGATTGTAATAAGTTTTGCACTAGACAATAAAATCATTGGATGGTTGCAGTTTGGTGGATGTAGCCTAGATTGGGTGAACCACGTTAAATTCTCTGTGTTATCTTTCTGTGTGTGTTTTGTTTCTCTATTTATTAATCAAATCTACATTTAATTGTTAGATATCTGTTGTCTAACCGTAACATGTTCTATCGACAGTGTCAGTGATCTATGAACTAGGAGAAATATGTTTGCTCCACAACCCTCCGCTATTTTATTTTAGAACTTGAAAATATGGGATATTCTTTGTGAAGGTATTTCCTATGCTCAGGCAAAGTGGTTTGAAGTTTAGTAATCTAGAAATCATGTTTCAGTATTTTTGTGTGTTTGCACAGTCTAATTAGACTGGTGAAGGAAATTCAGTGATTGGAATTTGTTGTTATTGCTATGGATGTATCTGGAAGGTTATGAGATGTATTCTCGTGTATAATGAAGCATGTTGTGGTGTCTGTGTGTCATATTTTTGTTGGGAAGCATGTGCATCATTGATAATTTGTGTTTTTATTAGGTTTGGCTGACTTGGTGTTTACACTTCATTCGAAGAATAAAATTTAAATTGAAGAAGCATGTAGAAGATTCAAGAATATTATTTTTATGTTTTTATTTGTCTACTCTTATTCCTTTCCACCGCGGGAATTTAGAGTTGCTGACCTAATTTGAATTTATGAAATGACGTATTGTGGCCGATCTTGGAGAAAGTTTCTAAGGTTGAGAATAGTATAAAAGCAAGACGAATTGTGAAGAGATGTATGACATTGTGATGCAAAGTGACAAAAGTGTGCCACAAATCATTAGAGTAGAAGTGAGTGTGAGAAAGTTGAGTTACTAGTTTTTTTCAATAAGTTGAAGGTTTCTGTAATCCTACGAATGTGCTTTAATTGTAGTGGTGGATCTTTTGTTCTCTTTTGTATCTGTAGGTAGTGAGCCTCCCTGTTGGACAGTGAGTCCTTTGTAGGCAGTGATCCTTTGTATTTGGACAGTGAGTCCTCTTTTGGGCAGTGAGCCCTTGGCAGCAAGCCTTTGTATTTAGTTTATAATCTTTATATTGTGAGTTAACCCTCACCCTGGTTTTTCCCTTATTAGATTTTCCACATAAAAATCTAGTGTTCATCGTGTTGATTTACTTTCTGTTATTTGTGTTTCATGCTCATATTTAATAACAAAATAGTGTGGTTAAAGATTTGTTAAGTGATAAAGTTTTAAGTTTGAATTTGTGTGACAAATGATTCACCCCCCCTCTCAGTTGTCTTGCGCCTGTTTAACACACTACTAGGGTTGTATCCCTATGATGTTCAGATACAATAGTTGCAACAACAGTTGTAGGTGGTTATAGCGAAATCAAGCTCAGTAGCAGGTTCAGGCACTTAAACGGAGAGGGATCAAGATCATTAGCTTAGATAGGCCTCAGATATGCAGTTGGCACAAGAGGTTGGGTGGCACCAACAGTTAAAGGCTATGACAGCTGCAACATAGGGACAAACAATTTATACCCATCTATATAGAGAGGCCATGACTATGGCTACCTATTATCGCATGCATTATCACTGGGATGTCTCTCAGGCGATGAGGCAACTAGATTATTCACAGAGGAGTGGAGCACATCCTTGAGCTGAGGATCAACTACTAGATAGACAGGTGGGAGAGTCGAGCAACCATTAGGGCTATCTATTTGTATAGACATTTTTTTATTATTGTTTGATTGTTTATACAGATATACATTCATGGGCTCCTTTTTGATAGCCTTATGGATATTGTACTTTTGATTGATATACAAACTAATGTAGATATTGTACCATGTTAGTCACCATTCTTTTTATATATATGAGATGATATGAATTTACAACGTGATGTATTCTTTATTTTATGTTTTATGAATGTATGGATGCATATGATATGATGTGATGTGATATTATATGTTTATTCAATATGATTATGTATGAATGCAATGTGATGGATTCACTTCTTTTATTCATGTTTATGTGATATGTGATGATGATCTATGATGTATATAAGATGCAATGATATGGGATGGATGCAATGTAATGCAATGGATATATTATATTCTTTTTCAATATATTTTTATGATATACTATGGGATGGATGGTATGATATGTTTATGTGATGCTTATGCAAATGATATGGATGCATTTATTTTTTGTGTATTTTTCTATGCAATTTATGAGATGATGAAGTATGCATATGGATGTATATAAATGTTCATGCTACATATGCTCATGCAAATGTTCATGATATGGATGCGGTGTATGCTTATGCTATGTGATAATGATATGCATGCATGATGATGATTTGTGGCTGCAGGATGGGTGTATTGATGATATTTTTTTTTAGACTGTCATGATAATAGGTTAGCATGGAAAGAAGAGAGAAGAATGAGGTGAATGATTTAACGATTGATTTCGATGATAAAGTCCAATAAGTATATGGTCCACTGGGACTTTATTAGAGATGGTGATGAGAGATGCATGATGATTATGATTTTCTCATATATTTGGATTGGAATTTTCCGTCATTCCTTATTTTTGATATAACACATAGAAACGATGCATCAAGGTATTAATAACTAGGATGGAATTGTATCTAGTGTAATGGATTTTGACTCCACAAATAGATAGGATAGTTCTTGTTCACACCTTGACATACGAAAACCTCGTTGGAATGTAGCTTGGAATTTTAGAATATCTTGGACCAAAGTATATGCAATAGTCAACAATCTACCCCAAATGACTTCCCTACACACAACTAAGCAAGTATCCACCAAGATTATTTTACAAGAATACCCACAAGCACCACAAACAAAAGATAATGATTGATGCCCCATTCCTTTCTCTCTAAATCATTTTGATAGACATCATTGAGAGGTCCTCAGAATGGGTCATGAGATAAATCAGAAGAAAAGATCAAAGACAAATAGTCAGTGTTATCTATATCTCTTGCCAGTTTAAAATAGCTAAGGTGACTCTTGATACTGATGTCCATCGCATGAAGGATACATCCTAGGAAATGTTGATCAGATGTGATTAGGATGAGGTGTGTGATAAGTCGTTGATACAAACTCCACTAACTCATTTATCTATGATCTAGACTTTAGATTTTGACATTTAGGTTCTCACTTTATGACTTGCAATACTTGTTTTCTACTTGTTTTTCCAAAAGTTGAGGGTGAAAAATGATTTATTATGGATGAAGGTTTATTGTAGGTGAAAGCGAAATGGGATGGAATATGGTTTTGGATTTTTCTAGAATATTTCAATTTTTTGGTATTTTGAAAATACTTTTGTGTTTTCTAATATTTGAATGGTTAGGGATTTTCTAAGTTTTTTGACCAAGAACCTCTTCTAAAAGACCTATCCTAGGGGCCTCGGGGGCTGATCAAAGATGATCCTTACCTATGTTATACATGTAGAGACCACGTAGTTCGACTGACTCGACTTATTGAAGGTGAGATATGAACACTTGATGGATTGCTAGTTTATTATGACAGACTCCTAAAGGACTAACCTAGGGTGTCTCAGTGGCACATTGATGATGGCCTTGCCTATGTTGAAGCTTAGAGATTCATAGTTTGACATGGTTCTATTTTTGGATTTTCAATGTTCAACCTTTTTTAGGGATTTTTGATGTGTTTTGGATGTTTTGTATTTTGACTTTACACATTTTTGAATGTTTTTTGGATTTAGCTATATAGGAATTCACAAATGTTTTTGGATTTTTTGATGAACATTTTATGAAATTTTTAGGGATTTTCAATGATATTTCCAATAACCTTAAGATATTCAAGAGCCTAATTTGATCCATAACGAATCGTCCCCAGTTTTATGCAATAGACTACCTTGATACAAGTAGGACAAGCTAACCTTTGGAATATGCCAAGTAGTTCTAAAGGGGATATGATACTTCACAATATCAAGCTATGACAAGGATGTAGATGGGTGATGGAATAAATAGGATGAATGATGCGATAGATGGATGACTGGGTAGAATGGATGTGATGGAGTGATAGGATAAAGAGCCAATGATAGATGAAGGTGATTTATTTATGCAAGGCACCTGTTTGCTAGGTTTTCACCAAGGTACTCACCCAAAGTGCCACCGAAGTGGTTTTCACTAGAGGAGGATTGTTTTGCTTTACTTTTTTCAATCATTTTCTCATTTTTTTTGATCATTTTTTAAATTTTTTTTATATTTTTCAGATTTACACCCTTCAAGCCTAGGCATAAATTTTTTAAAGATCCTAGTTGTTGGTCGGTTCTTGCAAGGGTTTACCTTTAGGCATTGATAATTGGTATGCTCTTGATCCATAGCTTGTTGTGATAGCTCAAACTTTCCTTTACTGTCGTGATCTAGAAGATTCTTTTGATTATGTTTTAGGAAAAGATCCCATACTTGGAAAGACTAATTCTTGATCTTCTTGTTATAGCTCTGTTTCAATTGGTTTTGATATACTCATAAGTGATTAAGTGCATCAAGATGACGCTCATCCAAGAATTTAGCTCATTCAACTGAGATACTCTATATTCTTCATTAGTGATTAGGTTTTGTAGTGACACTTGTAGTGATGGAAGCTCGACCTCAAAAGGTAGGATGGCTTCTGATCCATAGACCAAGGAGAATGGGGTTACACCTGTAGGTGTGTGGATACTAGTTTGATAGGCTTGTAGGTTGGGATTTAACTACGTATTCTAGTCACAACCAGGTTCATTGACCATTTTCTTTAGGATCTTTAGGATGGTCTTTTTTGTAGCCTTTGCTTGACCATTTCCTTGGGGGTAAATACAAATTAGAGAATTAGTCTTGGATGTTGAATCTTTAACATAGATCTTTCACATCTTGATTCTTGAAGGGTGTTATGTTGTCTGAGATAAGGGCTTGCAGAACACCATAATGGTAGATGAGGTAATTTGGGATAAACTTGATAATTTTCTTCCCCCTTATGTAGGTCATAGGAATGGCTTCAACTCACTTGGTAAAATACTCATTGGCTATTATGATGAAATTGTGGAAATTATATGAGGTTGGAGTAATCTTTCCTATGAGGTCAAGCCCACACTACGAGAAAGTCCAAGGTGTGACCATTGGTTGCAATTCCTAAGCTAAAGCATGAATAAGATCTCCATGTTGTTGACATTGGACACACTTCTGCACATACTGATGGGATTCTCTTTCCATGGTTGACCAGTAGTACCCCATCCTCAATAGCTTCTTAGCTAAAGTCATACCACTAGAATGGGAACCACATATTCCATCGTGGAATTCTGTTAAAGTGGTCAAGGCTTCCTCTTGGTTAAGACATTGTAGTAATGTCCCTCAATGCTTCTATAGTATAAGGTATCACCTAGGATCATGAATTAGGATGCTTTCTTTACAAAGGTATTCTTAAGGTTGAAGGTGATATTGGATGGAAGGGTTCCTTTGCTTAGGTAGGTGAATATGTCATGATACCATGGGGATCTAGGACCAACAATGACACACAAATTCAGATTCAGGGATTTCAAAAGTTGGTATGAGAAGTTGTTCTACCAAAAATTCGCAATGAAAGATGTTGTACAACATGTCTAACAATGATCCAATTGTTGCCATAGCATCTGATGCTCAGTTGTTCATGTGAGGAATCTTCTCAAAAATTTATATCTATCAAATGGTCCTTGAGACTCTCTACCATATTCTTATAAGGAGTAAGCTTATCGTCCTTGGTTTGGTAGTTGTCATTGACTTGGTTGATAACCAGTTGTGAGTCTCCATAGACTTTCATCTATTGTATCTGCCATTGAATTGCTATCCTTAGACCTGTGATTAGGGATTTGTACTCAATAATGTTGTTAGTACATGGAAATGATAGTCTGTATGGCTTTGGGATGCAACCACCTTGAGGGGTGATGAAAAGAATACTTGCTACCGATCCATGTAGGGTGAATGATCTATCAAGGTACATCTTCCATTGATTTGTTGCATTGACAAGGAATATTGATTTTTTCGGGAATTCAAATATCAATAGATTCTCTGCGTAGATAGGTTCCTCTACCAGTTGGTTTGTGATCACTTGTCCTTTGATTTCCTTGCGCTCCACATACTCTATATAAAACTCAGTAAAGATCATTACCCATTTGGCCATTCGCCCAGTGAGAGTTGCTTTGGATAACAAATATTTCAATGGGTCAATCTTTGTAATGAGTTTGATTTGATGTGAAAACATGTAATTTTTGGAATCAAGGAACACTAAGAGGGGGGGTGAATCAGTGTTCTGTAGAATTTAACTTTATTTACTTGATTTTTAAACCAGTTATAACATTGAACCAAAAGAATGATGAAAGAACACAAGGCAATCAACCACAACACCATAACACAAGGATTTTTTTATGTGGAAACCCTGTTAGGGGAAAAACCATAGTGGAGGTTAATCCACAATATGAGTATACTCAAAATAAGTGTTTACAAATGGGGAATGCACATGCATTCAGGCACACTACCTAGAGCTCACTACTCAAATACAAAAGGATTACTGCCCAAAAAAATACTCACTATCTTATAGTCACAGTTGGAAGACAACTTGAGTGGATGAACTATGAAATAGCATCTGCTAATGCTTGATTATAGTTCTGGTTAAGCACATTGATCACATTCTTCACATTCTATCTGATTCTGCTCTTGAAACTCTACTTGCTTTAATTTGAATCACCAATCTTTGTTTTGCTCAAATGAAACTATGCACAATCAATCTATATTCCTTCTAATTATTGCATTGTATCACATCACACACCAAAATGATATGAATAATCAATTATATATATTTGCGACTAGAGATTACATCAACTACATGTCGACTTTAACAAAATATGAAACGTGCACAAATTGTCGGCCCAATCTATAAACAATTATCAATGTGAACAAGACAATGTCAACCAAAACATAGTAAGGACCCAAAATAACATGTCTTGAACATGAAACACCTTAAACAGTTATGTCTCGAATATCTGCAACATGCTACACTCATCTAGTCTACCTTTCTGCACTGTTAGACTTAAAATCAATAAACCAGATCTTCTAACCTGTACACCAATCAATGTGAGGTCCTAGGATTCAAAGATAAGATAGTTCATACATCAAAAGACCTTCCTTGAGATCCACAACACAAAATGATAATAGAAATTTACATGAGTCAATGTACACAACTCTATCGAATGCCCTGTTTAGCTTTGCCAGTTAACACATATCTTCAATCTGACTTCCGGTATAAGAAAATACTGAAGTACAGATAGGATTACTGACTAGGGTTCCCATCAATGACAATACCAGATGACTTGAGTAGTGTCTCTTTCCAATAGTAATGTTTGAACTTTTGTGAAGCAAAGACTACTGCTAAGCATGCTTTCTTAATGGATGAATAGTTCATTCCGTAGCCCACCAAGGTCTTGTTGATGCAATAAATGACACTTTCCTTTCCATTTTCATCATGTTGTGCCAGAAGAGCACCTAGTGCTATTGATGTTGTTGAGGTATACAGGATCAATGGTTTGTTTGATATCAATGGAATAAGTATTGGAGGTGTCAATAGATAGTCCTTGATCTGTTGGAAATATTTGTCACACTTCTCATCCCACTTGTAAGTTATTCCTTTATGGAGATGATGTGAAAAAGGGTGGATTTTATTTGATAGTTGCACTATGAACCTTCTAATGGACTGCAATCTTCCTTGTAATCCTCTTAGCTATTTTAATGTTTGTAGTGGTTCCATGTCTAGGATGGATTTTAATTTTGTTAGATTATTTTCTATCCCTATTTGTGAGACAATATACCCAAGAATTTTCCCTGATGTAACCCCAAAGACACACTTTTTTGGATTCAACCATACTTTGTACTCTGCAAGTCTTTCAAAGATGGGTCCTAAGACTTGTATGTGTTCACTCCTCTTCTTTGAATTTTCAAAAATATCATCCACATAGACTTCTTTAACTATTTTTTGGATCATGTCATGAAAGATGAGGGTCATTGCTCTCTCATAGATTTCTCTCTCATAGTTTTCTCATGCATTCTTTAGCCCAAACAACACCATGTTCCGATAGTATGTCCCCCATGGACAAGTGAATGCAGTTTTGTGTTGATCCTCCTTAGCGATCATAATTTGATTGTAACCTAAAAATCCATCCATGAGTGATAACATTCCATGCCCAACTATTAAGTCCACTATGATGTCGATGTTAGGAAGAGGGAAATTATCCTTCAGGAATGCTTTGTTCAAGTCTCCAAAATTAGTGTAGATTCTGATGCCCCCAGTGGGTTTGGAGATTAGTACCAGGTTTGAAACCCACTTAGGATAATCTATCAGTTGGATGAATCCAACTTCAAGGAGCTTTTGTAACTCCAGTTACACCAAGAGTGCTATCTAAGGGCGCATTTTCCTTAATTTTTGCTTCATTGGTTTGGCTTCATGATAGAATGCTTGATGATGCACAACTACTTCTAGATCAAGCCTTGGCATATTTGTGTATGACCATGCAAATTCATCTTTTCTCTTTTTCAGGAATGTTGCTAGGTTATTTTGTTCTTCATCCAACAAGGATTCGACATAGAAAGTGATCTTGGGTGCTTCTTATGTTCCTACATTGACTAGAGTGGCCTTTTATGTCGAGACTGCTGAATTTTCTGGGTACATTGCACTAAGGGGGAGATTTAATCCCTCATCCTTGTGTGCCTCAAAAAGGTTTTCACCCTCATATACGTCCTTTATTTTTACTATTTTAGGATCAAAGAGTGCCATAGTGTGGTTTTCACTCAAAGATCCGCAGGTTAGTTGCATGTCATCAATTTTGTGATTGAAGGATTCAATCATCTCCCTGTAGTATGCCCTAGTGTCGAGATCTATGTCAAAACCATCCTTGTGATCTTCCCATGATAAGTTATCATGAAGTCCCATGAATTCTAAGATCGCTTCATCATTTTTGAATAAATCTAGAATTAGTGGTCCTTGTTGGTCCAAGTCAATGAGTTACGGGTATACTAAGCATATTTCATTTGGTTTGTTGCTTGAAGTAAAGGATGTTGTGGATATCACGAAGAGCGAGTTATTCTCAAATAGGTCAGAAACATCAAGAGGGAAGTCATCTAGGGTCGTATTACATGATGGTGGTAACCAAGAGGAAGCCTCAGCCCGTTTAGTAGAAGTTCCTTTTCCAATAAGGGTAACCTTACTATTAGGACAACCTAGGCCAAGATTCTTTAGATGTTTCTCAGGAACAATAGGTTCTAGCAAACCATTGTCATTTTGTCCCAATTTTTCATTCTTGGTATACCCCATTCCTTTCATTAGTTGTAAGCCTTTGTTCTCACCTTCCATGGGAAGAATGGGGATGGGTCATTCAACTTGATAGAGTAATTTAGAGATATCGTCCTCGTTGACATCTTCTTTGTTCAGGTCCCCCCATTTGGTGAACGTAGTAGCTACCATTTTGATAGTTTCATGGACATTGTTGCTAGGTGTGGGATTCCCATGAGATTTGGGATAAAGAGGTAACTCTCCCAACACAAAAGTATCCTTTGTTAGCTTATAGTTTCCACAACCATCATCCCGGATCAGTGCTTTGATGTTCAGTATGTTTTGCACAACAAGTGTTTTTCTTTATGAGGTAGATGCAAGGGATGATGGGTCAACAAAGGAGGTAGAAGGTGTAGGCCCTTCATCATACTTGGGTATTTGGGGGATTTTATAGAAATTGGCCTCAAGATTCTTGCAGTTGTAAAAAGGCTCAAGATCTCCATAGATGGTAACTTCCCTACCATCAAAAGGAAATTTTACACACTGATGGTAGGTTTAAGCTACAACTTTTAGGGCATGGATCTAGGGTCGACCAAGCAAGATGTTGTAAGGAAGATCCAAGTCAAGCACTTAACATCTAGTTTCTACAATGACAGGTCCCACTTGGATGGGTAGTGTGATGATGCCTTGAGATATCCACTCTTGATCATCATATGATCTAATGGTGGTACTTTTTGCTTTCTCAATACTGAATAGCCTAGATTTTTGATCAACTAAAGGGTGTATATATTCAATCCAACACCTCCATCTACTAAGACTCTTTTAACCTTGTTCTTATAAATGATGACCTCAAGCTATAAAGCACGATTATGAGATGGATGCGATGGTAGGTCTTGTTCTGAGAAGGTGAGAAGATGATTAGTGATATGCCCTGTCGTAGCTTGGAATTGTTCTGTATCAATATCCTCAAGGATAGATGACTCTAACAAAGATTTCTCTAATATTTCCCTATGTGTGGGGGATAGTCTCAATAGTTCCAAGATTGAAATCTATGTGGGGGTCTTCTTAAGCTTATCTAGGAGATTGTACTTGCTAGTGCTTGTTGTTGGCTGAGTAGGGTGTGCCCTAGATTAGGATGGGACTCCTTGGATGGTGACTTTACCACATCATGGGGTGACTCCATATTCTGTACTAGGCCCTTTGATGGTGACAATGGTGATGACACTATCACAGGAGGCGACTACATTAGAATAGGTATGTTGCACATTAGTGTAATCCTTAGCTTTCCCCATGTTGTGATCTAGCATAGGGGTCTTGTATATCTTAAGATCCTAGTTACCAACTGGTACCTCAACAGATATGGTGTCGCTCTCTATAAGATCTTGGATAATATTTATAGTCGCATGTAGTTTGTTGTCTTGTGTCCTTTGATTTTTTGAAAGTCACAAGATCGTTTTCGTTGTACCATGGTGGTTTATCTTGTGGTTCTTAGTAGTTTTCAAATTTTGGAAGTGTTATCAGGTTTGACTCTACCAATTTCTTCATGATGGTATCAATGGGTTCCAACAACTGGGTGTATTTGTGTTTCAGATAGTTGTTCTTGTTGGGAGTTCATCTCTGTTGTGTTTCTATGTTGCTGATTTGATTGTTTTGTGGTGGTGTTGTTTGCTGCATAGTTGGTTGAAAATTGATGATTTTATTGTTGTTTGGCCTAAGAGCACTTAGGATCACCTTAGCATATACCACTCCATCATTTGTTACATTCTTGTTCTTAGCCTAGACACAATGCTTGTCATTTGAACTGGTTGATGGGCGATTGTCTTTATAGGCTTGAGTATTTCCCTGTGAGATTAGAGCTCTCTTGATGTTAAAGGATCTAGGGAAAAGCTCATCATAAGATGTGATACATCTTTAAGTGGAAGGATAGATCCAGATCTAGATTTTCTATGATAATGCCCACTTGTTGTTCATCGGGAATTGGCCACTTACTTTTACTCACTCTTTACCTCCATCATTGCAAGAAATTGGAAAAAGATTCTCCTTTGTTTTGTTTGAGAGTATATAAATATTCTAAGCTTACATCCATGTCAAGGTTAAAGGAGAAGTGATCTATGAATTTTTTAATGATTTCTTGGAAAATTTTGATGCTAGGAGGCAATTGAGAAAACTAGTCCATAGCAGGACCTATTAAACTTTGCAGGAAGAGGCGCATCAAATAGGACTCATTATAGGTGACCTCCATACACATGATGTTAAACACTTTGATATGGTCCATAGGGCTTCCTCTCCCTTTTTATTTTGTTGAATTTGAGGATTTCAAAATTGGGAGGGAACGATACCATTGTGATGTTTCGATCAAAGGGATATGGGCATAGCTTATGTGTATGGGGTTTCTTCATTTTTCCCATCTAGATATCTTGCATTTCTTGTGTTAATTCCTTATGTTGTGATGTCATATCATATGGTGGATAGGGTGGAGGAACATATGTTGCATATTGTGGGATGGTGGATGAAGTGTATATGGGATTTTGATATGATGAGGCATTGTATGGTGTGTATGGTGGTGTAGGTGATGATGGTGTAGGCGTATATGTTCCTAATGTGTTTGGGTTGATGATGTTTTGTTGAGGGTTATAGTATAAACCATGTTGTTTTTGTGCGAGAAATTGTTGTTGTTGGGAATATTGTTGAGCTGTTAGGGCTGCTTGCTGTGCTGCTAAGGCTACTTGATGTTGTTGTTGTGTTGCTAAGGATGTTTTTTGTTGTGCTTGATATTGTGCTACTAAGGTTGCTTGTTGTTTTTTATTTTGTTGTTGTGCTACTAGGGTTGCTTGTTGTTGTGCTTGTTATTGTGCTACTAAGATTACTTGCTATTGTTGTTGTTGTTGTTGTCATGCTACTAAGGCTACTTGTTGTGCTTGTTGTTGTTGTGCGAGTAAGGCTGCTTGTTGTGCTTGTTGTTGTTTGACAACTTGTTGATAAGCCTATTGTGCTTGTTGCAAGGCTAAGACATGTACCTGCAATGTAGGATCAATTAGCAGTTGGTACATCTATGATGGGTTTTGGGTGTTGGTGTTTAGCACAGGTTGCAGATTGTTGTTGATGAGAGGTTGGGGGTTCCCTTGATTAAACATTCCTTGTAAGATAGTGGATTGAGATGGAGGAATGTAATTTTGAGGTCCTGTTTGATTTTGCATGACTTAGGGGACAAACAGTAAAGATGAGGATGGTACCATTAAATATTGTGATGTGAAGGGAGAATTAGGACCTTCGGTCCACTATTTGAAAGGATTCCCTTGATTGATGTTTTGAGGATTCCCTTGTGCTTGAGATGCGGCCAAGATATTACCTTGGTTAATGGGATTTGTGATCAAGGGATTGTTTTGATGTGGGTTGATGATGGATGGGACATATGTGTTTTGGAAAATTGTTGTGTTTGATGTATCAACAAGATGATTGGATGAAGAGGTCCCATGTGGTGTTAAAGGCTGATTTTGAATGAGGGTATTTCCTTTCCCTTTTGGGTCTACTTGTGAAACTTGGTCCATACTACTTTGCATGATGTTGGGTACACTTGTGGTACTCATGGGTATGGATGAAGAGGGGTGTCATCAATATGTTGAGGTTGTTATGGAGTAATGAAGTGTAAGTGGTTTATATGGATGTTGGGGATCCTCGGGAATGGGAGGAGCACCAAATGTTGGTGTCCAAGTGGTTGGTTGGGATGGAGTGGTGTTGAGAGTACCCACAATTGTATTGCTTTCAAATGAAAGAGTGTGACAAAATTCCTTGGAAAGACTAGGTGTAGATGTGTGATTTAGCCCTAGTAATGGAGTTTTTGGAATAGTGGATGAAGTCAAGCCTTGTGTTAATGATTTTGCAATAAAATATGGGGAATTGGGAACTATGTTTTCCAAGGCTTGATCTTCCAAGATTTCCTCCTTGGTAAGTCCAAATGGATTAGTTGTGACATATTCTATCTCATATGGCCCTGATGGTGACAAAGGTTGTTGTGATGGGGTAACATGACTTCTCAGATCAAATTCTAGAGGATTGGGATCACTTGAGGTAAATGTGAATTTGATTTTCTCCATTATTCTCTCATGTTGTGATCTTGTTTTTACCATAAATCTTGGGTCACCTTTGGGAGAGTTGTGTTGAGATTTATAATGTTTGAACTCTCTAGTTGACTCAAATCCAGGTAAAAGGGACACTCTAAATATTTTTGGAGCAATGATGGTAATGGGAGATGAAAAGATGAATGATATGGGGAGTGATCTTTGCAAACATTTTGGGACAACACTTTTGACTTAGGTTTGATGTTTTGATGTTTGGATAAATTATGTTTATGAAATTTGTGAACCTTTAGGGTAGACTTGTGACACTCAAGATAAAATAGTTCAAATATGATAACTAACTTAACCAAATGCATGGAAAAGGATTCATTTCTCATACACAGTAGCTAACTTAGGATTTGGGTTGATAGATGTTCAAGTCAAAAAGTTTTTGGTATATTCAATTTTTTTGCAAAGTTTGATGAAGTGAAGGATGAATTTTGATGAAGGGGTGAATGAAGATGTTTGAACTTTGACCCAATATTGACCTAGAGTGAGCCTTTGTTTTCAAAGACCAAGGTGGTGAGAAACATGCTAGACCTCTAAAGTTTCCAATTCCTATGACCAATGTTTAACTTAAATGAAGGGTTCATATTGAGCATACATGTCTAGATTATTCAGCGGGATAAGTCTATAGAACCTTGTTGCTAGCTTGCTCCTATTGCGGTACTATTTTAGGATACGTCTTCTAATGTATTTTGAACTATGATGTCTAAGTCTAAAATAGCGGCATGTAGACCTTCTCTTGGGGATTTTGATTTTGCATGAGATCATTTAGAGAAGTTTAAGATCATGGAAAAGACCAATGTTTTGACTTTCAAAAAAGGCATACATTTCTAGATTATTCCTTGAAACACGTCTATAAAATTTTCTTGTCAATCTAGTCCTATTTTGATAAAGTGCTTCAAGGTGTTGTTTGATAGCTTTTTGACTGTCGTATAAGTTTGAAGTGATGGAATGTATAAATTTTTTTGGGGATTTTGATTTTGTATGAGATCATTAAAAAAAGTTCAAGCTTATGGAAGAAAAGAGGATATGGGTAGCGGTAATATGGGCCTTCTAGCCACAATATCAGCTTGTTCCTCTTCTTCATCTATGATGTATGCTATGTTTCTCCACTGGGTTGGTGTTTCCTTTGTTTCAAAAGTGAAGCTTCTCAAACTACTAATTATATTGCTTTGTGCTCCTTCAATGAGTTCATTTTTTTGTTGAATGATAATGGGTGTAAGGTTAGGGTGTTCAACTGAAGTGATTGGACACCAAATGGTCATGTGGTGTTCAATTTTTCAATTTATCTTGCTTAAATGAGTTTCTTTTACAAATACATATCTTGATTAAGTTCAAACTAAATGTCTATGTCAAAAAAATCATAAATTTTAGAAGGTCCATTTTGTGAAAATCATGAAGTTGAAGCCATAGTTGCTTATGTTAACTTTGGGAAGTATGGATTGAGATATAAGTCAAGATATTTAGAAATCTCTAAGGGTAAAAATCCTTAGGACAGGCATTAATATCAAGGCTATCTCAAAGGGTATCCATACTTAGACCAAAAGGTTTAAAATTTTGAGGAAGATTGTGAATGTTTGTTTGCAATCTTTTGGAACCAAGCAAAGTATTAAATTGATTCACAATCATTTACCACCTTAGGTTCAGAAGATACTTGTTGAATCCCCACTTGGATTTCTCCAAACACTGAGACAATGCAAATAGTTAGAGATTTGGTGAAACGTTCTCCCCCTTACACGACACACACTTCTTGGGTACACCAAATCTCAAATCCTTAAGATCCGAAGATCAGAAGGATTTTTTTTGTTTCTACAATGAATAGTAAAATATGGGGCAGCTTTAGAATGATCGTTCCTGCACCAACAAGCATAAAAGTTTTTGGCTTCTAAACAATTGGTTCTTAGTAAGGACTTTCGTACAAGGTGGCCATACATGTGGCAAGATTAGCTCAAGATTATTTCAATCAGGAGGCTTCCCAGTCCTTTCCTAAGAAAGGATTTTGATGTGTCTCTCAGACACTAGGCATGGCACCTGTCGATATGACACATCCATACTTGTTGCTTATGAATTTCATCACAATTTTTTTTTAATATAGCGGCCTGAAAGTAGCTTGGCCTTAGCCTCACTACCGCTTGGGTCGTTCCCACCTTTCAAAGTAGGGTGGCAAGCCCTCTAAAGGTATACAAAATCAAGGAAGTACGTTTGTTGTTCAATCTCCTAGACCATGCAAACAAGGAGAGAGTACACACAACAAATTTTCCTCACACTAGCATGGGGTTCATTTTAAATCCAAATCGAAATATGTGGGTGGTTATACAAAATTTCAAAGGAATGCTTTTGATTCTTAAGATTTTCGAGTGGCGTGAGAGAAGAGCATACACATTCAATGATGAAAATGCAAACCACAAGACATAGCAAACACTTGTTAATTTTAACCCTCAAAGAAAAGGTAAGATTATTTTAAGCACCAAATGAAGTGTTAAGTTGTATTATTCAATTTTAAGACCAAAGTAGCATATGGCGTGAGGGTTTATTTTAATCCCGTTTGAGCATTCATTTTAAAACCCAATTAAAAATTAGTGTGGTTCTAAAGCATGAAATAAAAAAGTATCATAAATGGATTATAATTGCCCCAAAAGTGTCGAAACACTTGTTACAATTATAATATTTAGAGACAAGAATGCTTCTTCACTTTGAATTTTATCGTCCAACCTGCAAAACCCAGTTAGCCTAAGAACAAAAAATTAGAGACATATTAGTGATCAGATGAAGTAAAAAAATTAAAGCACATGCTAAAAACTGCACTATTTTTTCTTACCAGATGAAAATCATCGTTATTTACGATAACATCGACATAAATCAAATGAGTGTCACTTTGGTGAAAATTAGCATCACTCGAAAGACAGTGACGATGATAGCGTAGCTATTTGGTGGCATCGTCGTTTGTAAATCTTCGATGCTTCTAAAAAGTATTAGTGTCATTTATTTTAATCAACACCAGTTTATTAATTAGGCGTCACTATATTAGATGGAAATAGTGTCACTATATGGCAATGCCTTACAAAGGCGTCGCTAAAATCTCCCGGAGCATCACTGCATCTGTAAAAACCAAAAAAATAGACTTTGAGAGAAAAAATTGTTAAATGTGATTGGTTATGCCCTCCTTCTAGCGCAAAAATCTGAGTGACAGATTAGTATGGGATAACTACACTTGATCCTTGAGGATACGAAGTATATTCATTCCACTAAACGTCAATCTAATAGAGATCATTCAAATAAACACTAAACTAGGAATCCATTAAGAAGTTAACATGTTAAACTATGAAAGTTTCAAAACACCTATTCTAATCCATTGAAACTTATCCTATTGGTGGAGTGGTGTCGCGTTGATGTGGAATGGTGACCCTTTCCCAATCCCTTAGATAATGAGCTTGTTTCAATCAGTTTTATTGAAGAAAACTGATGAAACCATTGTGAGATGTGTGATGAAACATTATTTTAAAGCTAAATGAACATGATGCAAGCTATTTTAACATGATTTATGCTAAGATGATCAAGATGTGTGAGTGCAAAGCTAATCTAAATGGATTTTAAGCATAAAAGGTTTGAAACCCTAATTACCAAATAAGAAACATGAATGCATCTATGTTACCATGGAAGCCATTAATGGAAGCTAAGATAATTAATGCAAGTAATTGAGCTAAAATGATAATAAATGCTAAATATGAGTGTAAGTGTGAGTGATTTCAACAACATGAGTTTTCTCTCAAAATGATGGATCCCTTTCTCTCCAAATAGTGATCTATTTATATGAGGACAAATGAGAAATGAAGAGTTGAGATAAAAAAGGTTAATCAATGCTCAAGGATGGAAGAAGTTGGAGGCATAGATCATGAGAATCAATGATGAGATTTAATCAAGGCTTCACCTTTATCCAAATGAACACACTTTTAGCTTGCACAATAAGTCATAAGTTAACTTGCACAAGAAGTCTTGTAAGTTTGTTACAGAAAAGGAATATTCCCCTTTTTCAAATAAGTGAGAATATTCTTTGGAATATTCTCATGGGTGAGGAAAGATAGATATTTAGCAAATTAAAACAAAGTTTAATTGTGCAAAAGGGGAATGAATATTCCATGGGAATATTCTTTTTGGAGGAATGTACAAGGGAGGAATATTCCCTTGGAATATTTCTTTGCACGTGGGGGAATTAGATTTATTAGTAATTGATAATTAAAACAATGTTAATTGTGCATTTTTAGAAGAATTAGATGATATTCATTAAATAAAATGATTTAATGAAAGTGGGAAAGTGAAATGATATTTAATTAAATAATTTAGGGTTATTTAATTAAATAAGAAGATCTAGGGATTTAAATTAAATAGTTTGATGTATTTAATTTACTAAGAGGAAATGTTAGTATGAAAGGGGGTGAATTAACCCGATTAAATTAATTAGGTTAATAGATGCAAATGACATAATTAATTAAAATAGCTAGGCTAATTTAATCAATTAAGTGAATAGAGGATGGGTTTTAGGAGGAAATGATGTTAGTATACCTAATTCAAGTGCATGATATCATTTAGGAATTTTTTAAGTGTCTACATAAGGAATGACACAACACTTGTGCATTGTGCACAAGATTTCATAATTGATTGAGATATAACATTATCTCAAGGGAAGTTATCTTCCACAAAGTCTCTCTACCCCCTAAAGATAGTAAGATGTTCATTTACAACATGAAAGGTGACATGAAATAAGTTGGTCTAAAGAATTTGGTCAATAAGCGAGATGGAGTTTGTAGAACAGATGTTTAGAGAAAAATCCTTGCTTATGAAGGTCTACGGAATGAGTGTGCATCACTGCGAGGATACAAAGTACTCTAGTAGTCGCTTACCTAACAAGAGAATGAGAAGGCATCAAAATAATCCTATGAATTCAAATTGTGGTGAAACCCTTGTGGCTTTTCATAGAGGTATTTTTCAGTTTTCTCTTGAACCCTTGTTTTAAAGTTTGAGAAAGAATTGCAATGGCTACTCCAAAGTTTGTAGATGTTATTGAGAAACCTAGGACCAAGTATAAGAAAATATCCTTTCAAGGCTATGGAGATAGACAAGGATAGTGCATTTTTTAGGGTTATAGATGATATCGTATATACTAAAGATGTAAGGATATATATTTATGCTCCCATGAATAAAATTAATAATACAAATTTTAAGGATTTGAGGCACAACCTGTTGGATGATGATTATATTGGGTACAAACCAAAATATGCAAATGTGTTAGCTAAGGGTTTGGATATCTGGAAAGACTTTCTTGATTTTTGTGATAAAATTGAATGGGTGAGAATTATTTTGAGTAGAATTCATGATGAATTCATGTGTTTAGATAAACCCTACAAAATTGCCAAAGATGCAATTAAAGTAAATGAGGTTGTGTGTAACAAAACCGGTTTCGATCATGAAGATAGTGAAAATGAGATCATGAAGTTAATTGGAGAAAATTTTGACAAAAGAACAATGAGCATAAGTGACATCATTGATTTGGGAGTTAAGTATGCATCTATGGAAATTTATTAACTACATTCCATGCCTTATACCAAATGGTGAAGGAAGGAAAAGACTTTGATTTATGTGAGCTTATGAGAGAATAGTTTCTTGATAACCTGTAGAAAACAAAAGAGACTAGATACACTTTTAGGTTTGGGTCTTTGATAGTATGTCTTGTTATTTTTTGAATGAGTTAGTGGGCTTCAAGGGAAACATCTGGTAACAAAGTAATCTAGTTGCCACACAGATCATGAACCACATGAGAGGTTTCAATGATACTTAGGCTTGCATTGCTACATATTGGGGTTTTTTCAAGAACCTGCAAGTAGTAATGCTAAATAGGGAGAGAACTCCCTTTAGTTTGGTAAGGAAATATAAGGATGGGATAATTTTTTTGGTGTATAAAGATTATTGTTATATTGAAGCAGTGGAACCTAGGAGATCTTGGATTCCCAAATTACCTTATGAGGTTTCTGCTAATGAAGTTAAAGTATATGTTGAAATTTTGTTGAAAAAGCCAAAGGATACTACAACTGAAAGTTTTGGGACTTACAGAGAAATAATGTATAAGATTATCCATAAAAAGAATAAAGAGACCAGTGAGAAAAGATTTGATAAGATGGGAATTCTGTGGTACTGAAAGGTGAAACCACAAACCTCTACCCAAGCTCTTATGAACATTTCCTCAAATCCTAAGGAAACTGTTATGAAAAATGTGCCTATAAGATCAAGAAAATCAACATTTGTTTTTATTGATCCTCTGCATCCAACAAAATCCACTAAAGTTACTCTAAAGAATAGGGATGCATTAGAAACTAAAGTTGTTGAGAAAAAGCATCACAAGGCTAAGCAAAAAGCAAAGAGAAAGAAGGTCAAGACAAAAGAAACATAGGAGGAAGAAGCAAAGGGTGAGGAAGGTACTTCCAAGCCTAAATGGAAAGGAAGGATAAGAAAAGAAAGAAGACTCCACCACCACCTCCTACACATGAGCCTCTACAGTTGGATGTAATCCTAAACGAGATTGTAAGTAATGGATTGCTAGTAAAAACTAGTGCAATATATCTAGATGTCCCTCTTGAGGACCAAAGAGAAATTGAGACCAATAATAATGTATATGATCATGAATAATGTGGCTCTCAACAAAGTTCTTGAGATTTCTCTAGAGAGCCTTGCTCAAGTCTTGAAAGAGAAAAGAGAGAAATAAATTGTGGTGGATGATGTGTTGGCAATATAATTGTCATTGATTTCAAAGGGCATCGCAAGGTAGTCATGGTGGTCATTAATGTCAGTGATCACTTGCACAGAAAGATTATTTGCATTTTCATAGTGCAAGTCCTAAAAATTTACAAATGTTGTCATGCAAAATTTCAAAAGTTGCAGAGTGCTAAGCAAATAAAATGTGATAAAGATCAATAGTGCAAATTAAAGGAGAAGATTGGACAATTATCGTATTTTTGTCCTACTCTAACAAAGTCATTTTTTGATGATGTGACACATCTCCATGTGTCCAACATGACGTCTATGAGCTAGATGGCATATTTTCTCTATTCCACAAAAAGAATGGTGGGTCCCCATTTTGGCTTTGCAAGAACACAAAATAGTGATGTGTGTCAATTAGGTTGAGTCCACCAAAGTAGAATATTTGTTTGAAGTTTAATTATAGATCTACGATGCATATTCAAAGGGAATTCGATTGAATAGTCACATTTTAAAGATGAAGCATATTGAAAGAGACCAGAAGATCATGGCATGAAGTTGTCGATCTATGGCCAATATTTGAAGATTTGATCTTCTCAATGGTCAGGTGTTGGAACTCTCAATCAAGCGGTGGAACTTGACACAAAGAAAAATCCGATTTGCTACAATAGCTCAAGCTGAAATTTTATTGGTTAAACAATGCCATTAAGTTATAGATAGTTACAAGATCATATACCATTTCAATTGAATGCAAGTATGGTCATCTAATGTGTATTAAATCTAGGGTTTGATATAGCTAAAACTAGCAGAATATAGAGAATTGAGGAAGTGGTACTCGATGTAAAAAGAAGACTTGTCATTAAGAAAAATATAATGATGATAATGATATGATGAGAGTGTGTGGAGCCTAGTAGAGTTGACATAATGAGGAGAGACCTAGATTGAATGCAGAATATGATCTAGGATACTCATTTAGAGGGTGAATAGAAGAGAAGAATGTTGATGAAAATTTAGCAATAGAGAGGAACTGCTCCTATAGTTGAAGAGAATAGAGGATGTTCTAAAGAGTAGTGAGCAAAGTAGAGAAGAAGAAGATAGTGAATAGTTGCAGAACAGACCAATAACATATATTTGGATTTAATTGAATAATTTGTAATCAAGAGTTGTAACTCCATAAATCCGATTGGTTGGTGCCATCAGAAAGTTGAGTAGGTGTTGAGTTAGGAAGTAGGTGCTTCCATAGAGTTGGTGCTCTTAAATTATGGGATTGGTGTCTCCTTAGGGTCGGTGCCCTTAAAACATTGTAACCAATGAGGTTTTTATTGTGAGGCTGAATTAGGATAGTACATCCTAGCAGCTATTCTCATTGTAGTTTTTCCCATAATGAGTTTTCCACATATATCTGGTGTTATGTCTACTTGTGTGTGTGTGTGTGATCTTTGCATGCCCTTTTAATTTTCATTAAAAATGTTAAAATATAAGTTTTGTTTACTCTACTGATTCACCCCCCTCTCAATAGATAGTTTTGTTCTAACAATTGGTATTAGAGCATTGGTTCCTTTGAATAAGCTAAATCAACTCAGGTAGATCTTGGATAGTGAACACAAATGGCTAGTCAAGAAGGTTTTTCCTCAAACAAAGCACCTCTTTAATGAATCAAACTATGCTTTTTAGAGTATAAGGATGGAAGCCTATTTGTCATCTTTAGGGTTTGACATCTAATGTTCATGGTAAATGCTTATTTTATTCCTCCTACACTTCCCACTAATTGTTATGGTAAGAAAGCATACGTATCAAATGTAATAGCTAAGAATGCACTTCTTTGTGGATTGAAAAATTAAAATTTTGTCAAAGTCATGCACTGTCAAATAGCCTATGACATTTGGGGAAAATTATAGAGAATCTATGAAGGTGATGACAAGGTAAAGTAGGCCAACCTAAAAACTCACAAAGGTAATTTTGAAAGTATTAAGATGAATGATGAAGAGAAAATTGTAGACTGCATCCTCTCAAGGTAGATGAAATAGTCAATGCAATCAGAGGTCTTGGAGAAGAAATGAAAGAATCTGTCATTTTCAAAAAGGTCCTAAGATCACTGCCATCCAAGTATGACTCTAAAATCTTTGTAATAGATGAAGCAAGAGATTTGGAGAAAATCATTGTTGATGAGTTGCATGGCACCTTCACTACCCATGAGATTAGAATGGGAGATGTAGATACCTCCAAGAGAGAATTTGCATTCAAAGAAACCAAAAAGGAATCGGAAAAATCATCTACATATAGATCTGAGAAGATTGATGACGAAGAAGCTAAATTTTTCAAAAGATTAAGAAGAGGGTTTGAAAAGTATAAAGGTAAGTTACCCTTTAAATGCTTTAATTATGGTAAGATAGGAAATTTTTCTGCTAAATTCCTTTGTAGAAAAAAGGACAAGACTGAGAAAGAAGAGGATAGTAAAAAGAAGAAAATATCCTACTCCAAGAAGAAGATTTTTTTTAAATAAGAAGAGCATGTACATAAAAGGAGAGTGATTCATCTGATGATAGTGATAGATCATATGATGACCATGATTGTGCCATTGTGGTTGAGGGAAATGAATCCCTATTCATGACATTAGGAACAACTTCTGAGGATCAAGAAAAAGAAGTTGAAGATTATGATGAAGAAGGAGAAGTGGATCTAGAGGGTGAACTCATTTGTACTTTAGATGAGAATGAAAGTTTGAGAAAAGAGAACACAAAGTAGAAATATGCATAAAAATAAATTAAAAATCTATCCAATATAAAAGAATAGAAGATGTAGTCAAATTTTAACTACAATCTAAATTTGATGAATGCATGAATCTAGAAGTAGAAATAGTGGCTCTGAGAAAAGAACTTGAAAAGGCAAGAGGTGATATAGAAAAGAAAAGAAAATTTGATAAGAGTACCAACATGCTTGATGAAATGTTGAGCAAACAAAAGGTACATAGAGATATGTTTTATTTAAGGTTTGATTTAATATTTAGAGCTCAAATGGTATTTCATAAAAGAATCTAGAGGTGAAAAAGTCAGACACAAGCACTATTAATGTGATGAAAGCTGGAGGAGAAAAGAAGCATGCAGATAGTTTCATAAGGGTGAGAGAATTGAAGAAGCAAAAGTCAAGAAGACCTCCTCATCCTACAAAAAAAATGCTATAACCAGGTATTCCTCATCCTTCTATGGTTACTGTTATACCTGTAATTATTTTGGTTGTAGGGCTAGTGAATGTAGAGGTGTACATAAAAGGAGAAAAAACTTTGTGAGTGTAAATTTATTTTACCCTTTGATAGACACAAATATAATATGTTATAACTGCAATAATTTTAGTCACATAGCTAAACGATGTAGAAAAAACTTTGTAAGACCAAAAGTACAAAATAAAAAGAAAGACATGCCCCTTAGAGTGAACAAAGGTTCACAAGTTATTGTAAAAGAAAAAGATAAGATAAAAAGGAGACCCAAGATAGTGTAGAAAGAGAAAGATAGAAAGGTTGCACAATCAATGCTTGATTAAATTGCATTTCATGCCAAGAAATAGAATTTGTGGGTAGTAGATAGTAATTTATCTAAACACATGACTAGTGATAAGAGAAAATTCATCAAACTGAGTAGTTGTAATGAAGGATCTGTCAATTTGGGAGACAATACTGTAGTGAAAATCCATGGTAAAGGAACCCTAAGCATAGATGGAAAATTACCTACACATGATGTCATTTATGTTGAAGGATGAAAACATAATCTGCTAAGTGCCAACCAAATGTGCGATAATGGATGCAAAGTCACATTTAATACAGAAGGTTGGGAGATAAGGAAAGATAAATCAGGGAGATTAGTTGCAGAAGGGAAAATAACTACAAGAAAAATTTATAATCTAAGAGCAGTGAATGGTAAAAGTTATCTGATAGGATAGGTTGATGAGAACTAGTTATGACATAGAAGAATGGGTCATATCAACTTGGTAACTTGGAAAAGTGAGCTCAAGGAAGCTTGTTAGACACATGCCTAAGATAACCAAACCTACAAACACCACTTGCAAAGAATGTCAGCAAGGCAACCAGACAAGGTTCAAATTTTAGACAAAAGAGCATGTAACTTCAAAACCTTTGGAGTTGGTGCACACTGATGTTTGTGGTCCCAAAAAGACAAGAGAATTGAAAGGAGAAATGTACTTCATGTTGTTGGTAGATGATTACTCAAGAATGACATGGGTAACCTTTTTGAAGGATAAGTCTCAAACATTTGAAAGATTCAAAATCTTTAGGTCCATGGTTGAGAAGGAGATTGGATGAAAAATAAAATGCTTAAGATCTAATAGAGGTGGTTTATTCACCTCAAATGAGTTCATAGAATATTATGAGAAGCATGGGATCAAAAGGCAATATTTTGTAGTAAGGAATCCACATCAGAATGGATTTGTTGAAAGAAAGAACAAAAAAATCAAAGAGATGGCCAAAACAATGCTAAATGAGGCCAAGTTACTTGATGTGTACTAGAGAGAGGTAGTACATACAACTGTATATACCTTGAATAGAGTTCAATTGAGGGTAAACAATGAAAAAATACCTATGAACTCAAGATGTGATGAAGGAATATTTCTTGGATATTCCACCCAAAGCAAGGCCTACAAATGCTATAACAAAAGGCTGCAAAGAGTTATAGATAGTATAAATGTCAAGGTTGATGAGGACTTGAAACATGTTACACTTGATAGAGATATTTGTGAAGAAGAATTAGAGTTTGAAGAGAAAGTAGTTGATGAAGAGCATGAGGAAGTAAATTGAAAGGAACCTGCAAGATATGTTCAAAAGGACCATCATGTAGAGCAGGTCATTGGCAATAAAGATGAAAGAGTTCATACAAGGAGAAGAGTTGCAAAGAACAAAGAGCAATTAATTTTTTCTCTAATATCTAAAATTGAGCCTAAAAGCTATGTTGAAGCTAGCAAGGATAAGAATTGGCTAAAATCCATAGAAGAACTAAACCAAAGTGAAAAAAAAAACTTGGGAATTAGTTCCAAGACCTCCAAATAAAAATGTAATAGGTACAAAGTGTTAGAAAATGAAAGGTGAACAACAATAATAGAAGCTTAAAATAATTATAAATTAGATTCTAATAATGTTAACCATATGGAGTTTGAATCAGCTATAACAATGAAATGCAAGAATAGAAAGTTGGACACAAAACACAGTGTTTAACGTGGAGAAACCCTTTTGAAAAAAAAACTCCATCAAAGAAGAGATGAATAGCTTGTATTATTAGCAAAATGAGATTAAAATACATCCACTCTAACTCTTCAGCCTTCAATTTGACAACATTTGTGTACTTGTAAAACATCTCATAATGTCTCCATCTCAACCCTTCAATATATAGACTCATGGGGGCTCAAAATACCACCATGAAACATTACCATGGGTCAAAACAAGGTTTGGAAATACCATGGTAAAAATCCATACGACCCCTTACATGCTAAACATGGTCTCTTACATGACTTTACACCCTCTTACAAGTTGTCATAAGAATCCATAGAAAATAGGAGATGCTCTTACATGCATCATAAAACATCAATAGCTTATGCAAAGATTCTCTTATGCATGTCATAGATGATTCTCACGTCCAAAATGATATCTCTCACTTTTAGCCCTTACAGTTGTCATAGAATCTGTCATAACATCCTTAAAAATAGGCATTCCATGTTATGACACTAAGTGGGCATCTTTTGATAACTAATAACTTATTTTTCAAGGCACTGAAATGTGGAAAATGTGTCAACTCAAAATCTCACGCCCCTTTTGATGGAGCACAATTATTTAATAACATAAATGATATTTATCCATGGGAAAAATAAAGTAATAATAAATAAATAACTTAGGATTTGTCAAGGTTGAGACACCTTGATTCCAAACACAAAGTGGTTCTTTAGAAACAAGCTCAATGAGGATGGAGTTGTTATAAGGAATAAGGCCAAATTGGTGTGCAAAGGATATGGATAAGTTGAAGGTATCAATTTTAAAGAAACATTTGCTCCAATTGCTAGATTGGAAGCCATAAGAATGTTTTCAACATTCTTTGTTTATAAGAAATTCAAAGTCTATCAAATGGATGTCAAGACTTCTTTCTTAAATGGGGACCTAGAAGACAAAGTTTAAATAGAACAACTGAAAGGTTTTTCAGCTGTCAGAAGAAGAAGATTATGTTTGTAGACTAAAGGAGGCATTGTATGGTCTAAAATAGGCATCTAGAGCTTGGTATTCAAGACTAGATTAGTACTTGCAACAAAAAGGGTTCAATAAAGGATGTGTAGACAAAAATCTACACTTTAAATCATAAATTGATCATATGATAATTGTTGTTGTATATGTGAGTGGAATCATTTTTGGAGATAGCAATAACAAAATGTTCAAGGAGTTTGCTACTTAGATACAAAATAAATTTAATATATCCATGCTCAGAGAAATTTCTTTCTTCCTTGGTCTAAAAATAGAACAAAATGATGAAGTGATATTCATATCTCAAACCAAGTATGCTAAGGAGATGCTCAAGAATTTTGGAATGGAAGACATCAAACTAGTAGGTTCTCCCATGATAACTAGAAGAAAGTTGAGAAAAATAGATGAAGCTCCTAATGCAAATCAGACCATGTATAGATCAATGATAGGTAGTTTTCTATACTTAAATACATCGAGGCTTGATATCATGTAAGTAGTGTGCATGGTTGAAATATTCCAAGCTGCTCCTAAAGAGTCACATGTAAATTAAGTGAAAATAATCTTTAGATATATCAAGTACAATTGACTATGGCCTATGGTATCCTAAAGGTGAAATTTTCACTTTGACAACATTTATAGATGTTGATTGGGAAGAAATTTTGGATTATAGAAGAAGCACTAGTGGTGGTGAATTCTTCCTTGGAAACAAACTTGTTTCATGGCTGAGCAAAAAGAAAGAGTCAGTTACTCTTTCTAAAGCTGGAGCAGAGTATGTTGCAGTAGTGGCATGTTGCACTCAAGTATTGTGAATGAAGTAAACACTTAAAGACATCAATTTAGAATATAAATAACCTATCTCTATTCTTTGTGACAATTCGAGTGCTATTAATATATCAAATAATCCAACGATGTATCCTGAAACTAACCATATATCAATCAAGTATCACTTCTTAAGAGAAAAGAGTGCAAATCAAGAGGTCACAATGGAATATATGCCAATCCAAGATAAATTTGCAAACATATTTACCAAACCTCTTCCCAAAGAGAATTTTGAGTATTTGAGACAAAAATTGGGAGTGGTTGCTCTTGCACCACATCTCTAGATCCTAGTGATAGGGCATGAGTCTAGGGGGAGGATCACATAAGCTTTTTTTGTCCCTGTAAGAAGAGAGAAAAGTAAGTCAGGTATGAAAAGTTTTACAAATTTCTCACAACTTAATGGTTGTAGTTTGTTGGTGTGAATAAGGATATTACCTAACTAGTTCCACTATTAGGTCACTTTCATGACATCCTATCACATAAGTTTACATAGGTTTCACATAGGATTGTCACTTTTATCTCATATCATAAGATTGAGACACTTGTCATATCTTATGTTGACTTTTATCATTATTTACTAGGTGATTCATCATTAGTTGTCTCATTTCATAGGATTAAGACACTTGTCATGGTCTTGTCTAATCCTATGTCTCACCTTGGCTATATAACCAAGGGTCTCTCTCACATTATACATTGATTCTTTTTGCATTGATTAATAGGAATATAGTTTATTCTTATCATATTGATTTTTTGAGAATTTTGTGCTTTCCATAGGCCTTTATATCTTGGGTGGCTATCTCCATAGCTAAATCTTACATGGTATCAAAGCGAGTTGAGTGCCTTTGGTTAGCCTTTTAGGAGATCTTGAGTGCAAATCTTGTATTTTCTCGAAGCATTGAGTATGCTCTTCTCTTGCATCTTTGGAGGTGCATTTTGGGAGCTTGTTGCATCAAATCTGAGCTCACCATTGCATTCAAAGTGCTCGATAAAGTTAGATCTACCCTTTGTTTCATCCCAATCAGAAATTGGAGGCCAATTCTACAAGGGTTTGAAGATTGAAGGTGGTTTCCAGATCCAAGAGGTAGCTACAATTTTAGAGAATTTTTGGTCAAAGTCAACCTTGTCATCACGTCCAAAAGGGCCAAAAACCCTAATATTGATTGTCAATTGGTCAAAATTGGAGCACTTCACCCAGGGGCATAAAGAAAATTCTCCTATTTCACCATATGGACGCCATTATTATAGTCGACAGTATGATTTTTTGAAAAAAATATTTTTTTTGCATATAAATATTTGTAAAAAAAATTGTAGTTTTTTTATTTGTAAAAGGTTTTATTTAAATTTTTTTTTGAGAAGGTACGAAGTACCCTGCATAGACTGTAGGATACTGCATGATACAATGGACACCATGTGGCATAGGCTGATGGCCTACCATCGTGGGTCCACCCTCCACAATCGGTAAAACCTAGTGACAATTGGGTTATTAAAAATTGGTCATTTTAAAAAAAACCCGACATCATAAAAAAATGAATATTCCAGTCAAAACTAAGATTATGCTGCCAAAGACCCATTAGAGAATATTTTGGGCAATTAGAGGAGATTTCGGTAGAAAGAATATTCATAGAGAATATTATTGATTAGAGAATATTCTAGAGGAAGAGAATATTTCGATTATGGCCATATAACTATCAAATTTAAGTTGATGACCTATTGACGTTAGCGCAACATCAATGCCCCTTTGAAATTTTTTACCCCCCTCATGCATGGAGTTTTTGATTTTGTCATTCACCTTCAAACTCTTATAACTTTGGCTCTCAACCTCCTTTTTCAAAGTATTTTTTTGTTTGGTCTAATTCAAATGGTTTCTTATTTTGATGCATGAATTTTTCAGAAAATTCAATTTGTCACAAGTGTTGCTGAGCAGTTTCCATTTTTGGAACTTCTGAGGCTTCATTCGGGCTCATACAAACTCCTTTTTAGGCGTAGTTTTTTTTTTAAGTGTATATTTTTTTGAGAACTTCAAAATGGTGCTATTATTTCGTATTCATTGTGAACAAAATTTTTACTTTCAACATATAGCCTTATTTGGCTCATTTTGGCAATTATATTGCATAGATCACAGTTTGATCTTTTGCATGTTGATCACAGATCTAGCCTTATTGTGGAAATTGTAAGCATTGAAATCAAAAGACCACTTAGCTATTTCTTGCAAGTGGCAATTGTAACTGCACTAAGTATAAAGTGCCAAATCATTTGCTTGGGAGGGTTCTTTGATTGAGTTAATTTGAGGGGGGTTGTGTTGTGTGATTGTGCTTTGAGTTCTCTCTTGTGCTCTTCAAATTTTAGCCATGGGTCATCCAAAGATTACTATGCAACATGGAAAATAAATTCATGGAGTAAACTAATGGAAAAATAATTAATTGACTACATTAATGGATCCATTTCAGAACCAACTGATCCAAATTTAGAAAGTGAATGGCTCATTAAAAGTATTATGATTCTTGGAACACTTAGGAAATATATCTCTTCTGATCTTATCTTTCATGCTGATAAGTGTAAAATAGATAAGGAATCTTGGGATAAACTTGCTCAATTGTATGGCAAAACTAATGAGGTTAGGGGATACAAACTTGATAATGATCTCACTAATATAGATCCAAATAATTTTGATACAATCCAAGACTATGTAACTAAGGCTAATGAATTAAGATCTCAACTCAAAGATTGTGGTATTGATAAGAAGGATGCACAATTGGTCTTCAATTTTTCGGACAAAATTCCTTTATAATATGCGACTTTTATTTCTAGTTTCCATAATCATCAGCTGACTATGGGAAGTGTTTATACTACACCTTCATTTGATTCATTTACAAACATGTTGATGCTTGAACAAAAAAATTGATCACTATGGGTATTCTCAAGTCATCCAAGTCACAAGCTTTGGTGGTAGGACATGGGTCAGGATCTAGCAAGAAATAGAAGCAATCAAAGAACAAGCCACATAAACATTGAGCACAATCCTCTTCTCCTTAGAAAGTAGACTCTTCATCATCTTCCAAGAAGGAGAATTCACAAAAGAAGGAGAAATCGACTTGTGCATATTACAAGAAAGTTGGTCATGATGAGCATCATTGTCATGCTAAGCAAATTGGTGAATTGACTAATCTCCCCAAGAAGAATCACATCAATTTTCCATCTTACTACAAAAAAGAAGCATCTCTTTCTACTTCTTCACAATCAAAGAAAGGAAAAGGATATGTACTTGCTGCAACCACAAGATCGTCACAACAATAGATACTTGACTTGGGTGCTACACATCACATGGGTTTTGAAAGCGAACAATTTTCTTCATTGGAACCTTGTACAGTACCACACATTCTTACAGGTGATGATACTAAGGTGGAAGTTATTGGAAAAGGTTTAGTTGACATGGATGATGTATCATTTTAGAATGTTCTCTGTATTCCTAACTTGTGTGCCAACCTTCTTTCAGTCTACCAAATCACTCATCTTGGGAATGCCAAGAAAGTTGAGTTTTCTCCATATACAATTGTGATTAAAGATATTGAGGATAAAACATTGGTTACAGTGGGAAAGGCCAATCATGAGTCCTAGCTATATCAATTTTCTCACTTTGTGCCACATTCTCCTTCTACAACATTTCTCACTCATTCAGATTCAGTAAGTATGGTATAAGTGGTTTGGACATCTTAACTACCGCTATCTTCAATAACTTAGCTCAAAGGATATGGTCATAGGTCTCCATCAAATCATCTTTTCAAATGGTGTATGTTTAGGCTGTGCTATGGGTAAGCATCCAAAAGAGAAGTTTGATAAAGTGAAGTCTTGGAGGGATTTAGAAGTTCTTCAATTGGTTCACATTGATCTAGTAGGCCTATTTCCAGTTTTGTCCTTTAGTAAGGCTCGCTATGCACTCACCTTCATTTATGACTACTCCAGATTCACTTGGGTTTACTTTCTTTGCCAAAAGAGTGAAGTCTTTAACAATTTTCAAACTTTCAAGGCTCATGTTGAGAAGCAATTTGGAAAGTATATCAAGATTCTTTGTATTGACAATGGTTGAGAATATGCGAACCATAATCTTGTGCAATTTTGTACTCTTGAAGGGAAAGATCTTCAACATTCAATTGCGTACACACCACAACAAAATGGTGTTGTTGAAAGGAAAAATTACATGACCCTTAAGGAGATGGCTAGTTGCATGATTCATGCTCATTATCTTGGTCCAAAATTTTGGGTTGAAGCCATTAATTATGCTACACACATTCAAAATTGGGTTCCCCAAAAGGAATTGAAAGACATGACTCATTTTGAGGCTTGGTGTGGTAGGAAACCAATTGTATGAAATTTTCAAGTTTTTGGCTCTTCAGTATGGAGACGCATTCCTCCAGAGAAGCAAAAGGCTTTGGAGCCTCAAAATAGGCCTTACATCTTTGTTGGATATCTAGATGGTTTCAAAGGGTATCAACTCTTGGATCCAAAGACACATGATCTCTTTATTGAGAGAAGTGTTCATTTTGAGGAAAGCTCTCCTAGCTTGACCTCTAATCCTCCTCATCCTTCCTCCATAGTGCACATGATAGTGACTAAAATGATTCTACCTCACCTCCCACTCACAAGGTAACAACTTCATAGGATACACATTCTGAGGTTGAGGAATCTCATCCTTCATCCCCATCATCTTCATGACCTCGTTGGTCTCGACAGACTCTCGAGTCAACAAATTTTTTTGTTGGGGATCCTAAAAACACTCAAAGGACTCAGTCACAAAATCGACATCTTCCACGTTTCTGCATTGCTACTACTTCAGATCCACAATCCTTTAAGGAAGCATCAGGAATTCCTAAGTGGGATTCAACAATGGAGGAAGAGTATAGTTCCTTGATGAGGAACCATAGATGGGACTTAGCACCTCTTCCGAAGGGAAGAAAAATGGTTCGATGTAAGTGGGTTTATCAAACCAAATATGAAGCGAATGGAATGGTGGACAAGTTTAAAGGATGACTTGTTACCAAAGGTTTCTCATAGGTTCCTGGTATTTATTACAAGAAAACATTTTCCCTTGTTGCTAAGATGAACTCCATTCTCTTGACTCTTGCTATTTTTGTAGCTCATGGATCAATTTTTCATCAGATGGATGTGAAGAGTACATTTCTTCACAAAGATCTTGCAAAGGAGATTTACATGGAGCATCCATAGGGATTTGTTTAGGATTCTTCTTTGGTTTGTAGGTTGAAAAAGTCTCTCTATGGCCTCAAGCAGGCCCCTTAGGCTTGGTATGCAAAGATAGACTCCTTTCTTCTCTTGACAAGATTCTCTAGGTGCCACTTAGATTTGAATGTCTATATTTTTTGATAGGATGACTCTCATTTTCTTCTTGTTCTCTATGTTGATGACTTGATAATTACATGGCTCATTCATCATCAATTATTGGTAGAGACAAATGTTCTTTGCATGACAGATTTGATATGACTAACTTGGGCCCCTTGCACTACTTTCTCATGATTGATATCACATAGTTCTCTTCTAGGATCACCCTTACTCAGCCCAAGTATGCTCTTGACCTTCTAGCTCGGTTCCACATGTCTCATTGTAAGGCTACTCCTAGTCCCTTTCTGTCAAGAGTCAAACTTGAGGCTAAGTGTTCTACTCCACTAGTTGATGCCACTTTGTATCATCAACTTGTTGGGAGCCTCATCTACTTGACTCACACATGTCTTGATATTTCTTTTGCGGTTGGCATGGTTTCATGCTTCATGTAGGAACCACATTAGCTTACTTGGAAATCTTCCAAACACATCTTGCATTACATATAAGGTACTCCATATTATGGGATTCACTATGAAATAGGTGTAGGACTCAACTTGGTTGGATTTACAGATTTTTATTGGGTTGGTGATCTTGATGATTATAAGTCCACTTCTGGCTACAAATTTCATCTTGGTTTTGGCCCCATTTGTTGGAAGAGTAAGAAGCAACATGCTACTTCTCTCTCTTCGACTAAGGTGGAGTATCGAGGAGTTGTTAATGCCACTACTGAGGCTATTTGGATTTAGAATATGTTGATTGAGTTTGGATTCACCATTCCATGGCCTGCAGTCCTCCATTGTGATAATCGAAGTTCCATACAAATCTTGAAGAATCTGGTTCAACATCAACAAACCAAATATATCAAGATCCATATGCACTACATCAGGAAGTTGATCCAGGAGCAGGTCATTGATTTGTAGTATTGTCCTACCGTAGAGCAGGTTGCAAATATCTTCATCAAACCCTTCACTAAGAGTAAGTATCACTATTTTTGAGCTCTCTTAGGGGTGCGAGTTTTTTCTTTATGGGGGTCACTTGACCTTCTTCATTCTTTCTTCTAGGGGGACTTTTTCCTCATCGAGGTTTTATCCTTCTCATTTTTTGAGAGTTGTTTCTTGTTTTTTCTCTCTTTTGGGGAGGAGCTTTTTCCCACTAGGTTTTCTTGTTCTCCCCATTTATGAGGAATTGTATTTCATTTGTAAATGGGTACCTCATCAGGCCTAGTCATCAGGACCCATCTTTGCATGAGTGCATGAGTTTTGTTCCCCCTAAGTTGCACTTAAGGGGGGGTGTTGGTGTCAATACAGATATTACCTAACTAGTTCAACTATTAGGTTTTTCACATCCTATCACTTAAGTTTCACATAGGATTTGATCACTTTTATCTCATATCGTAAGATTAAGACGCTTCTCCTAATCTTATGTTGAATTTTCTCATTATGTCCTAGGTGATTCATCATTATTTGTATCATGTCATAGGATTAAGACACTTGTCATGATATTTTCTAATCCTATGCTTCACCTTGGCTATATAACCAAGGCTCTCTCTCACATTGTACATTGATTATTTTTGCATTCATTGATAGGAATACAATTTATTCTTGTCATATTGATCTTCTAAGTATTTTGTGCTTTCCATAGGCCTTTAGATCTTGGGTGGCTATCTCCATAGCCAAATCATACACAGATTCTTGGAAAAGCTCCTTTTCTTATCAAAAGCAAAAGAATTGTGTCCAAAAGGAGTCCCTTTTCCATTGATATCGAGAAATTTTTTCCAAATTTTCTATGTGTTCAAGTTGTGTTTTGGGGAAATGATGTCCAAATGCTCCATTACCTAAGAGGGAGAAAGGTTGTTGTGAAGAACTTTCATTCATGTTTATCAGAAGCCAATGCAAGTATAATCAAAGTTGGAGAATGATCAAAGCAAAAGAATGATTAGAGCATTTATTTTTCCATCAATGACAAAGGGGAAGATTGTTGACAATATGATTTTCATTGATGTCAAAGGGCATCACAAAGTAGTCATGGTGGTCATTGATGTCCATGATCACTTGCAAGGAAATATTGTTTGCATTTTCAAATTGCAAGTCCTGAAATGTTACAAATGTTAGCAAGAAACATTTGCAAAAGTTGCACAGATGTTGCATAGTCTTACAATAGGAAGATGCAAGTAGTTGTGAAGGAAACAAATAACATATTTGATATGGGTTTTTTGAGTGTATCTTAGATGTATGGTCTACAAGTCTAAGTTATAAGATTTGAGCCCAAAAATGACTTATTTTTGCTCTTTGGTCTTGCTAGGGTTTTGTAGAAAAACCCTAAGGGTTTCAGTCATGGTACTATACAATATTTTTATTTTTGCATTGACTAGAAATAGGTGGTAACAAGTTGCCTAAGTTACAACTTAATCCCTATGGTTCATCATGTTACTGACCCCTTCATCCAAATGATTACCGGTTGATCAAAAGTCAAGGACCTTAGTATTTCCTAAGTTTGCAGGTCTAAAATTTTTCTGAGCATGATAAACGGTCAAGATCTTTTCAAGAAGATCAGACAATTTTTTATATGTCCACAAGACTTTTGGTAGGTCTGATCTTTTGATCATGGAAATGCAGAATCATGCCACATGTCCAATGGAGCCAAGTTCAACGCTCTTTGACTTGCAAAGATTAATGGTTGTCATAGCATCAAATTTTCAATCCACTCTAACAAGGTAAAAAATATGATGGTGTGAAATGGAAACAAATTTCATACTGTGATTTTAGTACAAGTTTTCTTCACAACATGTTTTTAATTCTTCAACCCAAAGCAAGAATGCACTAAGCGAATGAAATGCGAAAAAGATCAATGATGCACATTTAAGGAGAACATTGAATAGTTATTGTATTTTTCTCACTCTGATAATGTCGAGTTTGCAATGATTCAATACAACTCCACATGTACAACATGACGTTTTTGAGATAGATGGTGTGTAAATGCTATTCCATGGAAAGAATGGTGGGTCCCTATTTTGACTTTTTAGGGATAGGAAATGGTGGCACCTGTCTATAATGATGTCAATTAGGTTAAGTTTGCCAAAGCATAATATTTTCTTGAAGTTTAATTATAGATCTATGGTGCATATTCAAAGGAAATTTGATTGAATGGTCATTTTTTAAAGATCAAACCATCAGATTATGGTGCGAAGTTGTATATCTATAGCCATTATTTGAAGATCTGATATTCTCAATGGTTAGGCAGTGGAACTCTTAGTCAAGTGGTGGAACTCGACATGGAGAATAAAATATAATTTTCTACAATAGCTCAAGTTACATTTTTATTGGTTGGACAACATCATTAAGGCATAGACGATTACAAGATCATATACCAATTCAATCATGTGAGTATGGTCATCTAATGTGTATCAAATCTAAGTTTTGATACATGCTAAAAATAGCAGAATACATAAAATTGAGGCGATGGTGCTTGATATAACAAGAAGAATTGTCATTAATATGATGATGATAATGATATGATGAGAGTGTATGGAGCCTAGAAGAGCTAAGGTAATGAGGAGAGACCTATATCAAATGTAAAATATCATCTAGGATACTCATTCAGAGGTTGAAGAGAAGAGAAGAATGCTGATGAAAAGTTAGCAACAAAGAGAAGAACTTCTCTTGTAGTTGTAGAGAACAAAGGATGTTCTAAAGAGAAATGAGAAGAGTAGAGAAGAATAAGAAAATGAAAAATTATAGAAAAGAATTGTAACATATTTGGATTTAGTTGAATCATATGTAATCAGGAGTTGTAACTCATTAAATTTGATTGGTTGGTGCCATCAGAAAGCTTAGTAGGTGCTCAATTGGGGATTAGGTGCTTCCTTAGAGTTGGTTCTCTTAAACCAAGGGATTGGTGTCTCCTTAGGGTCAGTGCCCTTAAAACATTGTAACCTATGAGATTTTTATTACGAGGTTGGATTAGGATAGTAGATCCTAGCAACATTTCTCATCATGGTTTTTCCCATATTAAGTTTTCCATGTATATCTGGTGTTATGTCTACTTGTGTGTGTGTGATCTTTGCATTAAAAATGTTTAAAGATAAGTTATGATTACTCTACGGATTCACCCCCCAGTCAATAGATTGTTGTGTTCTAATACGATGCGCTGAAGAAGGAAGAAATTGACAAAATTGGATCTTACAAGAAGAGAAAGATAAAATACTTCAGAAATAGGCTCAAGAACTAAGGTCAAAGTAGAGAGTGGATACTCTCAGGAGCATGGATAAGGAAGATAGGGATAGAGTATAGAATTAGAGTGAAGAAATAACAAAGGAAATCATTAAGGAGATGAAAAGTGTTCAAGTTGAGGAACAATTACATATGTCTCCCCATCACAATATTGAACTGCAAGAAATCGAAGTTGAGAGAGAACATGAAACACCTGATGAAGTGCATGTTGTGCATGATGTGCATGATATCCCTCCTCTAGAGAGCTTTAGTCAGTAGGACTAGCAAGTGAAAGAAGATGCATCTACTTTCAGAGCCCATGCACAAGAGACTCCAAGAGCATTTGTTTTTGCATCCCTCATTGACTCTATCAAAGAGTTCCTTGCTCAACATAAGCATATTGACCTATAATTGCTTCGTAATTTCTATAGTTTCCTATGTTCAATGGGAAAGTCGATATGACAAACATATCATCGTTGCAAAAATTACAACTTGGTGATATCTTTCACTCTTTGGCAAGGGAAGAGATATTACAACAACAAGTTGATAGAACTAAAATATTAAATGAGGTAATAAAGATCCTATAAGGTGAAATGCCTAATACCAAATGGGATTCCTCTCTTCCACCTACTCATCAGATCAAATAGTTAATGGATTATTTTAAGGAACACTTTGCTTATTTGGAGAAGCAAGTTGAGATGAAGAAACAAAGCAACAAACTAGTTGAAGCCTTCATAAAATGTACAAAGGAACATGAGAAGTTGAAAACCCACATGAATGTATCCAAAAGTGTATGGAAGAGGAAAAGGTACTATATATTTTTTTTTGCAGTGGCCAATTACAACCAAAGCCCTTAAGGATCATGTAAATACTATGGAAGTGCATATAAAAAATGTGGCTATGACTTATGATCTGGTGAAGGAAAATGATGGTGCCATCATGATACAAGTTGAAAAGATACAATCCCAGCTTTAGCAAGTCCAAGATTAAAGGGAGTAGGTAAAAAGCCAAGTGAAACAATTGAGGTAGGTGGTGAACATAAAGTTGGCATCTTTGACAAGTCTCCTGGTAGGAGCTAAATGAGTAGAGAAAAAGAATCATATTCCATCCTCCTTAGAAGAATCAAAAGACATCCATACCAATCTAGTGAGTCAGATTCAAATCACTACTTCTTCCAAGTTGCAAAGGGATGACTCCTTAACTTAGCTAAAGTCAATATACAATAATATTCTTCCTTATGGTCAAAGCTAAGTATGCATTTCCGTATGCTTTTGTAAATTTTTGACATGTAAATATAGAAAGTAAATAAGTCTTCAAGCATTCTATGTATATATAGAAAATATTTTTGGAGTAAGGGAGAGTAGACTGTAAAAAGTGTGTATAGATAGGGGAGTTCATATATTTTATGAAGACCACCTACCCTTTTCCATTGATGTCAAATGGGGAGAGGTAAGAGAATATCTGGTATGTTTTTCCATGAATGAAAAAGGGTGAGACTATTGGAAAATGTGTGGATAGTGTGTTGTCATTGATGTCAACCTTTGTTAGTGTTGCTATTGATGTCAACTCTAGTAGATATCATATGCATTGTGCATTGTTCATGATTGAATGCTAAAGAGACGTAAGATTGGCCTATCTGTTGAAGTTCATGTAATCATTGGTACACCATTGTGCATCATAAATTAAAGTTTATGGTTAGGTGCCAAATTCCTTGGTTGAAAAAGTTCAAATTTGTCTAAGATAGATTTGGCTATACAAGAGCTTTGTCGGATGCTTCACATTCTTCAATAGTTGAAGTTTTTCTTTTGTGGTTTTAAGAGTAGCTCTACATGATTGAAAGGTATGCATATTCCATGTATACATGCATTAGTTCCACCACATATTATTTTGGAGTTATTAGTGTATGAATTTGCTAAGTCCCAAAGAATGTATGATAAAGATAGATTTGTATATCTACATTTTATCACATTTCAATGTTTTACCCTGCGATTCTAAAGTTGAGTTTATGAAGATGATATGTCTACTCAATCCAAGTTTTAGATGATTTGGTTCATCACTAGATGTTATGTATATGATAGTGTGTTTTCAGCATGTTTTGGTTCAAGAATATGTACAAAGGGTTTGTAATGCATGATGGAAGCTCTTTGGGATCTCTGGTGGCTCCACAAGATGGTATGTGATCTTTTCCTTCACAATAATATTCAGAATCATTGTTTCCTGAGTATGAAGTGTTTGTACCAGCATGTGTTGATTTGATAAAACAAAAGTGGTGCACAAAAATGTTTCTACATGAAATATTAGTTTTTGGAAGTGGTCCACAAAGTACTTCTTGATATCTTTGATACCGCCTTGGTTTGGAGTTGATGTTTTTGATATTTTTCTTGTTTTTCAGGCTGACTTTTCATATTGAGTTGATTGTTCTGTCATGTCCCCTTCTAGTTGACATCTCTTAGAGCACAGGATTAGCCTATTATGCGACCCTCGTAGGCTGATAGGATGGATAGAGGGTCTAGATGGAGCTTGGCTCAGCTTCAGATTGTAAGTATTTGATCAGTTGGCTTTCGTTCGGGCTCGTTCGGACACTTTTAGCTTGAGTTGCTATTTTTAGTAGTATTTGGTGCTCAGCGTGGGACCCCTGCTATTTTTAGCAGTATGGATTGATCATGTGCAGAATCACTTCCTTATTCGTCAGCTTCAGACGGCTCGTGCATTGGGTGAATATTAAGAGAGATATTAATATTTAATTGATTTAATTAAATATTAATTATTGGAGCTTCTAATATAAAGTTATAATATTTCAAATATTATAACTTAAGTGATTTGGCTGAAGGGGTCGCCCAACATGGGAAGGGGCCAGTTATGATTATATTTTATAATTAAAAATTGCACCGGAGACTATTGAAATATTAAAAGAGAAGTCAAATTATTTAATGATCCCTATTATTAAGGAAATCGCACTTTTCAAGAAGTATAAGGTTTTGCATTGGAATTCAAGCCCATTATGTTATAGTGAATTGAAAATCGATCAAGTCTTGACCAGAGCACGGAAGCCAAGGGTTTCAGTCTCAGAGCATTGGGGAACGAGCCATCTCTAGTGAAAGCGATTAAGAGGGTGTGAAATATCATCCGATTTATTGCCAGGCAGAGGGATTTCTTCATTTAGAAGAAATTACAGAGCATCACAGATCATTCACCTTCAGAGTTTTCAGAGTAATAATCTTCCAGCAGGGATTCATCAATCTAGGCGCCTATTTCTTTGAGATCAAGCAATCTAAGGAAGGGCCGTACATTTTATTTATTGGTTGCTGCTGTTACCAGGCCGTACAAATATGTACCAGGCCGTACCATTCAAGGAAAGCCGTACTTTTGTTTCAAGAGTAAAACGCCTTCATCTTTGGCAGTCAGACTTCATTATCAAGGGCGCATATTTCATTAGCAGTGGATTCTTCTTTCTGGCGCAAGGGAAAGTGCTCCATCTTTTCAGCCGTACATTTCCTGGGAGATCATTCATTGCTGCAATTTCCAGGTTTTCATTAAAATATCATTGCTTTTTAATTTGCATGTTAATGGATCTTGCTTGTAATCATTCCAGAAGATGAATATATAAACTGGCATCAGTATTTACAATAGATTATGTTATTTCCGGAGTTGTAAGAATTTATTTAGATTTTATATCATTTTATTGCAAAATCGCCATTTCCTTTATTCATGCAAAAACCACAAAAAAACCAAAAACTTCAGAAAACAAACAAAAATAGTCAGATTCAGAAATAGGGGAAACTAGGGGTTTCTACAGTGGTATCAGAGCTAAATCCTGCCATCCTGAGGGTTTAGCAGTCTTATGCAGCCAGAACAGGTTGGGTCACACAGGTATTATACATGTAGGCGAGCCTTGATTGACAGGCAACAGGGTTTGGTCAGGTAGCTGGGAGATATGGCTAACAGAACAGATGTACCTAGAACAGAGATCCCTCAAAACCCTAGGGATCAGAACGATGCAGAGTTTCTACTCGCTCTTAGAGATTTACGAGCAGGTCAACGACAGTCTAATGATGTATTGCAGCAGTTGACAGTAGCACTTCAGAGTTGGGTACTCTGAGGAGACCGTCATCACATCGTGATGAGGACAGGAGTGATGCAGGATCACGAGAGCTCCTAGGACAGCTTCGCGGACAGTAGACAGGCCCACTAGGCCTACGTTTGTGAGACAGGAGGCCGATGAGGCTATGGCAGGTGAGGAGCAGGAGGAGTTGTTTGCAGACACACTTATGGCAGCGAAACGAGGAGTGGGAGTTAGTACCACCTGATGTCAGAGAGAGGATTTCCTTTGACAGATTTGTTACACAGAGGAGAGAACATCACAGAGGTCGACAGGATTGGAGACCTAGATATCAGAATAATGATCAGAAGCATGCAACAAACAGGCTCAATCTAGCGATGTTCGATGGTAGTGGTAAGGTCACAGCTCAGGCCTGGATTAGTAAGCTAGACACATTCCTCACATTGCGCCCGATGGCTGAGAGAGATGCTATCAGATATGCGACACTGCATCTAGAGGGAGTAGCTTACGACTGGTGGCACCATGGTATGGTGACGCTACAGCATGACAGGATCACATCATATCAGAGGTGGACAGGTTGGTGGAGCGGTTTGATAGGAAGGATCCATAATCATACTTTAGAGACTTGGCTCAGTTGAGACAAAGAGGCAGCTTGGAGTCGTATATTGGTGACTTTCAGAAGTTATCAGTTATGGTTCTGAATATTTCAAAGAGATGACTTGTAGTGCTCTTCATGGAGGGTTTGATAGAGCCATTGAGAGGTTGGATCAAAGCCTTTGATCCTCCTTCATTACAGGAAGCGATGAAGAAGGCATGTAGCATGGCGTTGGCAGCACCTTCCAGTAGATTCAACTCCAGAGGTTCTTCTTCTTTCAGGGACAATAAGGGCTTTAACAGAAACAGAGAGAAGTCTGATTTTAACAAAGAGAAATCAGATTTCAAGAATGATTCAAAGGGAAAATCAGTAGCACCACCTTTGGATCGAGAGGCCCTTAACGATCTACGCAGGAAGAAGCTTTGCTTCTACTGCAAAGGTCCCTATGACGCCAATCACGATTGTCCTTTGAGGCCTAAGGGCAAGGCAAATCGAGTGATGTGGGCGTATTATGAGGATTCAGAGTCAGATAATTCTGAACAACAGGAGAGTTTTGAGGAGTTAGAACCAGAGGCTTCAGAGCCTAAGGCAGAGACAGAGTCAGAGCTTCAAATACAGGAGGCACACTTATCTAGCATTCAGCAGGAGGGCTCTTTCAGGATTCGTGGAGTGTTGGTAGGACAGAGGGTCATTACCCTTCTTGATACAGGAGCCACACACAATTTCATAGATGCTAGATTTGTTGAAAAATGTGGACTCATCACTGAGGAGTTTGGGGACATTAGGGTTAAGGTGGCCGACGGATACACTTTGAGGTGTGAACGCATGATTAAGGATCTCCCTTTACGCTTGAACAATTATGAGTTCAAGGCTGATTACTACGTAGTTAACATGGGAGACATTGATTTGGTCTTGGGCATGAAGTGGCTTCATTCACTTGAGGAAGTCACTCTTCGTCTCAAGGACATGGAGATCCATTTTGATGTTGACGGGAAGACACATATTCTAAAAGCAATTTGGGACAGCAACATCAAAATAATTTCTTTTCGTCGGATGGAGAGGCTCATGCGTCACGACATGGTAGAGTGGGCTGTCGAGTGCACATTAGCACCTATACAGGAGGGACAGCAGAAGACTGAATATCATCCCAACATACAACAGTTGAGAATCAAGCATGATAAGGTATTCAGTGATATTCCTCCAGGGAGACCTCCAGACAGGGGCATTGAGCATATTATTGAGCTTGAGGAGGGCGCTAAGGCTGTTATGATTACGCCCTATAGACATCCTAAGCGGCTGAAGGATGAGATCGAGAAAACGATCAAGGAATTACTTGCTATGGGTCACATTCGGCCTAGCAAATCACCATTTGCTTCTTCGGTTGTTTTGGTAAAGAAGAAGGATGGAACATTACGCATGTGCATTGACTACAGAGTCCTGAATAAGAGGACGATTAAAAACAGGTATCCAATACCTCGTATAGATGAGCTTATTGACGAGCTCCATGGTGCATGTTATTTCACTAAAATAGACTTACGGTCAGGGTATCATCAGATCAGGGTTCGTGAGCAGGACATTGAGAAGACTGCCTTCCGTTGTCATTGTGGGAACTTCGAGTTCGTAGTGATGCCATTTGGGCTCACTAATGTACCAGCTACATTTCAGTCCACGATGAACAGGGTTTTTCATTCACTGCTGAGGAGATTCGTATTGGTCTTCTTCGATGATATCCTTATTTACAGCAGGACTTGGCAGGAGCATTTGGCTCACTTGGAGATCGTGTTGAGTATTCTGGAGAGGGAGTCCTTGTACGCCAAGGAATCCAAATGTGATTTGGGGATGACCGAATTGTTATATTTAGGTCACATTATTAGTGCAGAGGGAGTGCGGATGGATCCTAAAAAGATCCGCACTATTATTGACTGGCCTACACCGGCAAACCTGACACAGTTGAGGGGGTTTCTAGATTTGTGTGGGTTCTATCGCAGATTCGTGAATGGTTATTCACGACATGCAGCCCCTATGACAGATTTACTGAAGAAGGGTGCATTTATTTGGACTCCTCAGGAACAAGAGTGTTTTATGAGATTTAAGGAGTTGATGACTACATGCCCTATTTTAGCACTACCTGACTTTTCGAAGCCTTTCGAGCTTCAGTACGATGCATCAGGTGAGGGCATTGGTGCGGTGCTTGTGCAGGACAAACACCCTATTGTATATGAGAGTCGTAAACTCAGAGGGCCTGAGAGACTTTACATCATTTATGATAAGGAGATGCTCGCTATCATGCATGCCTTGGCAAAATTTAGGCAGTATCTTGTTGGCAGCAAATTTTGCATCAAAACTGATCATAACAGTTTGAGACACTTCTTGGGGCAGCGAGATCTCAATGATCGTCAGTAGAAGTGGGTGAGAAAATTAAAGGCATATGACTTTGATATCTCTTATATCAAAGGAACCCAGAATGTAGTAGCTGATGCTCTTTCACGTAGGTCATATTTGAGCTCTATGGTTCACATTTCAGAGGATTGGAAGCATATGATTGTGGCAGAGTATGCCAAGGATACTTGGGCCTCCAGCATTGTTGAGGGATCGACGATTGATACCAGGTACACACTTGTGAATGACTTGATCATTTACAAGAACAGGATTTATTTGGTCCCAGGTTCAGAGGTGAAGAACATTATCATGCGAGCCTTTCATGACGTGCCTACAGCAGGACATCCCGGGTATTTCAAAACCTATAGACAAATACGGGAGAGATTTACATGGAAAGGACTTAAGGCGGATGTTCTTCAATATGTGCGTGAGTGCCCTGTTTGTCAGCAGAACAAGCAGGAGAACATCTGCCCGAGGTTTATTGTAGCCACTTCCGATTCCTGACAGGAAGTGGGAATGCCTGTCGATGGACTTCATTACGGGCTTGCCTAAAGCCCAAGGGCGAGATTGCATATACGTAGTTGTGGATCGGCTAACGAAGTATGCCCACTTCTTTCCGATTACCACACCTACACAGCTACACAAGTAGCAGAGGTATTCTTTCGTGAGGTACTCAGACTACATGGATTGCCTCGGAGCATTGTGAGCGACAGGGACAGTCGGTTCTTGAGTCACTTCTGGCAGGAGGTGTTCGGACTTTGTGGGACTGACTTTAGAACACCGGTTACCACCCTTGAACCGGATAGAAGTGACGGAGATAGTGAATAAGTGGAGGTTACCTCAGGGAATTATATTCTTGAGGCGTTAGAAGGCATGGGTCAAGTGGATTCATTTGTGCGAGTATTGCTATAATACGACATTCCACATGACTATTCAGATGTCTCCTTTTATGGCATTGTATGGGTATGAGGCGCCGAGTTTTCTAGATTTGCTGCTGAGCGACAGTAGAGTGTCGAGCGCTGGAGACTTATTGCAGGAGAGTCAGGATACTATGAAGGCTCTCAAGGAGAATATAGCCAAGGCACAGAATCAGCAAAAGCAGTATGCAGATCAGAAGAGGACGGAGTGGCATTTTGAGGTGGGTGACATGGTATATCTTATACTCTGACCCTATCGTCGATCCACTCTTAGGAAAATTAGATTGAGGAAGAAGCTTAAGCCGCGATATTATGGTCCTTTTTAGGATCACGAGGCAAGTTGGAGGGTGGCTTATGAGCTTGAGCTTCGTGACGAGATTACACAATGTTTTTCATGTATCACATCTCAAGAAGGCATTGGGACACCATGTGGTACTGTCTGTAGTTCTACCTCCCTTAGATGATGAGGGAAAGTTGATTTTAGTACCTGAGTCTATCCTAGAGTACAGAGAGAGACAGTTGCGTAGGAGGACTATCAGGGAATATTTAGTGAAATGGAGAGATTTTCCAGTGGAGGATGCTACATGGGAGAGCGAGGATATTCTGCAGCATCTGGAATTGAGATTGCTTGAGGACAAGCAATTTCGAGGAGAAATGACTGTCATGTCCCCTTCTAGTTGACATCTCTCGAACACGGGGATTAACCCTATTATACGACCCTCGTGGTGATAGGATGGATAGAGGGTCTAGATGGAGCTTGAAACAAACTGATTGTTAGTATTGTCCGGTTGGCTTTTTGTTGGAATAGATTCGGACACTTCTAGCACGAGTTGCTATTTTAGCGATTATTTGGCTTTCGGCGTGGGACCCGCTATTTTAGCGGTATGGATTGATCATGTATGCTTGAGAATCACTTCCTTATTCATCCCGGCTTGAGATGGCTCATGCATGGTGAATATTAAGAGATATTAATATTTAATTGATTTAATTAAATATTAATTATTGGAACTTATAATATAAAGTTATAATATTTCCAAATATTATAACTTAAGTGATTGGTAGAAGAGGGTTACTTAACATGGGAAGAGGGGGCTAGTTATGATTATATTTTATAATTAAAAGTACTTAGGAGACTTGAAATATTAAAAGAGAAGAAGTCAAATTATTTAATGATCCCTATTATTAAGGAAATCGCACTTTTCAAGAAGTATAAGGTTTTGCATTGGAATTATGTTATTGTGAGTTGAAAATTGATCAAGTCTTGACAAGAGCACAGAAGCCAAGGGTTTTGATCTCGAACATTAGAGCAGAGCCATCTCCCGGTGAAAGCGATTAAGAGGGTGTGAAATATCATCACGATTTGCTGGTGAGAGGATTTCTTCATTGAAGAAATTACAGAGCATCACAGATCATTCACCTTCAGAGTTTTCAGAGTAATAATCTTCCAGCAGGGATTCATCAATCTAGGCGCCTATTTCTTTGAGATCAAGCAATCTAAGGAAGGGCCGTACATTTTATTTATTGGTTGCTACTGTTACCAGGCCGTACAAATCTGTACCAGGCCGTACCATTCAAGGAAAGCTGTACTTTTGTTTCAAGAGCAAAACGCCTTCATCTTTGGCAGTCAGACTTCATTATCAAGGGCGCATATTTCATTGGCAGTGGATTCTTCTTTCTGGCGCAAGGGAAAGTGCTCCATCTTTTCAGCCATACATTTCCTGGGAGATCATTCATTGCTGCAATTTCTAGGTTTTCATTAAAATATCATTGCTTTTTAATTTGCATGTTAATGGATCTTGCTTGTAATCATTCCAGAAGATGAATATATAAACTGGCATCAGTATTTACAATAGATTATGTTATTTCCGGAGTTGTAAGAATTTATTTATATTTTATATCATTTTATTGCAAAATCGCCATTTCCTTTATTCATGCAAAAACCACAAAAAAACCAAAAACTTCAGAAAACAAACAAAAATAGTCAGATTCAGAAACAGGGGAAACAAGGGGTTTCT
>VDFB02281492.1:31405365-31424258 GCA_007258455.2 Sequoia sempervirens | reverse complement strand
AAGTGCATATAAAAAATGTGGCTATGACTTATGATCTGGTGAAGGAAAATGATGGTGCCATCATGATACAAGTTGAAAAGATACAATCCCAGCTTTAGCAAGTCCAAGATTAAAGGGAGTAGGTAAAAAGCCAAGTGAAACAATTGAGGTAGGTGGTGAACATAAAGTTGGCATCTTTGACAAGTCTCCTGGTAGGAGCTAAATGAGTAGAGAAAAAGAATCATATTCCATCCTCCTTAGAAGAATCAAAAGACATCCATACCAATCTAGTGAGTCAGATTCAAATCACTACTTCTTCCAAGTTGCAAAGGGATGACTCCTTAACTTAGCTAAAGTCAATATACAATAATATTCTTCCTTATGGTCAAAGCTAAGTATGCATTTCCGTATGCTTTTGTAAATTTTTGACATGTAAATATAGAAAGTAAATAAGTCTTCAAGCATTCTATGTATATATAGAAAATATTTTTGGAGTAAGGGAGAGTAGACTGTAAAAAGTGTGTATAGATAGGGGAGTTCATATATTTTATGAAGACCACCTACCCTTTTCCATTGATGTCAAATGGGGAGAGGTAAGAGAATATCTGGTATGTTTTTCCATGAATGAAAAAGGGTGAGACTATTGGAAAATGTGTGGATAGTGTGTTGTCATTGATGTCAACCTTTGTTAGTGTTGCTATTGATGTCAACTCTAGTAGATATCATATGCATTGTGCATTGTTCATGATTGAATGCTAAAGAGACGTAAGATTGGCCTATCTGTTGAAGTTCATGTAATCATTGGTACACCATTGTGCATCATAAATTAAAGTTTATGGTTAGGTGCCAAATTCCTTGGTTGAAAAAGTTCAAATTTGTCTAAGATAGATTTGGCTATACAAGAGCTTTGTCGGATGCTTCACATTCTTCAATAGTTGAAGTTTTTCTTTTGTGGTTTTAAGAGTAGCTCTACATGATTGAAAGGTATGCATATTCCATGTATACATGCATTAGTTCCACCACATATTATTTTGGAGTTATTAGTGTATGAATTTGCTAAGTCCCAAAGAATGTATGATAAAGATAGATTTGTATATCTACATTTTATCACATTTCAATGTTTTACCCTGCGATTCTAAAGTTGAGTTTATGAAGATGATATGTCTACTCAATCCAAGTTTTAGATGATTTGGTTCATCACTAGATGTTATGTATATGATAGTGTGTTTTCAGCATGTTTTGGTTCAAGAATATGTACAAAGGGTTTGTAATGCATGATGGAAGCTCTTTGGGATCTCTGGTGGCTCCACAAGATGGTATGTGATCTTTTCCTTCACAATAATATTCAGAATCATTGTTTCCTGAGTATGAAGTGTTTGTACCAGCATGTGTTGATTTGATAAAACAAAAGTGGTGCACAAAAATGTTTCTACATGAAATATTAGTTTTTGGAAGTGGTCCACAAAGTACTTCTTGATATCTTTGATACCGCCTTGGTTTGGAGTTGATGTTTTTGATATTTTTCTTGTTTTTCAGGCTGACTTTTCATATTGAGTTGATTGTTCTGTCATGTCCCCTTCTAGTTGACATCTCTTAGAGCACAGGATTAGCCTATTATGCGACCCTCGTAGGCTGATAGGATGGATAGAGGGTCTAGATGGAGCTTGGCTCAGCTTCAGATTGTAAGTATTTGATCAGTTGGCTTTCGTTCGGGCTCGTTCGGACACTTTTAGCTTGAGTTGCTATTTTTAGTAGTATTTGGTGCTCAGCGTGGGACCCCTGCTATTTTTAGCAGTATGGATTGATCATGTGCAGAATCACTTCCTTATTCGTCAGCTTCAGACGGCTCGTGCATTGGGTGAATATTAAGAGAGATATTAATATTTAATTGATTTAATTAAATATTAATTATTGGAGCTTCTAATATAAAGTTATAATATTTCAAATATTATAACTTAAGTGATTTGGCTGAAGGGGTCGCCCAACATGGGAAGGGGCCAGTTATGATTATATTTTATAATTAAAAATTGCACCGGAGACTATTGAAATATTAAAAGAGAAGTCAAATTATTTAATGATCCCTATTATTAAGGAAATCGCACTTTTCAAGAAGTATAAGGTTTTGCATTGGAATTCAAGCCCATTATGTTATAGTGAATTGAAAATCGATCAAGTCTTGACCAGAGCACGGAAGCCAAGGGTTTCAGTCTCAGAGCATTGGGGAACGAGCCATCTCTAGTGAAAGCGATTAAGAGGGTGTGAAATATCATCCGATTTATTGCCAGGCAGAGGGATTTCTTCATTTAGAAGAAATTACAGAGCATCACAGATCATTCACCTTCAGAGTTTTCAGAGTAATAATCTTCCAGCAGGGATTCATCAATCTAGGCGCCTATTTCTTTGAGATCAAGCAATCTAAGGAAGGGCCGTACATTTTATTTATTGGTTGCTGCTGTTACCAGGCCGTACAAATATGTACCAGGCCGTACCATTCAAGGAAAGCCGTACTTTTGTTTCAAGAGTAAAACGCCTTCATCTTTGGCAGTCAGACTTCATTATCAAGGGCGCATATTTCATTAGCAGTGGATTCTTCTTTCTGGCGCAAGGGAAAGTGCTCCATCTTTTCAGCCGTACATTTCCTGGGAGATCATTCATTGCTGCAATTTCCAGGTTTTCATTAAAATATCATTGCTTTTTAATTTGCATGTTAATGGATCTTGCTTGTAATCATTCCAGAAGATGAATATATAAACTGGCATCAATATTTGCAATAGATTCTGTTATTTCCGGAGTTGTAAGAATTTATTTAGATTTTATATCATTTTATTGCAAAATCGCCATTTCCTTTATTCATGCAAAAACCACAAAAAAACCAAAAACTTCAGAAAACAAACAAAAATAGTCAGATTCAGAAATAGGGGAAACTAGGGGTTTCTACAGTGGTATCAGAGCTAAATCCTGCCATCCTGAGGGTTTAGCAGTCTTATGCAGCCAGAACAGGTTGGGTCACACAGGTATTATACATGTAGGCGAGCCTTGATTGACAGGCAACAGGGTTTGGTCAGGTAGCTGGGAGATATGGCTAACAGAACAGATGTACCTAGAACAGAGATCCCTCAAAACCCTAGGGATCAGAACGATGCAGAGTTTCTACTCGCTCTTAGAGATTTACGAGCAGGTCAACGACAGTCTAATGATGTATTGCAGCAGTTGACAGTAGCACTTCAGAGATTGGGTACTCTGAGGAGACCGTCATCACATCGTGATGAGGACAGGAGTGATGCAGGATCACGGAGAGCTCCTAGGACAGCTTCGCGGACAGTAGACAGGCCCACTAGGCCTACGTTTGTGAGACAGGAGGCCGATGAGGCTATGGCAGGTGAGGAGCAGGAGGAGTTGTTTGCAGACACACTTATGGCAGCGAACGAGGAGTGGGAGTTAGTACCACCTGATGTCAGAGAGAGGATTTCCTTTGATAAATTTGTTACACAGAGGAGAGAACATCACAGAGGTCGACAGGATTGGAGACCTAGATATCAGAATAATGATCTAAAGCATGCAACAAATAGGCTCAATCTAGCGATGTTCAATGGTAGTGGTAAGGTGACAGCTCAGGCATGGATGAGTAAGCTTGACACATTTCTCACATTGCGCCCGATGGCTGAGAGAGATGCTATCAGATATGCGACACTGCATCTAGAGGGAGTAGCTTACGACTGGTGGCACCATGGTATGGTGACGCTACAGCATGACAGGATCACATCATATCAGGAGTTTGTGGACAGGTTGGTGGAGCGGTTTGATAGGAAGGATCCATAATCATACTTTAGAGACTTGGCTCAGTTGAGACAAAGAGGCAGCTTGGAGTCGTATATTGGTGACTTTCAGAAGTTATCAGTTATGGTTCTGAATATTTCAAAGAGATGACTTGTAGTGCTCTTCATGGAGGGTTTGATAGAGCCATTGAGAGGTTGGATCAAAGCCTTTGATCCTCCTTCATTACAGGAAGCGATGAAGAAGGCATGTAGCATGGCGTTGGCAGCACCTTCCAGTAGATTCAACTCCAGAGGTTCTTCTTCTTTCAGGGACAATAAGGGCTTTAACAGAAACAGAGAGAAGTCTGATTTTAACAAAGAGAAATCAGATTTCAAGAATGATTCAAAGGGAAAATCAGTAGCACCACCTTTGGATCGAGAGGCCCTTAACGATCTACGCAGGAAGAAGCTTTGCTTCTACTGCAAAGGTCCCTATGACGCCAATCACGATTGTCCTTTGAGGCCTAAGGGCAAGGCAAATCGAGTGGGCGACATGAGGATCTGCAGTCGAGCAATTTCTAAATAATGTGATAGTTCTGAGGAGTTAGAACCAGAGGCTCAGAGCTCAAGGCAGACAGCCGTAGTTTCAAATATTGTGAGCACACCTCGATCCAGTATCCAGCAGAGGGCTCTTCTGTGGATCTGTGAGAGGTTGGTAGGATGTAGAGGCTACCTCTCTTGATACAGAGCCACACACAATTTCATGAGGATGCTAGATTTGTTGAAAATGTGACCTTACCACCGAGGAGCCTGGGGCATTAGGGCTAAGGTATTAAATTGACATACTTTGAGGTGTGAACGTATGATTATGATCTCCCTTTACGCCTTTGAACAATTATGAGTTCACAACATTACTACGAGTTAATATGGAGACATTGATTTGGTCTTGGGCATGAAGTGGCTTCATTCACTTGAGGAAGTCACTCTTCGTCTCAAGGACATGGAGATCCATTTTGATGTTGACGGGAAGACACATATTCTAAAAGCAATTTGGGACAGCAACATCAAAATAATTTCTTTTCGTCGGATGGAGAGGCTCATGCGTCACTGATACGGTAGAGTGGGCTCAGCACATTAGCAATTTGTGGAGGGATGTTAGAAGATCGAATATCCCAATACAACAGCTTGAGAATCAAGTTATAGTTTTCAAAGATATTCTCCAGTGGAGACCTCCGACAAAGTATTACATATTATTGAGCTTGAGGAGGCGCTAAGGCTGTTAAGTGGGACATACCTATAGAGTCCACGTAAGCGGTCAAGGATGACGAGAAAACATCAAGGAATTACTTGTTATGGGTCATATTCGCCTAGCAAATCACCATTCGCTTCTTCGGTTGTTTTGGTAAAGAAGAAGGATGGAACATTACGCATGTGCATTGACTACAGAGTCCTGAATAAGAGGACGATTAAAAACAGGTATCCAATACCTCGTATAGACGAGCTTATTGACGAGCTCCATGGTGCATGTTATTTCACTAAAATAGACTTACGGTCGGGGTATCATCAGATCAGGGTTCGTGAGCAGGACATTGAGAAGACTGCCTTCCGTTGTCATTGTGGGAACTTCGAGTTCGTAGTGATGCCATTTGGGCTCACTAATGCACCAGCTACATTTCAGTCCACGATGAACAGGGTTTTTCATTCACTGCTGAGGAGATTCGTATTGGTCTTCTTCGATGATATCCTTATTTACAGCAGGACTTGGCAGGAGCATTTGGCTCACTTGGAGATCGTGTTGAGTATTCTGGAGAGGGAGTCCTTGTACGCCAAGGAATCCAAATGTGATTTGGGGATGACCGAATTGTTATATTTAGGTCACATTATTAGTGCAGAGGGAGTGCGGATGGATCCTAAAAAGATCCGCACTATTATTGACTGGCCTACACCGGCAAACCTGACACAGTTGAGGGGGTTTCTAGATTTGTGTGGGTTCTATCGCAGATTCGTGAATGGTTATTCACGACATGCAGCCCCTATGACAGATTTACTGAAGAAGGGTGCATTTATTTGGACTCCTCAGGAACAAGAGTGTTTTATGAGATTTAAGGAGTTGATGACTACATGCCCTATTTTAGCACTACCTGACTTTTCGAAGCCTTTCGAGCTTCAGTACGATGCATCAGGTGAGGGCATTGGTGCGGTGCTTGTGCAGGACAAACACCCTATTGTATATGAGAGTCGTAAACTCAGAGGGCCTGAGAGACTTTACATCATTTATGATAAGGAGATGCTCGCTATCATGCATGCCTTGGCAAAATTTAGGCAGTATCTTGTTGGCAGCAAATTTTGCATCAAAACTGATCATAACAGTTTGAGACACTTCTTGGGGCAGCGAGATCTCAATGATCGTCAGTAGAAGTGGGTGAGAAAATTAAAGGCATATGACTTTGATATCTCTTATATCAAAGGAACCCAGAATGTAGTAGCTGATGCTCTTTCACGTAGGTCATATTTGAGCTCTATGGTTCACATTTCAGAGGATTGGAAGCATATGATTGTGGCAGAGTATGCCAAGGATACTTGGGCCTCCAGCATTGTTGAGGGATCGACGATTGATACCAGGTACACACTTGTGAATGACTTGATCATTTACAAGAACAGGATTTATTTGGTCCCAGGTTCAGAGGTGAAGAACATTATCATGCGAGCCTTTCATGACGTGCCTACAGCAGGACATCCCGGGTATTTCAAAACCTATAGACAAATACGAGAGAGATTTACATGGAAAGGACTTAAGGCGGATGTTCTTCAATATGTGCGTGAGTGCCCTGTTTGTCAGCAGAACAAGCAGGAGAACACGTACCCGACAGGTTTATTGTAGCCACTTCCGATTCCTGACAGGAAGTGGGAATGCCTGTCGATGGACTTCATTACAGGCTTGCCTAAAGCCCAAGGGCGAGATTGCATATACGTAGTTGTGGATCGGCTAACGAAGTATGCCCACTTCTTTCTGATTACCACTACTTACACAGCTACACAAGTAGCAGAGGTCTTCTTCCGTGAGGTATTCAGACTACATGGGTTGCCTCGGAGCATCGTGAGCGACAGAGATAGTTGGTTCTTGAGTCACTTCTAGCAGGAGGTATTCAGACTTTGTGGGACCGAGCTTACACCGAGCACCAGTTACCACCCGCAGACAGATGGGCAGACGAAGATAGTGAATAAGTGGGTGGAGGGTTACCTCAGGAATTATATTGCAGGGCAGCAGAAGGCATGTGTCAAGTGGATTCATTTGTGCGAGTATTGCTACAACACGACATTCCACATGACTATTCAGATGTCTCCTTTTATGGCGTTGTACGGGTATGAGGCGCCGAGTTTTCTGGATTTGCTACTGAGTGACAGTAGAGTGCCGAGTGCTGGAGACTTGTTGCAGGAGAGTCAGGATACTATTAAGGCTCTCAAGGAGAATATCGCCAAGGCATAGAATCAACAAAAGCAGTACGCAGATCAGAAGAGGACAGAGAGGCATTTTGAGGTGGGTGACATGGTATATCTTATGCTGCAGCCCTATCGTCAGTCCACTCTTAGGAAGAGTGGGTCAGAGAAGCTTAAGCCACGGTATTATGGTCCTTTTAGGATCCTGAGGCGAGTTGGAGAGGTGGCTTATGAGCTTGAGCTTCCGGCAGAGAGCAGGGTACACAATGTTTTTCATGTATCACGCCTCAAGAAGGCATTGGGACATCGTGTGGTACCGTCTGTAGTTCTACCTCCCTTAGATGATGAGGGAAAGTTGATTTTAGTACCTGAGTCTATCCTAGAGTACAGGGAGAGACAGTTGCGTAGGAGGACTATCAGGGAATATTTAGTGAAATGGAGAGATTTGCCTGTGGAGGATGCTACATGGGAGAGCGAGGATATTCTGCAGCATCCAGAGTTGAGATTGCTTGAGGACAAGCAATTTCAGGAGGGGCGGACTGTCATGTCCCCTTCTAGTTGACATCTCTCAGAGCACAGGATTAGCCTATTATGCGACCCTCGTAGGCTGATAGGATGGATAGAGGGTCTAGATGGAGCTTGGCTCAGCTTTAGATTGTTAGTATTTGATCAGTTGGCTTTTGTTCGGGCTCGTTCGGACACTTCTAGCCTGAGTTGCTATTTTTAGCAGTATTTGGCGCTCAGCGTGGGACCCCTGCTATTTTTAGCAGTATGGATTGATCATGTGCAGAATCACTTCCTTATTCGTCAGCTTCAGATGGCTCGTGCATCGGGTGAATATTAAGAGAGATATTAATATTTAATTGATTTAATTAAATATTAATTATTGGAGCTTATAATATAAAGTTATAATATTTCAAATATTATAACTTAAGTGATTTGGCTGAAGGGGTCGCCCAACATGGGAAGGGGCTAGTTATGATTATATTTTATAATTAAAAATTGCACCGGAGACTATTGAAATATTAAAAGAGAAGAAGTCGAATTATTTAATGATCCCTATTATTAAGGAAATCGCACTTTTCAAGAAGTATAAGGTTTTGCATTGGAATTTGAGCCCATTATGTTATAGTGAATTGAAAATTGATCAAGTCTTGACCAGAGCACGGAAGCCAAGGGTTTCAGTCTCAGAGCATTGGGGAACGAGCCATCTCCAGTGAAAGCGATTAAGAGGGTGTGAAATATCATCTGATTTATTGCTAGGCAGAGGGATTTCTTCATTCAGAAGAAATTACAGAGCATCACAGATCATTCACCTTCAGAGTTTTCAGAGTAATAATCTTCCAGCAGGGATTCATCAATCTAGGCGCCTATTTCTTTGAGATCAAGCAATCTAAGGAAGGGCCGTACATTTTATTTATTGGTTGCTACTGTTACCAGGCCGTACAAATCTGTACCAGGCCGTACCATTCAAGGAAAGCTGTACTTTTGTTTCAAGAGCAAAACGCCTTCATCTTTGGCAGTCAGACTTCATTATCAAGGGCGCATATTTCATTGGCAGTGGATTCTTCTTTCTGGCGCAAGGGAAAGTGCTCCATCTTTTCAGCCATACATTTCCTGGGAGATCATTCATTGCTGCAATTTCTAGGTTTTCATTAAAATATCATTGCTTTTTAATTTGCATGTTAATGGATCTTGCTTGTAATCATTCCAGAAGATGAATATATAAACTGGCATCAGTATTTACAATAGATTATGTTATTTCCGGAGTTGTAAGAATTTATTTATATTTTATATCATTTTATTGCAAAATCGCCATTTCCTTTATTCATGCAAAAACCACAAAAAAACCAAAAACTTCAGAAAACAAACAAAAATAGTCAGATTCAGAAACAGGGGAAACAAGGGGTTTCTACATGTTCCAAGTGTCTAGATGTGTGTGTTATTTTTGAAGATAAGTTTCATGAAGGATGGGTCTTGAATATCTTTCTTCTTGGACCACATAAGTTTTTTTCTATTTGCAAATATGTTTGAGCTGACTTTATTGCAAATTTTGTATATCTTATATTTCCTATTTGAAGCCAACTTGAACAACCTTCTTGAAGGATGCAGATGGTATAAGTAGAAGATAAATTTTTTGAGAATATAAAGAAGTATGTATGTGAGTGTGTTGTAATAGTTTTAAACAAACAAATTGCGAATAATGTACTCCACATAATATCATTTATGATGAAATTCTCCAAAGATCGGTTTTGAGAGAACAACAATGAATGTAAAGACTGCAAAGAAGAATATGAGCCTAAAAATGAGATATTTTTTTGAAGGCGATGAATTGTAAGCAACATAGATTATTGAAGCATGTGTATCAACCAAAGGAAGTGATCCAGAGGTAATTGATATATTGATATTATCCAACTATATGTTGAGGTAGTGAACCTTGACAATGAAAATTATAATGAGAAAGGAGTATTGAAATTCGTTTGGTTAAAGACCATACAAATCTTGTTGTAAAAGTTGTTATATTTGTGAGGCTGGATTTGGATAGTAGATCCAAGCAACTTTCTCACCATGGTTTTTACCTTGTTGGGTTTTCCATGTAAATCTAGTGTTATGGTGTGTGAAATTTGTGTTTTATTCATATTGTTTCAATTGGTCAATTGTTGTTGAATGAAAGAAATTGTTTAAGTACTAATTCACCCCACCTCTCAGTAGTGTTGTGTGTTCAACACCTTCTCCTCTAGTGGTCTAAATATTTAATGAAGATGATCTTTTTTGGGAAGAGGAAGGATGCACCTAAATTGTTTCTCTTTGTTTTGCAACCCCTTTCATTTATGTTGGCTTTAATTTGAAAATTTCAATTGTCTTATTTAGAATCCATTCTTTCATTTTCTTGAGCACAACTATTTAACTCCCTTTAACTTTTTTAATTTCCTTAACATCCCAATTAACAAGTAGAATCAGAAACATTTGTATGTGGTCAAAAGACCACATATAATGTATCCACTAGATCAGTATCATCATCTTCAATTCTTTGGATATCCCAATTTAAGTGAATGATCATGAGTTGTCTAAGGGATAATCTCATCCATTTCCTTATTTTGACTTTGAATTCATTGTCACAATTTTCCTAATAGTATTCCATAGGAACATGATGAAATCCTAGTCCCAGTTGTAAATTGTTCCTCACAAAATATGTGTTGTGATATTGCTATCAGGATTCAAATACCTCCTACTTATCAAAATATTTTTTGTCAAATGGGAAGCAAAATTTGAAAAGTTGAATTATATACTTTTCCATGTCTCTTTCAATATTCAATGTGTTTGAAGATGAATTAAATTGGTAAAGGAACATACCAATAGGTGTAGACACTAAAAAATGTCCCAAGCCTACAAACACCATTTTTACATTAATTCTTCTTCCTCCTTGCATAATTAAATAATTTTAATGATTTGATTATCCCCTAAGGTCATATTCTCCTATTAATTAAATAATTCTTAATTATTTAATTAATTCATTTTCTCCTTATTCCTTTTTGATTAATTAAATAAATTTTATTTATTTAATTATGTCACTAACTTATTCTCTTTTCCTCTATAATTAATTAAATTCCTATTTTATTTAATTATTTTCCATTTTTCTTCTATAATTAAATAATTATTTTAATTATTTAATTAGTGTTACCCACTTTTTACTTACAGCTCAGGTCAATGCATGTTTATTGGTTTAGTTTCAACATTGTTGAGGAAACTGAAAAGCAAAAGTAAAATTGGATGAAGTTCATTGTTTTTAGGTACAGAAATTTTCATGTTTTGCTGATTGAGTGTTCATCAATCATCATTGAAACCATCTTACATGCGAAATCATAGTTTATTGTGCAAACGTTTAAAATAGAAAATTGAAAAGGTTTGCATAGTAATGCTTTTATTCATTCTGTAAAAATGCTGAATTCCACACAAGCCGTGGAAGTAACTTTTTTTTATTTTTACAATAAAAAAAGAATGCATAAACAACTGTATGCTATACAACTGAAAATAATGGAAACACAGGGTAAGAGGTGATTCGTCATTGCCTGGAATGACGAATCGTTGACAGTTGAAGTTGAGACGTCAGCTTTAGCTCTATTTTCAGTTGCAACTCCAGTTCCAACTCCAAAAGCGTCTGCAGGGAATATGAAAGATGATGTTAGAGATAATCTAAGCAATGACGGATCAAATCCTATCATATATCTATGCTACCAGCAGAAATATAACATGCAGTCGATCAGGCATTCATCAGATAATTGCAAAATCAGAAAAAGAAGGAATATAATTCAATGGAAGCTTTCAGCTTCTTATTTTTTGCTGACATGTTTGTTTCAGTGTGCAGGAACAGGTTCATCATGTTCATTTATCAGATATGTGGAGTAAAAAGGGCTCCCACAAGGGTAGAGCTCGGCATATCAGGTAAATACCTCTCATTCACATCATACATGACAGTCATTGATATCAACTACGGTCTTAAATAAGAAAGCTGTCATAAAAGTAACTCATAGCAGCAATGTTCAATTCATCAATAGCATTCATGATATGAGAAAAGGTCATAGAAGTCTCTAACAAATGAATTCCAGAAAACAAAATGTCAAACAGCCAAACAGCTATGGTGATACAGTGACTATCAAACATTAAAGGAGCAATTACATTATGCTTTCATTTAATAAACAACAGAAGAAACTTGCTTAAGTCTTATCCTTCTTTGTTATTCTCAAGTAACTCTAGAACAGTGGAAGCACAAGAACGTCAAGGAGACAAGTTATGTACTGCTGAGAATAGAGAAAAGAGGGCACCATGCACAGGCAGATTATTAAGATCAATCTTGTAGGAGATAAATTCAGTATAAAGGGAGCCGTTCTATTCGAGTAAAAAGATGCATAAAGAGACATTCATGGTAATGAAAACATTTTCCAAAAGAAGACAGCTATGGAGACACAGTATCATATCAAAGCAAAAGAGACAGTGAAACAGTGAAAAGTATTTCCAAGTAATTGTACTGGAACAGTAATGTCAATATATTTAAAATAATTATGAGTATGTTGTAGGTTTGGTCAAGTGAATCAACAATACAGAAATTTTTTGTCATCTCCTACTTTTGATCGTGCATATCAAGTACTCATTTTCAGCTCAAAGACACCATTGTGTTCATACAAAGAACTAAGAATGATAAGTCTCTCGATCAAGTTTATGAACAGCAATATGGTGGACAACAATGATAACCATTTGAAAGCTTCTTTAGTCAAGAACAATAGAGTGATAGCATGAATATTGATAACATTGAGCTACAACAGTGAAGATTAAAGAAAATAAAAATCTGAAGATGAAAGATATCCAGTACAGAAAGATAAATAACTATTCTTCACTTCTTTGAAGGAAAAAAAAGACATACTTTTGTTCTATATTTTCATTGAATTAGAGCAAGTTTTTAACTTCAAATCTCTAAGCCAATAAATACAGAAAATGCAGCCAAATGGTGTATCTAAATTTTCATTGAATTTGAGTAAGCTTTTGGCTTCAGATCTCTAAGACGGTAAAAACAGAAAATGCAGCCCATGGAATTTAGATACAGTGAGAGATTAACAATAAACCAGAGGGGTTTTCAAATTTGAAAAAGCTTGCTTTTAGAATAGAAATCTCAAAGATCTATGAGATTAAACATGCCCAGTTTTAAGAAAAAAACGTGGCTGTATGTCTATAGAAAATGAAGTTTTTTCATCTGTTATGACTTCAAAATGCTACATTTTTACAGAAATCTGAAAGAAACATCAAATTCACAGCTTGAAAGTGAAGTTTTTGCAGATTCAAAGAGAGAAAAATGCCCAGATTTGAAAAACGTGACTTTATTTTAACATAAAAGTGAAGCATTTCATCTTTTGTGAGTTAAAATGCTATGTTTTTGCAGAAAACAGAAATTTATGTCCATGGAACAGCTTACAAGAATAAAAGTATTGCAGAAAAAAGAAGAAATAAACCAGATTCGAACTTGTATCAAGTTTGTTTCTTATTTGCTATAAAGAAAATACTTCAAAAGAGTGTTCATGGCAGTGTAAGAATGTAAAAAGACTGTCAGAAATTCGCATAAAAGCTAAAAAAATAGAATTTTATCTCAAAAATACCTGCTGAATCTCCATGTTTCGAATTTGGAAGTCTCTACATCAAAATCGTGTCTCAAGAATGCTCATGGCGGCTAGAAATCAAAGGAAGATGACCAAAATTTGTAGTAAGTCTCAAAGAAAAATGAAAGAACATCATTTAAAACTGAAAATCGCGCCTAAATACTTCCACGTTTTTATAAAAAATGTCTCATGTTCCAGATTCAGCCCCAAAAGTCAGATTCGAATTTCTTCATGGCAGAAAATACCAGAAACAAAGCAATTCACGGCTAGGGTTTCAGCATGGCGGCGCCCAAAATGGAGCAAGGAGAAGCCAAAACGAAAATACAAAATGAATGAAGTCTTTTGTCTCTTTTAGGGTTCGAACCCTAAGTATTCCACTTGCTTTGCCTTTCCTCTTAGCTTCTTTCATTCCTTAAGCGAAATTTCTCTAAGTTTTTAAAAAAAAAACTAAAATATAATGCTTAGAGAAAAATCTTATTAATTTGCATTTTAAAATACAAATGAAAATCTTTATTAAATATGGTTAATAAATCATTTTTAATAAATGATTTTATCAAATGCAAAATATAAAGCTTCAAGTCTTATTTTAATTTTTGCATTTTAAGCAAATTGTAAAATCTTTATTAAAATGATTTGTTAATCATTTTTAATAAATGATATTATTCAAATGCAGAATTTAAATTAACCTTGCTAGGTGGTATTCCAACTTACATTTTTAAAAATTTGTAAAACTTTATTTTTAAAAGTGATAAATTATAAATCACTTTTAAAAATAAATGTTATTAATGCAAGTTGAAAATATTTGATGTATTCTTTTAAAGACCTAGTCAAGTGGAGCCTTTAGTGGAGCATTAAATCTTGGAGATGTGGCAAACTGTCAGTGTCAAGTGGAGGTTTTGGGTTGTTGGATTCAGGGGAGGAGTTTTTGACTGATGGGACACCTTTTTGGGAGTCTTTTGAGTCCTATTTATGAGGATTTGTTCCTATCTAGGTCTGGGGAGACTTTTCCCTATTTTGGGTAAGTTATTGATATGTTTGAGAGCCTTCTTTTAGGGATTTTTTACCAAATCCGACCCCTTATCCAAGGTGGGGCCCTTTTTCTAGGGTTAGGGTGGAGAGTTTTGAGCTTATTTATTCTCTTCTTCATTCCTTTTTATGTATGCAAAAATTCTGGAGTGGAAGAGACTTTGTACTTTCTGGAGGACGTGGTGCTATTTTGTTCCAAGCTTTGTATCAGACTTTGGAGTATGCATTTCTAGGGCCTTTGAGAGCCTTTATACAACATCTTTGATCTATTTTTGGTGTCATATTTGTATGCAGATTGGTGATTGATCTTACTTTTCTGTGTTTCTTTTCTGAAACCTCTTAAATTTGTCTCATTTTGGCATATTTGTGACTAGGAATTCTCTTCACAGGTTAAGGGTTGTATCAATTTCCAAATGTATTTACTGTGGTTAACATCCTTTAAATATCATTTTGTTTCAGATCTTCCTTTGAAATATTTATGTGTTGAGAGTTTTACCAGTTATTATATCATCATATAGATGGTTGTGGGTTCTTTCTATGTCCAGGAAAATGATCTTGGTGTATCACCTATTAATTAGTTTAAATCTGCAAGTTTCTTTTATCCCTTTTCTTCCCCTTTTCCTCTTAAGTCTCCAAGTTTGAAGAGCAAAAAATAGTTTTTTTTTTATTCAACAGGAACCGGCCTAGAATCCAGAGGTCTCATTTTCAGTGTTGCATATCCCACATGTAGAATTTGAGTCCCATGTTATGCCAGATTACTGAGCTTAAAAGTTTCAGTAGAGTGCAAATTTGGTGCATAACAATTATTCATTAGCTTTTTCTTCAATAATTAAATAAAACTTATTTATTTAATTATTTCTGACTTTTCCTCCACTTTTAATGAAATTGTTATTTTAATTAAAAGTCAATCTTTTCCCTTTCTTCTATAATTAAATAATAATTTTTATTTAATTATTCACTTTCTCTCCTAAATTAAATAATTTTATAATTATTTAATTTACTCCAAAAACCTCTTTTTTTGTGCCAACCTTTTTATCTATTTCATTCTTATCCCTTTCCATCTCAATCATTACATCCATAATCATCATAGTTATCTCCTTTCAATCATTCCATCCTAATCACCCTCTTTCATCATTATCATCATTCCTCATCCTAATTATCCTCCTAATCATTCTAATCATCCATTTTCATCCTAATCATCCCCCCTTTATCCTAATCATTTCTTCCTAATCCCCCTTTATTCTAATAATCTCTTCTAATATTTATCATTCCTTTCCATCCTAATCATCCTCTTCCATCATTATCATCCATAATCATCCTAATTATCTCCCTAATCTTTCTAATCATCCATATTATCCTAATCATACCCAATCACCTAATTTGTATCATCCCAAGTATCTCAATCATCCACATCCATTCTTAATCCATTATTTAGGACTGTAAGCTTAATTAATTTGTCTAATCCAATTGAGGTCCTAATCATTATCATAACTACTCTCCATAATCCACATCAAAATATCTCTTTCCTAATCCATTTTCATCATTAATCTCCATCATCACCCTTAATCCTCATTCTTCATTATCATCCTTATTCTCCATCATCATCATCCTTAATCCACATCCTTCATCACCACATGGATCAAGATGAGCCTAACATATCCTCCATCTTCCATCTCATACCTCAAGATATTTTTGAATTTCTCCTTGCCAACTACTTTAACAATCACATAAAATCCATAATCATGTGTCCTATAAGTAGATTCCAAGAGATCCTCAACACCATCCAAGCCTCCATGTCATCCTTTTTCTCCATTGAAAAGGGAAACCAAAATGTATTCCATGTTCAACCAACACCCATCCATAACCATATCTCATGCACTTCACATCTTAATCAACCCATTGTAAAGCCAAAAGTCACCATCCAAGGAGCACCAAAAATCACCATCAAAGGAGCATCAAAATTCACCATCAAAGGTGCACCAAAAGTCCCCCTCAAAGGAATACAAGAACCCATGCAAAATCCTATTTCACAAAATGCTAGTCCTAGTCTTCTAGCTCCACCCACTTCCACCTCATCCACTTCTTGTTTTTCCACCTTCATAGCACCTATACAAAGTCAACCATGTCACTCACTTGACCTCGTTGATCCAAAGTATGACATCATATATCCCCCTTTATGTCAAGATCAAAGTACTCCTTGTGATCCCATTCCATCTCATGATCCTATCCATAATTCCATCCAAGAAATCCTTCTAGATGATCATGGAATCCAAGATAAACCTATCTTTGATCAATATCATACCATTGATCAAGAAATCCAAAATGATCCCCTTTCATATCAAGATAAATCTATCCCTTCCATACCCCCACTATTGGGAATAGGATGCCATTTAATTGTAATCCTAAACATATTTCATGTATCTCCTAAGTCCTTGGAAAGTGTTCCCCAACACTAGGATTAGAAAGACATTAAATTTGAATGAAATGAACATGTAAATTGACATTTGTAATTTTCCTAAATGATAGGAACATGTGGGGACGCCCAAGAAGAGCTCCTACAAAATAGGAGCACATGGGGCACCCACATGGAAGGTGGAACCCACCTTGCTTAAGTTAACTTTTTGAAGGATTGATAACACTTCAATAATGCATGTTTGTAAGGAAAATTAGATGTGGAAAAACAATTCTCCTAACGTCAATACCTCAGGAAAGAATGCAGATACACTTTAAAATTTACAATTACAGTCAAGTTAAGATGCACTATGAAACATATTATAGAAACAGAGTTTGACAATCACACAAGAACACCAGATATACGTGGGAAAACCCTTACGGGAGAAAAACCCACCACACCAAGAGAAATCACTTTGTATTATAGTAATAAGGATTACATACAATTGTCAGACTTGTCTTTCTGGTGTCTGATTTACAACAGCATTCACCATTAACAATATTGCACATGAACCTTTTTTGTTTACAGTCTTTACAGAATCGAATTCACACTAATACAGTTCAAACTCTTCACACTCCACTGTTGATTGAAAAAACCGATTACAATCTGCAATCACAGAGTATATCTCTGTTGTTCCATGTCCGTCAAGCTTCCTCACAGAACCTTCGCAACGAACAGACTCCCAACGGTTCCAATTCGGCTCCTCTGATTCATCCACGAGACTCCACATAGGACGGTCTTACTCGGTCAACAAAATTCACAATGTACTAGAATCTCGGTGAGACACTAACAGTGTCTTGCCAATGCCACATATACTTCATATCAATGTCACCAAGAGACTCTGTTATCGCTAAGACGTTCTATCGAGCTCCATGAGTTACACCGAGTCATCAAGCAGTCGCCCAAACCTATCGCATTCGCCAGGAGATCATAGCGAGTCAGTCAAGGCTATACCGAAGTCCTCAAACATACCAAGCGCCAAGTAGAAGTTGGCAAGACTCATATCTATCGCCGAGAGTTCATACCAAGACATAAAGGTTACCCCGAAGTGTTCACCCATCGCCAAGACATTGCCCTTCGCTGAGAGAACATACCGATCTCCATATGTTACCCCGAAGACTCTAACATAAAACAATGTCGGCGAGACATGTAGCTCTCGCTAAGACTTCTCACCGAGCTCTATGAATTATCCCGAAAGCTTCATCTGTCACCAAGAGTAATACCGAAGATCCCACAAGATGTTCCTGTCGGTGAGACCTTCAACATTCGCTAAGACGTCTTCCCAGGACCAAGAGTTACCCCGATAGCCATCGGCTATCGGCAAGACATTCGCCATCGCTAAGAGGTTTCTCCGATCGCTTTGAGTTACACCGAAGAACGTTTGGATGTGTCCCCTGTCGACAAGACACTAGCTTTTTCCCAGACGTCATAATGAAGCCTTAGTGTTACATCGATAACTCCCGAGTGTGTCCTTGTCGGCATGAATTTCATCTATCACTAAGACCTTTCTCTGAGACTCTTTGTTACAGCGAAGATAACATATGAATTCCTGTCAGTAAGACATTCACTGTTCGCTGAGACTTCTCTCCGAGTGTTAAAGTCACTCTGAAACCCCAGTCGCCATGAGTCTCTCTGATTCACGATTGAATGGCCTGTCGGCCAGAGGTCTCCCGAGCGCTATGAGGTCATAATGAGTACTACTTGTCACAATGATAGACTCCACAGTAACCATTCGGCAAGACTCCTGCAAGGTCACAGCGACCTGTGCAAAACATGATGAATCAAACTGTTAGTCAGCCAGACAATGAAGATGTCACACCGACTTGGCTCTAATGGAGGTTTCAGCCTGTATTGTTTGAGGCACATATTTCCAACAATCTCCCACTTGACGAAGATCATACAGGCACCTCCAGAGCACAAATAATACTTACTAAAAATCATGGGCACTAAGGCCCATTGAACTGGCACACCACCTGAACTTGTTCGTGCTCACTGGCTTTGTCAATGAATTTGCAACATTCACCAGAGTGTCAACCTTTTCCAAACTGACCTTTCCATCCTCCACCATATCTCGTATAAAGTGGTACTGTACATCAA
>VDFB02281492.1:31244575-31405265 GCA_007258455.2 Sequoia sempervirens | reverse complement strand
CAATTCCTCTTTCTAGTGTAGGAGGAATTAATGCTACATCCTTATTATTTTCTCTCGACTTTGTCTCTGACTGCAGATCCAAGGTGGAAGATTTCAGGTCATGAAAGATTACACTTCTGCTATATACAACCTTCTCTATAACAGGATTTCAAAGCTTGTATCCTTTAATGTTAGCACTATAGCCAATAAAAATACACTTGACAGCCTTGTTCTCCAACTTATATCTTTTTACATCTGGCACATGTGCATATGCCTCATAGCCAAAGACTCTAATATTTCTAAGAGAGGGCTTCTTACCAGACCACGCTTCCAAGGGTGTCTTCTCAACAAGAGTAGAGTTTGGAGATCGATTAATTAAGTAACATGCAGTAGCAGTAGCTTTAGCCCAGAACTTCTCTTCCAAACCAGCACTCTTAAGCATACTTCGTGCTCTCTCCATCACTGTCCTATTGAACCTTTCTGCAACTCTATTCTGTTGTGGAGTATAAGGTGTAGTCTTATGTCTTTTTATTCCATGGTCTTTATAATATCTTTCAAATTCATCAGAACAAAATTCACTGCCATTATTAGTCCTTAAGCATTTTATTGTTTTACCAGTATGATTTTCAACAAGATTTTTAAACTCCTTAAATCGACTGAACACTTCTGATTTACTTTTCAAAAAATAAATAAATGCTCTTCTTGAATAATCATCAATGAACGACACAGTATCTTGATTTAGACAAAGAAGGAACATCTACTGGACCAAACACATCCAAATGAATATAGTCTAACAAACCAGAAGATTTATGAGGACTGTCATAAAATGAAACACGATGCTGCTTTCCATATATACAGTGTTCACAGAATTCAAATTCCAGATTACAATCTTCAAGCCCCTCAACCAAGTTTTTGTTTTTCAAGGTTTTTAAACCTTTTTCTCCTATGTGGCCTAACCTATGATGTCAAAGCATAGTCTTCTCTGCAGGAAGTTTTACTTCCGTAGAGTTTACATAATTAGGGATTTTTCCCTCTTTACCTCCATGAGCAGCTTTTAGTGACTTCGAAGAGACACTGTTACAATGAACAGCTTGTGCATCCACTTGTACAGGGTACCAATTCGAGCACCTCTAGCCAGCACCATTGAACCTCTAGTCATCTTGCAGCCACTTCCCGAGAACAAGACTTGTACTCCGATATCATTAATCTTACGACATAAAGTAGATTTGAGCTAGACCTGGTATGTGCATAACATCATTGATCCCCTTTATTTGCCATCAGGGAATTGGATTCTGACTCTTCCACGGCCAACAATTTTCAAAGTTGAATCACTCGCCAAGTACACCTTTCCACCATGCATTCTTCATACTTTGTGAACCATTCTCTATGAGATGTCATGTGGAATGATGCTCCAGAATCAATCATCAGACATATCTGATGCCTGTGTAGCCAAGGCTGCAATGAAGGCGTTACCATCACTATGAGAAGAACCATTATCAGAAGAGCCCTTCTTCTTTTCTCCTCTTTACAATCCTTTCGGACATGCCAGGTTCCCACGTTCCAACACTTCACCTTGGACTTCTTGCCAGGAGATTTTGATTCCCCTCTAATTTTGATTTGGACTTCTTGTCCTTCTTCTTGCCTTTCTCCTTTGACCTTCCTCTGACAATAAGAGCCTCCCTTCGCCATCTCATAAGACTTCCTTCTCATTTTTTCGACAGCAAAGAACCAACAACATCTTCCATCTTGAAACTGGATGTTGTACTCCCAATAGCCATCACTGATGATCCCAAGAGTCTGGCAAAGAACACAACAAAAGCATACAGCGATCTTCTTCTTCAATCTTTACACCAACAAATGTTAATTGTGCGAGCAGCATGTTAAATGCATTCAAATGATCAGCTACAGACCCTCCTTCCTGCATCCTCAAAGAGTAGAGCTTCTTCCTCAGGAACAACTTATTCACCAAAGATTTCCCCTGATAAATAGACGCCAGTCTCTTCCACAAGGAAGAGGTAGTCTTCTCTTCATACACATTGAGAAGAATTGAGTCTGCCAGATAGAGCCTTATCAGCCCCTTAGATTTTCTATCTACAAGGTCCCATTCTTCTTGCTTCATGCCTGTAGGTTTAGTTCCAGACACAACAATCCAAAGATCTCAATCTACTAAGAGATCCTCCATCTTGAGTTTCCATAACTCAAAGTTACTGCCATTGAATTTCTCTATTTCAATCTTCCCAGATGAACTAGACATCTTAATTTGTAATTAGAAATAACAATATCTACAAGAATCTCACTGAACAGAATTGACACAAAAAACCCAATGTACCCCCAAGGATAACACAACTGGCCAGGCTCTGATACCACTTGTAAGGAAAATTAGATGCGGAAAAACAATTCTCCTAACGTCAATACCTCAGGAAAGAATGCAAATACACTTTAAAATTTATAATTACAGTCAAGTTAAGATGCACTATGAAACAGATTATAGAAACAGAGTTTGACAATCACACAAGAACACCAGATATACATGGGAAAACCCTTACAGGAGAAAAACCCACCACACCAAGAGAAATCACTTTGTATTACAGTAATAAGGATTACATACAATTGTCATACTTGTCTTTCTGGTGTTTGATTTACAGCAACCTTTTCTGTTTACAGTCTTTACAAAATTGAATTCACACTGATACAGTTCAAACTCTTCACACTCCACTGTTGATTGAACCAACTGATTACAATCTACAATCACAGAGTATATCTTTGTTGTTCCATGTCCATCGAGCTTCCTCACAGAACTTTCGCAACGAACAGACTCCCAACGGTTCCAATTCGGCTCCTCTAATTCGTCCACGAGACTCCACATAGGACGGTCTTACTCGATCAACAGAATTCACAATGTACTAGCATCTCGGTGAGACACTAACAGTGTCTCGCCGATGCCACATATACTTCATATCGATGTCGCCAAGAGACTTTGTTATCGCTAAGACGTTCTATCGAGCTCCATGAGTTACACTGAGTCATCAAGCAGTCACCCAGACCTATCGCATTCGCCAGGAGATCATAGCGAGTCACTCAAGGCTATACCGAAGTCCCCAAACATACCGAGCGCCAAGTAGAAGTCGGCAAGACTCACATCTATCGCCGAGAGTTCATACCGAGACATAAAGGTTACCCCGAAGTGTTCACCTGTCGCCAAGACATTTCCCTTCGCTGAGAGAACATACCGATCTCCATATGTTACCCCGAAGACTCCAACATAAAACAATGTCGGTGAGACATGTAGCTCTCGCTAAGACTTCTCACCGAGCTCTATGACTTATCCCGAAAGCTTCATCTGTCACCAAGAGTAATACCAAAGATCCCACAAGATGTTCCTATCGGTGAGACCTTCAACATTTGCTAAGACGTCTTCCCAGGACCAAGAGTTACCCCGATAGCCATCGGCTATTGGAAAGACATTCACCATCTCTAAGAGGTTTCTCTGATCGCTTTGAGTTACACTGAAGAACGTTTGGATGTGTCCCCTGTCGACAAGACACTAGATTTCACCTAGACGTCATAATGAAGCCTTAGTGTTACATTGATAACTCCCGAGTGTGTCCTTGTCGGCATGACTTTCATCTATCGCTAAGACCTTTCTCTGAGACTCTTTGTTATGGCAAAGACAACATATGAATTCCTGTCGGTAAGACATTCACTGTTCGCTGAGACTTCTCCCCGAGTGTTAAAGTCACTCTGAAACCCCAGTCGCCATGAGTCTCTTTGATTCACGATTGAATGGCCTGTCGGCCAGAGGTCTCCCAAGCGCTATGAGGTCATAACGAGTACTACTTGTCACAACGATAGACTCCATAGTAATCATTTGGCAAGACTCCTGCAAGGTCACAACGACCTATGCAAAACATGATGAATCAAACTGCTAGTCGGCCAGACAATGAAGATGTCACACCGACTTGGCTCTAATGGAGGTTTCAGCCTATATTGTTTGAGGCACATATTTCCAACAATGTTTCGATCCTACAAGTTAGGGATTGATATTTACATGAGTGGAGTTTAGTTTAGTTCAGTATCAGTTCAGTTCAGTTTAATTATGGTTTAGTTATCTTCAGTTGCATGTAGTTAGTTTGAGTTGAATGCTAGTTGACTTGAGTTGCATGACTAATGACTTCAATTGCATGAGAGATAATAGGTCGATAAATTCAGTTAAGTGGGGATGATCAATCATGCATAATATTTGCATGAATTGGTGGAGAGATATATTTCAGTTAACTAAGATTAACTTGGACCCACCTTGGGCGCCCAAGTTGGAATCTTTGAGTTAACACATTTTGCATGAGAAGATATTTACAAGGCTCAGTTAAGTGGGCCCATTCTTGGGTGCCAAATTTGAGGATAAGTTTGTAAGATATTTTATTGACCAAAGTTCAGTTTGGGGAACCTAAATTGAGGAAGAATCTGGTTTGACTTCTGTTTACATTATGGAATTCTAATTGCACAATCTAGGCATGGTTTTTTTAGAGGAGATTTATGCTTTTGTATTTGATAACTCTTATGAGTTTGCATGCTCATTAATTGTAGCAAGTGCATCAGAGTTTGAAGCAGGTTAGCAGGTTGAGCTTGTGCATGTGTGAGGGTTTGAAGCATGGCATGGGATGTGTGGATTCATGCTTGGTCACATGGAATGCATGGATAGTTTGTGCTGTAGAAAGTGTATGAGAGTTTATTGTAGGTTGAGAAGAAGGATTGTTGAAGGCAAGGAAGCATATCAATCAAGGATGGATACAATATTATTGTAATCTTGTTCTAAGGTTAAATAATACAAGCACTATTGATTCTGGTGGTGGATTTTTTTCTCGAAAGAGATTCTCCACGTATATGTTGTGTCACTTCTATTTTCTTGTCTCATTCTTCTACAATCTTATATTTCTTTCTACAATTGGTAAAATTGATCTAAACAAATAATCATACACAAATAATTGTGACAAAGAATACTTAATTAAATCTACATTCTCATAGTTTTAAAAGTTTTAAGCTACAATTTCACCTTCATTTTCAACACCCACATGATCTCCTTTCACATTAGGAGCAAAGTATCCCTTCCATACCATCTCATGATCCAAGTCTCTCAAATACATACCGTAATCCTAGTCCATCAACTCTATTGCATGATCATATACCATCTCATAATATTATCATATCTAACCCATTTGATGATCTTAGAATATCCACCTCATATCATGATCCTATAATACCACCATGGCATGACCCTAGTCCATCACAAGAATAAATCTTTCCATCCATTACCCCATCTAATGATACCATTCCCAATCAAGATCAAGATGTTTCATACACTCCATCACATGATCCCCTTCCACCTCATGACCCCCTTCCATCTCATGATCAGACATTTCCAATCAAGAGCAACATATCCCTTTTATCATATCCAATGATCCCCTTCCTCCAAATCAAGATCAAAACCTAACTTCTATTCCATGCAATGATCTCATTCCTCTATGTCAAGATCAAATCATCCCTTCATCTCCATTTCATGATCCCCTTCTGTCTCGTAACCAAGAGAAAACTATGTCATCCACCCCATCCCATGATCCTACCATGATCCTAATCTCCACAAGATCCCATCACCCCTATCCAAGCTACTCACGAACCCCACACTTATCAACTGGGTTCTTTCAATTTCATCAAAGCTGGTTTCCTCCAAGAACCTATCATTCCTTCCATACCATACCATCCTCAAAATGGACTGGCATGTTGTTTCCAAATTAATAAGTATCCCATTGGAAAAAGGGTTTTTCAAACAATGCATTATCAAGGAAAAGGGTTAGGTCTACATTAGTAATGTATATTAGAACCCATCCAAATCCAAGCCAATCCTAATTATCATGGCCTTGGCTACAAGTCTCTAGACATTGGTGCTCCTTCCATTCACCCCAAATCCAAAATCCTACCATCTAAATCCAAACATTCACATTTCCCATCCTCAAAATCTATCTTGGGCCCTTATGTTCCAAAATCCAATCCATATTCCCTTCCATCCATTTTGGGTCCTTATGTCCCAAATTCAAGTCCTTCATTCCCTTCATCCATCTTGGGTCCTTACATTCCACTTCCTAACATTCCCACTCTCAAGTCCCATTATCCTCTTTATCCATCACCTCATATCCCTAATCAAGATCAACAATGGTACACACCCTTGAACCTTTTCCAACATACCTACACCAACCCATCCATAATACATCCAAATCATTCATATCCATCCACCAAGCTCATTGCTCTTGGAAGCAATATGGATGTCAAATCTCAAATACATAAATCCAAAAACCCACAAAAATCAAAGGATCAACCTATCCCATCAAGAAGATATGCAAAATCAAGGAACAATATGATCCAAAATAAAAAAATTAAATCCCAAAGGCCATAAAGGCCCATGAAGCAAAAATAAAAGTCAGAAACCATGTGGATTCCAAAAATACTCATAGAATCAATGTGTCCCAAAAAAATCAGAATTGGCATCCAAACTTGTTTATCCAAAAGCTTCATCCAATCCTAATTCCTTAACTCCATATAATAATAATAATTTATCACCTCCTTCCATTTTGGGTCCTTATATCCAAAAATCCACATCCACTCCTCCATATAAATCTCCAAATACAAAAGCCACTTCTCTTCCACAATTCCACCACCCTTCAAGGTGTGTGCTAATGTTGATCTTGACAACATTTCCATCCAATCATCCACAAGTCTTCCAATATCCCATCCATTAGCCAACATCCATTTTCTATCCTTCCATCCATCTTATCCAATCCTTTTCATAAATCCATATCCCTCACCATCTTCCCATCCATTTCACCCCCCTTGCCATCATTCTACCAATGTCTATGAGTATATCTCCAATTGTCCATGGTCAAATACAACACATCTTCAAGGGATGTACCATCCATGGAACTAGATTCTTGAGTCATCCCTTAATCTCCCTATCATTTTTCCACCATCTTCCAAATCCAGTTATCCATATCCTTATCCTTCTCCATCCATCCTATTCTGAAAGAATTTTTTTAAAAAAAAAGAGAAAAGAGAAAAAAATAAAAAATAAAAAAGTAAAGAGAAATCATTTGTCCAATGGTTAAAACCACTTCTTGTGGTGCCTTGGATAAGTACCATGATGAAAACCTAGTAAACAAACATCATGTGTAATCCACTACCCTCTTACACTCTATACTTGGGGCAAGTATCATCCATGCTATCCTACCTACCACACCCTTCTTTATCCCTGATTTCCTATCCATTATCTTACTTACATTCATCCTCCCTTTTCCCTCCCTTGATCTTGACAAGGCTAAGGATCTTCATATACATCATGAATTATATCCTTCCATCCTTCTTATCTTATCCATATCATTCATTCCATATCCCTCATCCTATTCAAATCCATCTTTTCTTCCCATATTTGATCTTGATGAAGAGCCTAGGGGTTAAATATCCATGAATCCATATCCAATACACTTGACCTTGATTATCCTATCTAGATCCTTCATCCTATATACCCTATCCTACTTCCATCCTCATTTCCTACCTAATTCCTTCCCTCTTTTCACCCTTGATCTTGATAAAACTAGGGGTCAAATATCAATGCATTCATATAATTTATTCATTATCCTTCCATATAATACATCAATCATCATCTTGCATCCATGATTGCACTACCTCTAATGTGGGGAATCTTAGTCCTTTTCAACTATTCCTTGGAGCTCCATCTTCTTATCCTCCATCCACCATCATCCTATCTTCCATCACCATTCATTATCCAAAGCCCTCTCTCCTATCCATGGAATTCCTCCATCCATCCATCCTTTACCATGTCTTACTTCACCCTTGCCATTGGATCTCATTCAATCCTCCATTCAATCTTATCTTATCCAATCCAACCATTCCCCAACCATCCTAATCTAGTCCATCCAAATGAAATCAATGGTAATCCATGCAATCCAATCTTGAAACCTAGCACATCATTCAAAACATTCCTTGGATTTGTTTCTAGCCTTGTTGCAAACCTTGAGCCTTTAATCCATTATCATCATAGGGATATGTGTTTCCCAATCCTCACGTTGTTTTGGGATGTGTCCTTCCCATGTCAAAAAACATCATCATCATCATCAATCAATCCATCAATCGGTTTCTTGCTTTACTTGGATCAGAGTCCTTGGTTTCTTTTGGTTTGTCATGCATGCTTGCTTGTTGTTTGTGTGTTTTATCATTGTTTGTATTTCTCATGGCCTTTTGCATTCTATTGTCACAAGGGCATCATGTTTTTATGGGGCATATGTTTGCACTTGACCTTTTTGATCACGTACTTGACATATTGTCATCCTGGTTTCTTATACCTTGGTGTATAATGTCAAGTACAATATCAAATCTAGGTTGCTCAATCATTGCAACATGATGATCACCTATCCTCCCTCTCCATTTACATTTTCATCATCCTTATCCATTTTCCTCTACCCTTTTATCCTTCATTGTTTATTCCTCTCATCCATTTCGAGAGAACACTCGTGTTCTTTGAACTCGCATGTCCTCTCTATTGGTGTAGGTTTTTATTTTCCCTTAGTCCTAGGTTTTTCCTACACTTAATTAAGCTTGCTTAGGTTAATAACTAGGAGATAAGTGATGAGTTGTTCCCTTCCTTACAGGGTGGAACTACTTTCCACTTTTGGTGGGCATCTCCACTTTTTGTGGTTGATTCCTATTGGTTGTTTTTTCCACCTACCTCCTCTCCTAAGTTCTATATAAACTCACTACCTAACTTGTATTTGCATCCATTCTTGCAATACTCTTGCATCCATTCATGCATATTTGCATTGTATCTTTCAGCTTGGAGCTCTTAATGCAATTTTGTCATATTGACATTGCATAATCTCTCGAGGTCCTAGTGTGCATTCCTTATGCTTTTCCAATTTATGTAGCTTTGATTTTATCTTATAAAGTTCTTGGTTTATTCAATCTATTTCAGACTTCTAACATGGTATTATAGCTTTTGTTTTGAGAAATCTAAGTTCTTAGTTTCCTGATTGAGAGATTGAGTTTCTTGTAAAAATCTTGTAAACTCATGTATGCTATTCTCTTGCGTTCTTGAACAAGCCGAAGAATCAGAAAGGATTTGCAAAGATTTAATTACCTCTTTATTTTGCATATGTGTTTTGTGAGGTCCAGGTGATTGCAGTATTTCTGGTTATACTAGTAGTTTTTTTGTCTGTTCCAATGCATCCAAAAGGCTTGAGAAAGTCACATTTGACTTTTGTTTCATCCATATTGGAGATCATTTGACATAGTTGCAAGCGAGGGTTTGAAGAAATTCATTTTTCATTGGAGCCATTTTAATTTTTTCTTCAAAAAATCCATCTTTTACTCATTTTTGAGAAAAACAATTTTTGGGTTTCATAGCTAGGGTCAAAATATCAACTGGGTATCTTTTATATTTTTCATATCTTGCACAAATCTAAAGAAAATTATTGTACAAAAATCGTTGCGCGTCATTTTTCTCCTCATTGAAGGTTAAAAAATTATTTTTTCATCTTCTACTTGTTGGATCAAAAAATGATTTCTAGGTTTTGTTCTTAGCTTAAAAATATTTCCAGGTTTTTGTTATTGTCTACAAACAGTGAGCAGATTTTTCAAAAATCAAATCAGAAATAAAACTTTTTGCTAGAAAAAATTGTTTCCTGCAGGCTAAATTCAACCATTTTAAAAAAAAAGTCATATCTTTTGCTTTGAGCATTGGATTTCAGCAAGTAGGATATCATTGGAAAGTTGGAGATGAGTACTTTCCATCTATAGAGGTATTGAGAAGATCTTTTGCCATCTTGTACCAGATATTTAAGGTTTAAGCTGCCTTGTGCCAATTTCTTCAACAGGCCATAAATTTTTCCCTGGTGCTCCGATTCATAAACGAATAGGAATTGGAAAGGTCTTGAAGAGCACTACACAACCATAAAGCTAATTTTTCCAAATTTTTACTTAGATTCATTTTGGATCAGAATTTCTAATTTTAGCTATTTTTAGCCTATTGAGCATTGTATCTTGGAAAAGGCTTTGTAAACGCACTAAATTATAAAGTTCCAACCTTATAATATTTGGGGGGGTGATCTTTGATACTAGTGAAAAGGGTGGGGGTGTTCTTGGCATTCTTGTGTTCACTTTCTTTCCACATTCCCTTTTGCATTTCTTCATCATGGCATCTACAACGGTTCCTATTCTAAGTGCATACAACTACTTTGAGTGGAAAAAAAATGGAAATTCACATAAGAAGACTTGGTTTGAATAGAGTAGTGATGGGACTAGAAACTGAACCAAATGAAGATGAAAAAAATTCTGAGTGGTTTAACAAATGTGATAGGGAATATGGAGAATTGTGTGTGTCTGTATATCCTGATTTACTCTTTCATGTTGAAACTTTGAATACTCCAAATGAAATATTGAAAAAGCTAGAATCTCTTTTTGGTGCACAAGATTCTATGAGGAGTCATATGTTGGAGAATGAACTAATCAGTTTGAATCCAGACAACTTCAACACAATTCAAGATTTCTTCACCAAAATGAAATCACTAAGGTTGCAACTACAACAATGTGGAATTGAGAAGAAAGATGAACAATTGATTCTAAGTATTCTCTCAAATCTAAGTTTTGAATATTTAGTATTTGTTTCTTCCTTCTATGCTACTAAGGATGCACTTGGATCTTAATTCAAGATGCCATCTTTGGATGATTTTGCTACTTCTCTCACACGGGAGTAGGACAAGCTAATTTAGACAGACTCTTAAATCTTCTAAGTCTCATGCCTTGGTTTCCAACCTTGGAACAAATGAACAAAGAGGGCAAAGAAGTAATAAGGATAAGAAACAAAATAATAGCAAAGAGAAGAAGAATAAAAATCAGCTACTCCAAAAGCAAGTAATGAGACCTCATCTTCAAAAGGTGACAAGCCTAAGAAAGAGAGGATCAAATGTGCCTATTGTAAGAATCCAAGTCATGATGAGCACAAATGTTTGAAGAAATAGGTTGATCATTTGACACACATTCTTGAGAAGAATAATCTTAGTGTTCCTAATTCCATCAAACAAAGTTCAAGAGAGGGTTCTCATAAAGCCAAAGAGAACAACAAGGGGAAAAGGAAAGGGAAAGTCCCTTGTAGCAGTTGCTTCTCCACCATCCTCATGGGTTCTAGATTCAGGTGCTTCACACCACATGGCTTCAATTGAGGATGAACTTGAATCTATGGAGTCATGTTCTATGTTTTCCATTTTGATGGGTGATGACACTCCACTTGAGGTGTGTGGGAGAGGGTCTGTTGATATGGGGGATGGCACATTCCAGGATGTTCTTTGTGTGCCCTTATTATCAACTAATATCCTATCTATCTATCAAATAACTCACACAAACATAGGCAAGAGAGTTGAGTTTACTCCTGATTCAGTGGTGATTTGTGATATGTAGAATGATTCTACAGCTGTAGTTGGGAGAGCAGATCATCAACATCGACTTTATTTTTTCTCTCACTTTGTTCCTGATCCTCCTTCGACTATTCTACTCACTCATTCAGATGATATGAGTAACTTGTGGCATCAAAAATTTGGTCACTTGAACTACTGCTACCTGTAGCAGCTTAGCAAACATGACATGGTTACATGATTTCCTATAGTTCTCTTTTCTAAAGGTGTTTTTCATGGTTTCATTCTTAGCAAGCATCCTAAAGAGAATTTTGACAAAGGAAAAGCTTGGAGAGCCTCACATATTTTGGATTTGGTACATAGTGATTTGACAGGGCCATTTCCACAACCATCTTTCAGTAGAGCTCAATATGTTTTGACATTCATTGACGATTTCTCTAGGTAAACCATTGTATACTTTATCAAATAGAAGTATGAAGTCTTTGATTCATTCTTGGAGTATAAGGATTTTGTAGAGAAACAAACTGGAAAATCTATCAAAGTTCTATGTACAGATAATGAGGGGGAATATGTCAACCACAAGTTTGTACAATATTGTGCTTCAAAGGGCATTGATTTGCAGCATACAGTCCCCTACAATCCTCAATAGAATGGATTTGCAGAATGGAAGAATCGGTCCTTGAAAGAGATGGATAATCATATGATTCACTCCAAGTCTTTGGCACCACTTTTTTGGGCATAAGCCATTAACTGTGCATGTTATATCTAGAACCGCGTTCCACACAAAGCTGTGAAGGGGGTAACTCCTTTTCCAGCTTGGACAAGTCGAAAACCGTCAGTTAAGCACTTTCGAGTATTTGTCTCTAATGCATGGGCTCACATTCCAACAAAGAAACTCAAGGCTATGGATCCACAGAGCAATCCTTGCGTATTTGTTGGTTACCTAGATGATGGAAAAGGCTACAGGCTTCTTCATCTTACCACACATGAGTTGTTCATTGAGAGGAGTGTTCAATTTTAGGAGAGTGCTTCTAGTCCTTATCTCAACACTTCTCCTACCACCATTAGCTTGGAGTCCTTGTTGTTGGAATCAAGGAAAACTGAGAGGGGGGGGGGTTGAATCAGTGTTATGCAAATTTTAACTTTATTAACTTGATCTTTAAACCACTTATAGCATTCAACTAAAAAAAGGATGCAAGAACACAAGGAAATCAACCACAACACCATAAGACAAGGATTTTTACGTGGAAACCCTGTTTGGGGAAAAACCATGGTGGAGCCACAATATGAGTATTCTCAAAATAAGTGTTTACAAATGGGGAATGCACATGCATTCAAGAACACTTCCTAGAGCTCACTGCTCAAATACAAAAGGCTTACTACCCAAAAGAAGACTCACTATCTTACAGTCATAGATAGAAAACTAGAGTAGATGAACTATGAGATAGCATATGCTAATGCTTGATTATAGTTTCGGTTAAGCACATTTATCGCATTCTTCACATTCAGTCTGATTCTGCTCTTGAAACTCTATCTGCTTTAATTCGAATCACCAATCTTTGTTCTACTCAAGTGAAACTATGCAAAATCGATCTATATTCCTTCTAACTCTCACATCCTATGTCAAAATGATATGAGTAATCGATTATATATATCTGCCACTAGAGATTAGAACAACTGCATTTCGGCTTTAAAAAATATGAAATGTGTACAAACTGTCAGCCCAATCCATAAATAATTATCAATGTGAACAAAAAATTGTCAGCCAAAACATAGTAAGAACCCAAAAAAACATTTCTTGAACATGAAACACCTTAAACAATTATGCCTCAAAGATCCGCAACATGCTACAGTCATCTAGTTAGCCTTTTTGCACTATTAGACTGAAAATCAATAAACTGGATCTTCTAACTTGCACATCAATCAATGTGAAGCCCTATGATCCAAAGATAAGATCATACATCAAAAGACATTCCCTGAGATCCACAACACAAAATGATAATAGGAAATTACATATGAGTCAATGTACACAACTTTGTCAAATGCCTTGTTTTAGTTTTGACAGTTAACAAATATCTTCAATCTGACTTCTGGTATAAGAAAATACTGAGGTGTAGATGGGATTATTAACTAGGTTTTCCATAAATGAAAACACCAGATGACTTGTGCAGTGTCTCTTGCCAACAATCTCCCCCTTTGGCATTGATGGCAACACTTAGTGAAAAATGACTAAGTGTCGGAATCAACACCAACATGAATACACTGCAATCCTCAAAACTTCAAAAAACAAAAATCACTTCCCCTAAGATGAATATGACATTTTTCACTATCCCACACTCCCCATTTGACATCAATGGAAAATATGGGAATCCGCCTACCAAAATCATACAAAATTTCTACGAACAAACTGTATATGTACAAACATGCTTTTCTAACTTACATGGACTTGAATATGTCAGCAAAATTGTTCTTCAATAGGCTTAAAATAGTGTCCCAACCCTTTTAGAGACTCTCCAAAATAGTCATGTGACCATAGAATAGGTAGGTTTGCATCTCTGTTGACTCAAGATTTGTTAGATCACCGACATCCATAGCATCATGTGCTTCCTTCAATGCACTAAGCATTGTTTCCATTTTAGGACTAATTAGTCCTCTGAGCTCACATACCCTTTCAACAATTCTGTCTTTTTAATGCTTTAGACTTTTAATTTTTTCAAGTAGGAATATGACTTGACCTTCTTGCTTACCCACAAAAACGGTTAGAGGATCAAAGGTTTGAGAAATATCTGTTAATTGTTTCTCATATTCCTTAATTTTCTTCTTAGTGACCTCAGTGAATTTTGACAAGGATAAGCATGACTTGTAGATATTTCCACCCTTAGATAATGCACATTGAATGTTCTTTTCACAGGTAGCTAATAAGGATTTATCATTAGCAATCATACACTTCAATCTACTGAACCTGTTTGCATCAAATTCTTTCTAGACCTTATCCACAACTGACTTTTCAAGAGACTCAAAGTGAGTACTTACAAAGTTGATAAGATTCTTCAGCTAACCAGAGGGAGAATCAGATGAGTCCTTGACATGTGTGGGCATGATCTTCCCCAAGATACCAGATGCAAGACTTAGCAACTCACTATCTTCAATGTGAGATTTCAATATCTACTCCCTTGCCTTGGCCTGAGCAAATGATGCTACCTTCAACTTATGAATAGGAGATAGAGTGGCCAAGTTGATAGGACCTACTGATGTGATTTTTGTGACCGCACCAACGTAGAATAAAGTCGCCAATGGCTACCCTATCCTCTCTTGATCAAAGTATCCAGCACACTAAGATTGCGAGAGAGTTCATGCGCTCAACTCCAAGGTTCCTTCAATGCGAATAGTCTCAGTTGGCTCGATGTGATTTGCTAGTATTTCAAGGGGACTTACGGAATTGTTCGGCAGTGGAGAAAGGAATTCAAATGCTCGAAAGATTTGTCTATGAAGCGCGGGTTTCCTATTCTAACCAGAAAGTACTGAATTGAAATGATGTAAGGTTTAGAGAGTTCTAATCTACTCTAAGGTGTGGATGTGGTGATCAATTCTCACAAGCTTCAACCAGGCTCTGCTTTGCCTCGCTTCGGACAGCCTCAATAAAACTAGTGCAATCTTCAAAGGAGTAGCTCAAGGTGTTTAGATCACAACTTAGCATGAAAATACCATCACAATGACACATATAAACATACAAATCATGATCGAAGTTAAGTACATGATATTCCAGTTGACCACACAAGGCGCATTCACCATCAGCGAACACACTAGTGGTATGGATAGACGAAGTTTGCTCAAATTGAAGACCACATTCCACAATTACTATCTACTGCTTGCATGAAATGAAACTTATTCTATTTTAAGTCACTACTCGAATCAGAAGGATGAAGAAACCTTGCTAGCTACTCACAACAAAAATGAAATTCATCATCAATGAAAATTCTTTTTATTGGGAGAGTGTTCACAACAATTTCTTACAAAGTTTTAAGGAAAGACTTTCCTTCTTCTTCAACTACTCTATCAATCTATACTAAGCTACTTCTAATTTGTCTCTCTATTCTAACTTCTACTCTAATTCTATTGTCTCATGAGATACAAATGAAGGGGAATGCCCCTTTTATAGCTGGCCAAGTCCAACGGACGGCTCAGATTACAATCGGCTAGATGGCCTAGATTGTGCCACCTCAGCCCTAAACAAGATTCACCCTAAAAACCCCACCAAGAAGAGTGGCGTAATAAATGAGCCATTAATGGCCGCCATCTTCTAGAAGATTCGAGCCTTGAAACTCATTCACATTGCTCTTGATTTTTCTTCTTGACGTTATTCTTCAACTTTGCTCGAGCTTCCATTCTTTTCCATCTTGAGTTTTGAAAATGTTCCTTCTCTATCACTAAGTCTCAACACTTAGCCAATTTTCACAACTTTTCTTCCTTCGAGGTTGAAATGTAGTCTCGGAGTATTTTCTTCATCACTTAAGTCATCATCGCCTGGTCTTGACGTTTTTCCTGCAAAACAGCTAAAGAGAAGAGTATTATAACACTTCATAATATAAATTCAACTTACTTACTAGGATTTTCGTGTTTTAACTTCCAAGGGTTGATCGTCTTCACTAGCCAACTTTGCATTCAAATTCTTCATGCCTTAGCCAAATTTTCAACCCATCTTGCATTCTGCTCAGCGTACTTCACTCTGATATTTCATCCAACTCAGGCTCGAGAAAGAAAAGCTTTCATCAGGAACTTGATCAAAAATCATCTAGGCGATCGTTTTCAAATTCATCCGCCAAGGCATTTTTAACACATTTTATCCCTTGCCTTAGAAAATTTTAAAATTTCCCTTAGGAAATTCATCAACTTGGTGCCCATCAAAATCTTCACCCCGGAAGGCTTTGGCGAAGCGTGGAAGACTTGGAAATCAACTTCTCATCGAAGATCTTCAATACCCAGAGGAAAATTTTCTTCAAAACTTGTCGAATTCATGGGTATACAACGAACGGGTTCATTTAATTTTTCTTGAATTTTGAACCTTAGAAAAATAAATTTTCATCAAATTTAATCCGTTTCTTCATCTCCAGGCGCATTTCCTTGCTCTGACTTGAAAAATTCTAATTATTCTTGTGAAGCTGACATCTTCCGACTTCTTCTCACCCATTTTTACTCATTCCTGAGAGAACTTCATTACTCCTTCAAGTTAGGCGTATTTTTCCTAAGGAAGTGAAACTTTAAATATTAATACTTAGGAAAAACATTCATCACTTTGCATAGGCACATATGGAGGTGCTTTCCATTTACAAACACTTAGAAAATATTTCCTGACTTCCTTCTCATCTTGGGCGCAATTCATGGGTAGAGCTTCCATTTTAATTGCCTTAGATAATACTCCAACTTTGATAATACCCTCTTTAAGCTAGGCACATTCAACATGGCAGACTTCAATTTTTTAGTTACCTAGGAAAATTCACCTCCACCCCCATGACTTAGGCGTATTTAGCCCCTTGAAGTCTCATTTTCCATCACTTGATCAAATTCACCAACTTGTTTTCATCCTTTCCCAAGGGCACATTTGGAGGTGCTTGCTTCTAATTTTAATCTTGCCTTAGAGAAATTTTGAACTGATCCTTTTGAAGGGCGCATTTGAACCTCTCTACTTCAAATTTTTCACACTTAGAAAATTTTCTAAGTCATCTCCTTGTTGGGCGCATTTGCTTGGTCAAGCTTCCAATTTACATGTCCTGGGTGTTTTTCAGCTCACCATCATAAGCATGGGCGCATATTGGAGGGTCACCTTCCATTTTACAACACTTAGAAAATTTCTCAACTACTGCACATTACCTTGGGCGCATTTAGGAGGTTGCACTTTCAATTTTGAACACTTAACATTTTATTCATCATCATCTCTTTCCAAGGGCGCATATAGAAGGTGCTACTTCTAGTTTCCAACACTTAGCATTTTCAATCACCTCTACAGGCAAGTCCAGGCGCACACCAGAGGGCATGCTTCAAATTTGAAACATTAAGAAACTTTCAAGGTCCTCTCTTCAAGGCTAGGCGCATTTTGGACCCCTTACTTCCAATTTTTGAAACTTAGAACATTTTGAAGTCTCCTCCAAAGTTGGGCGCATTTCACCCCTTCTACTCCAAGTTTCAACACTTAGTGAAATTTATCAACTCTTCTTTACCTTGGGCGCTAATAACCCCTTGTACTTCAAGTTTCAAGTACTTAGAGAATTTTCCATCTCTTTCTTGAAGCTGGGGCGCAAATGGAAGGTGGAGCTTCAAATTTCAACTACTTAGAATATTTTCTCCATGGCATCTTCATCCTAGGCGCATATGGACCCTTGAGGTTTCATTTTAAAGCACTTGGAAAATTTTTATTCTCCACTCTTAACTTCAAGGGTGCATTTGGCATGCTGGGCTTCCAATTTTGTACACTTAACCATTTTTCTATCACTCCAAGCAGCTAAGGCGCAAATGAGAGGAGGAGCTTTCATTTTGAGACACTTAGAATTCTCTCAGGCCACCTCTTCAACTAAGGCGCATATGGGGTCTTCTACTTCCAATTTAGAGCACTTAGTGGAAATTATACCCTTTCCTCCAGCTTGGGGTGCATTTCATGGGTGATACTTTCACTTTTTGCCACTCAGAAACCTTTTCCATCTCCTCTCTTGAGCTGGGCGCATTTGGAGGGTCCTGTTTCAAATTTTGTATACTTAGAAAAAATTTTAATGCCACTTTCCCTCCAAGGGCGCATTTGACCCCTTGAGGTTTCATTTTCGATGACTTAGAAATTTTTTAAAGTCCACTCCCCAAGCTAGAACTTCAAGGGCGCAATTGGAGGGGGATGCTTCAAATTTGAACGCTTAGAATATTTTCAAGGTCCTCTCCAAGTTTGGGGGCGCATTTGGGAGGGTGAACTTCCATTCTTCAAACACTTAGAAAGTTTTCATTTGTCTTTGGCCTTTTAAAGCAAGCTTTGATGCTGGACTTGAAAATTTATCAGTTTTCTCGAATTTCATGCCCTTTTGCCAAATTTAGAGTGATTTTTTTCCTACTAACCCTAATTTGCCTTGGTTTTCTATTTTTAGAAAGTTCCTTGAATTTCGTGCTTTCAACTGACTTCTGACTCTGAAAGCTTGATTTTCACCCTGTTTTGAACTTCGTGGTGTGATCGTGTTGTCGGGGCCTGATGCCTGTCTGCACCTGCTATTTTTAGCAACCTGCTAAAAATAGCAATTGCTCAGAATGTCTTCAAATTTCATGTACTAAATGCTTGAAGTGTAATGACCATGGCTGGATGCTGCCTTTGCACGACTATCCTATTTTGCCCTTGATTTTAGGAAACCCTAATTTCTCTGCCCATGCCTGCTAAAAATAGCAAGTGTCTGATTCTCCATTCTCTGCAACTCTGTTTGTCTTGAAATTCGCGCCAAGGGGTCCTCATCACATGTTTGACCTGTACCCGTTGATGCCTTGCACTGACCTGCTATTTATAGCATGTTTTTTGGAGGTGGCTTACTATTTATAGTAACTGCTTGCTTCTGAGACTTCCACAACTCCGTTTGACTTGAAATTCGAATGACACGCTCCTCACCACGTGACCTGCCCGTTGACGTCGGCACCTGCTGCTGACTCTATTTTTAGCCTGTTTTTGAAATGACTTACTATAAATAGTAAGTGCTCCGTTTGCCTTCAAATTTTATCAACAGATAGCTTGAGAGATGCTGATCGCGGTGGTATACATCGGTTTTCAAAAATTTTGACTTCTTACACCTCCTTTTGGGTCCTAAAGCTGGAAACCCTAATTGGTCTTGCATGCGTATCAAATGACCTCTGTTTGTCCTTGTTTCTGTTGCATTGCGATTAGTTCGTGATTCTGAAGTGCTGGGAGGCGGCCGCTGGAATGTATCTGCTAAAAATAGTAAGTTGTTGAAGGAGTGATTATCTCTATTTGCATGTCATATCATCGCGAAGCTCTCGAAAAACCCACAAAGAATATGCAAACATGCAAACCCTAAAAATAGCCTCGGAAGACTAAATTCTGAAAGTTGTTATTTTGCTTTGCATGTCACACCATCGCGAAGGTCTCTGAAAACCCAGAAGGAATCTCCAAACATGCACTGAAAAACTCTGCATATAGACCCTGAAATCTGCTCTGGAAGTTGAACTGCTAAAAATAGTAAGTTGTCCGTTTCAGCTCAAATTTTGCACGCGAGCAGCTTGACGTGTTCTGAACGCAGTGTGACTTTTAAAACTTTGAGAAATGCTGGGAGAACACCCCAAATTGCACACTTACTAAAAATAGTAAGTTGCCAGAATCTGATGAAATTTAAGTGGAAACCTACTGGAAGCATACTAACAACAATGTTAGTCTCAAATTTCAAGTTATTCACTTCGTTTGACTTCAAGTTGGCTGGAAAATTCAAAACCCTAATTTTTTAGACTTGGCCAAAAGTTCAATTCAAGCTCAAAGATGGGCACATCCCTAGAAAGACAAACAACAAAAAAGAGAGACAACAACAAAACGACCGAAAAGCAAAGCCAAAATTAGGGGGTCCCCATTTGCAATGGGGCGATGTGTGAAAAAGGTCACAACAGGACCTTCAACCAATTCAGGGTCAAACTCCTATTTTTCTTCTAAAAAATTTCTTACTTCCTTTGCAGTGTCTCTTGCTTCCATAGCAACCTCCTTTGTCTCAGCCTTCTTTTCTTCAATCATAGATTCTTCCTTGGCTTTGGGAATCTCTATTTCTTCAACTGACATATCCTTAGGAGCTTTAGTCTCCATGGGAATTTCAGTATTTTGCATATCTAGAGGATTTTGAGTGTCCTCAATTGTGTCTTTTTTCCCTTCTACAATATTAGCCCGAACATCTTGAACTTCCAAACCAGATGGAACATCTTTATCATGAGTTTCTTTAGAAACAATGTTATATCTATTCTTCAACATAACTGCCTTAAGAATTTTCTTAGTGTCTTTTGCTACTTCCTCAATCTGCCCGATCATAAGCTTATTCACCCTTGATTTTCTTTTAAAATCCTTTTTAGCATCGTAGAGTATTTTCTTCATTTCTTCTATTGACATTACCGTACATAGATTTTCAAGTATGTGTTCTCTCATTCATTCATCTTCAGCTCTTGCATTTACTCTCCTCATTTCTAAGACTTCATATAATCCTTTAGGTAACTCCGACATTATTTCTATGAGGGTCATATTGAAAATATTCAAATATTTTATTGTGGCTTCTTCAAGAGTTCTATGACTGACACTATCAAAAGTGTCATACCATTCAAAAAGTGGTTTGAGATTACCATCCTCAATTAAACCTTTTTCCACTTCCTTTACAGTCATACTTGATCTATCAGTTTTCACCTTTTTCTTTGATTTCTCTTCACTGGAGGGCTTGTCCTTAGAGAATTTTGATGCCTTTGTGCCCTTATGCTTGATTTCCCTTACTTCATTCGATTTAGTTTCTTCATCATCTTCAATAGCAACATAGACTCTTGTGTTGTATCCTTCTTCCTCTTTCCTTCTTTTCCGGATGTCTTGAATTGAGCTTTTACTAGGCTTGATTTCTTTGTAGGACTGGATGATGGTGCAGAGCTCCTTGTAGATCTATATTTGGTAGAGGATGTTGTTAGACTAGCTGACTCAGTTCTACTAGGCTTCCCTTCAACTTGTTCTCTTTTCTTCCTAGCTTCCCTCATTGCTTCAGCTGATGTGCCGATACTTTTTGAAAAAGCTTCAACTTCCTTTCTCACCTTCCGGACTATCATAGGCTTCTTTAGTTGTGCATGCACTTGCATATTATTCTCTTCAAAGGTACCAAACCTTTCTTCTGTCAGATCCTAAGGTTTACTCAACAAGTGTTGGGCATACAACTCCAAAAGGTGTTCTTCAACCTCACATCCCATAGGCATTATCCAAACTGTTCTAGGTTCTACTGCTTCCATCAAACATTGATCAATGTCAACCATGAAGCAAATAGTGTCCTTATAATTTTCCACAATAGATTTAAGAATCCTTTCCCTAGATTGTATTTCACTTTGAAAGCTTTTGAAGTAACCCTAGATAGTAGTTTTCCTTGCTTTTCTATCACCAATCTTATATAAGATGTCTCTGATTTGAACAACTATCAGTCTATCACCTTCCCATTGCACTTTACCAACTCCCGGAACTTCATTCATGAAGTAGAAGAATAGACATAATAACAGGTTTCCATGAAAGATTTCTTGTCCTTCTTGATTTTACCAAGATTTTTAATTAGTTGGCTCCAAAGTAACTCACATAAGTCATATTCTACATTTCCCTTAATCATTTGATAAGCTTCATAGATTACAGTATCAGATACAGAGTTATCCTAACTGGAGTGATATATTTTATATCCAATAACTATAGAAGAAAATCTTACATCCAATTCAATGATGTCATTAATTTTCATGGCTCTCTTGTCGAAAGTGGAACTAGTTACCTTAGTGATTGTTTGGTTCTTCACAGATTTGCAATAGCAAGTTCATCCTTGAGAATAATTATCTATCTTTTAAACTCTTCTTCATTGTTTTTGGATTGTTTCAATTCAAGCTCCAACTGATTGAGTCCACCATTAATTCTGCTGCATTCATCAGATATTTCTTTCAAGGACTGAGTAAGATTCTCTTCATTCTTCTTTTTCTCTTCAATATTCTTGGTCATCCTCATCACAATAAATTCCATCTCATGCTTTAGGACAACATTATCTTTGGTGAGCTTTTCACATTCTTCTATCTTTTCCTTCAAGGCTTGACTTAGGTGATCATCTTCCATGCTTTTACTCTCTTTCTGCTTGAGCTGATCACACAGATCCTTTCTCTTTTCCCTGGACTTATTGATTTGATGTTTCAATGATTGAATGAATTTCTCATCATTCATGAGGCTTGCTTGCAATTCTCAGACTCCAGATTTGGACTGATCAAGATCATCTAGTTCCACCAAAAGTTGTTGATGAAGATTGCCGAAATCCATTGAATCACCTTCCCGGATCTTCCCCAAGCTATTAAACTTCTTCCGAGGAACTAGGATTTGATACCAATTGTTGGAATCAAGGAACACTAAGAGGGGGGAGTGAATATGTGTTCTACAAATTTTAACTTTATTAACTTGATCTTTAAACCACTTATAACATTCAACCAAAAAAAAGGATGCAAGAACACAAGGAAATCAACCACAACACCATAACACAAGGATTTTTACATGGAAACCCTGTTAGGGGAAAAACCACAGTGGAGGCTAATCCACAATATGAGTATACTCAAAATAAGTGTTTACAAATGGGGAATGCACATGCATTCAGGCACACTACTTAGAGCTCACTACTCAAATACAAAAGGCTTACTACCCAAAAGAAGACGCACTGTCTTACAGTAATAGATTGACAACTGGAGTGGATGAACTATGAGATAGCATCTGCTAATGCCTGATTATAGTTCTGATTAAGCACATTGATCAAATTCTTCACATTTTGTCTGATTCTTCTCTTGAAACTCTATCTGCTTTAATTCAAATCACCAATCTTTGTTCTGCTCACGTGAAACTATGCACAATCGATCTATATTCCTTCTAACTCTTGCATTCTATGTCAAAATGATGAGTAATCAATTATATATATCCGCAACTAGAGATTAGAACAACTGCATGTCGACTTTAACAAAATATGAAATCTGTACAAACTATTGGCCCAATCCATAAACAATTATCAATGTGAATAAAACAATGTCATCCAAAACATATTAAGAACCCATAACAACATTTCTCAAACAGGAAACACCTTAAACAATTATGCCTCGAAGATACACAACATGCTACACTCATCTAGTTGGCCTTTCTACACTATTAGATTGAAAATCAATAAAGTGGATCTTCTAACTTGCACACCAATCAATGAGAAGCCCTATAATTCAAAGATAAGATAGTTCATACATCAAAATACCTTCCCTGAGATCCACAACACAAAATGATAACAAGAAATTACATATGATTCAATGTACACAAATTTGTCAGATGCCTTGTTTTAGCTTTGACAGTTAACACATATCTTCAATTTGACTTCTGGTATAAGAAAATACTAAGGTGTGGATGGGATTATTGATTAGGGTTTCCATCAATGATAACACTAGATGAATTGTGCAGTGTCTCTTACCAACACTTGTATCATGATGATAGTTCTTCAGAGGTTCATAATACTTTAGATCATGATGAGGAGTCTTGTTCCTCTAATTCAGGTGATGATAGTGATCATGAGGATGCACATAGTTCATCTTTAGAGGATAATGATTCTCCTCTAGATTCTCCTCCTTCTCCAGCCATAGGTCCTCTTTGGGCTTGTCAGAATTTTCAATCAGTAGGTGATTGGGTAGGGGATCCATCAGATCATAAGAGAACAAGATCATAGTTTTAGGATGGTCCACATGCCTTCCTTGCTTCAGCTTCTAATCCACAGACTTTTTAGGAAGCTTCTGGTGTCCCCAAGTGGGATGCAGCCATGCAAGAAGAGTTCAGTTCCTTGGAGAGGAACCACACTTGGGATCTTGTCCCACTTCCTAAGGGAAGAAAACTTTTTTGATGAAAGTGGGTCTATCAAACAAAATACTTAGTAGATGGTTCGGTTGACAAGAATAAGGCTCGCTTGGTTGCCAAAGGATTCTCCCAAGTTCTAGGGATTGACTACTCTGAGACTTTCACACCAGTCGCCAAAATGAATTCCATCTAACTTGTTCTTGCCATAGCTGCAACACATAGATGGGATGTTCATCAAATGGATGTGAAGAGTGCTTTTCTTCATGGTGATCTTTAGGAGGAGATATACATGGATTAGCCATAGGGGTTCATTAAGGATTCTTCACTTGTGTGTTGTCTTTGAAAGTCTCTCTATGGCCTCAAACAGGCCCCTCGGGCTTGGTACGCCAAGATGGACTCCTTCCTTTGATAGTGGGATTCACTTGATGCCATTATGATCCTAATGACTACATATTGCAGTAGGATGATATTCACATCTTTTTGGTTCTCTACGTCGATGACTTGTTGATCATAGGGAGTCACTCATCCACCCTTTATGATCATTTTTCGATGTCAAACATGGGCTTGTTGCACTAATTCTTGGGGATTGAGATTACTCAATCTTCCTCAAGTATCACTCTTGCACAGTCTAAGTATGCACTTGACATGCTCCAAAGGTTTCACATGGTTTATTATAAGCTTGCACCTATAATTAGTGAAGTTTAACTATCCTAAGTGATGCAAACCAAAATGAAAAAAGAAGGAAACAACACTAAACACCTCAATGATTAGCCTAGTTGAACTTAAACAAAAGAAAAGATGAAAAACAATAGATTTTACCTTTGTTCAAGTTGATCTTAAGTTGGCCCTTTGATATTGATAATATGTGTGCTCCTTGATGGCAAGAGTGCTAAATTGACATGCAAAACGATGATGATTAAATGGAGATTCAAATGATTCAAGTGGGTATTTTGATAGATGTAAGAGATGGCTACAATGAAAGCTTGAAGATGTACAATAATGGTGGATGCAAGAGTTAAGTGCTTGAGAGATAAAGTTGCTTGAATATTGTTAGTTTGAAGATGCATCCTCCTAGAATGAAAGAGAAATCCTCTAGATATTTAGGGGAGAATTCTCTAGAGAATTGAACGGTTGAGATCTTTCCAACATGGTCAAGATGAAGGGCTGTGGTGAGTTGAGGACTCACAAGCCCTCACATCTTGCCATGTGGAAGATGAGATGTCAAGAGGACGGGTGATGTAGAAAAGGACATATGATGTGGAGGTACTTGCAAGTACCTTGGGATGTGACTGATGTGACCTCTCAATAATCCGCATGGGGAAGGGGAGAGCTTTGGAAGAATAAAAGTGAATTTTAAATTCACATGATTGGGGATATCTTAAGGATAAGACAAGGTTCCCAAAAAGGAAGCTGAGAAATACCTTGGATAAGACAAGGTCCTTAGAAAGGTAAGTACTTGTCCTCATATGACTGATGTGACAAGTGAGGAGTTCTAGAACTCCTAACAACTTGCATGGGGAAGAGGAGAGTCTTGGAGGGATAAAATGAAATTTAAAATTCCATTTGGAAGGACATTGGAACAATAAAAATAATTTAATATCCCTTGGGAGATGAGAGAGTTGACCAAGATGCTTATTAGACTAGCTAATCAATGATTAGAAGGCAGTTAGTGGCTAATGAAGATTAGGAGCCAACTTGTAAAATTTGGAGGATGTAACACATCCTAATCATGGATTAGACATGTGCACATCCCTAATGATGGGATTAGGAGGTGGATTATGATTAATAAAAGTGATGGAGGATGTGACATGTGAGGAATTAAATAGATGTATTATTTATTTAATTCTTTGAGGAATTATGTATTTAATTATTAACTAAATACCTTAGTGATTTAGAAGAATTTAAGGGTATTAATTAAATTATAGCAATATTACTTAATTAATGCAAATAAGTGGATATTTAGGTGAACAGGAATAAATTTGGACAAATATAAGTTTCCAAATTTAGGTGTCTACATTTTTCCCCTCTTCGAGATGGTGTTACGAAGTAGCATCATTTCAAATAATATTAAAACATAGAACCCGAAAGAAGATGATTAGATTGGGAAAGATATCCCAGTCATCGAAGGAGTGACTAGGAAGAAATATAATGGGAGTGGAGATGAAGATGAGGGATTGAGGATTCCCCCTCAAGAGGACATGCGGGTTCAGAGGACACGGGTGTGCTATTGAAATGGATGAGATGATGAAAGGGGTATATGAAGAAGATGATGCAAAATTATGGATAAGAGAGGATGATAAGTGATAGGATATTGGGAAGCACCAATGGATTTAAGGAAAAAGGTGATGTTTCCCCAGTCAAGCTACAAGCCAAAATGGGTTGATGATGGATGGAGTGTGGTCGATGAGGGAATGATATATCCCAAGACAACACAAAAGGATAAGGAAGGATACATCCTAATGATGATGATGAAAGTGTTTTTGATGAGAGAAGGATAGATCCCGATTATGATGATGACAGTGTTGTTGATGAGGGAAGGATACATCCCAAAACAACACCAAAAGATAGGGAAGGATACATCCCGATTATGATGATTGGATCAAGGCTGGGAAAAAGACCAAGGATATGAGTAGATGACTTGTGTTAGATATGATGGATAAGGATTGGATTGAGATGTGAGATGAATGAAAAGAATGAAAACGATGGAGGAATTGATCATGAAATGCAATCCTAATGTGATTTTCCATTTTTGGAGCACTGATTTTTGCTATAGCATAAGACACTAGGTGCCAAGGTATATATAACCAAGTCGGATTAGTGTCTAATGTATGAAACAAACACAACAGACAAGAAGGCTATTCCAACACCCCAAAGTCATGAAGACCTTGGTTAGACTAGACATTGGAATAACCACAAGCATAAGAGGATGCCCCATTGTAACACAAGACTGCAGGGATCTTGGTGGGTACAACATGGGACAACTAGGAAGATAGCAACAAAGAACAGATCAAGATATGCCCCTATGTTTACTAGTCAAAGAACATCATAATATGATGGATCAAGGCAACCATGACAAGTGATGATAGGGAGTTCAAATGATAAACAAAATCCAAAATCATCAAAAGATTGCAATCAATTGCAAACATCCTTTGCCATAGGATCAAGGGGGTGGATGGGATTGATGAGGTTTGTTAGGAAGGATGCATCCTGTTGAGACTAAAGATGGATACTAAACTAAAATATTGGTATGACGCATGATATTTGGAACTGATTGGATCTCATGATACAAGTGGATCTCATTTATGAAGAATTGGCTAGATAAAGGCATAGCTTGACGACACGACACAAGATAAATAAGACATGAGACTGACACACCCTAAAGACCTAGGGGCTCAGGGGATGATTAAAGATTAGCCTTGCCTACGTGAAAGCACAAAGCCCTTGTAGTTCAACAAAAGACTGATGACTGACCGTGGATAAAATCAGAAAGAGGACAATGGAGATCGATGATATATGATAAAGACTAGACAGACAAATGCCCCGGGGGAAGATCAAATGATCGACCTTGCCTACGTGAAAGCTCAGGGGAAACGTAGTTTGACAAATGATGGACAAGGGATGACCAGGATAAGTGGATAAAATGATGGGACCGATATGATGAGACAAGATAGACTTGTTGGATAAGATAGGATAATGGTGATCATAAAGTTCAGGGATGGGATAGTTATCCAAATCAGCAAAAGATGAATTAGGAGGATGATACGATGGGGAGATGAGTGATGAGAAGTGATAGGAGATTAGAAAGATGTGTGAAAGAGGTAGGAGTGATGATGATGAGATAGATGGCATTGGATTGCATGGGGATAAACCTATAGCTAGATACCAATGACAAGGGATAAGGAGATGGGATGAGGATAGAGATAAACGGATAGGGAGATAAGGATGGGGAGATCGAGGGGATTGTTTGGATAGAGAGGAAGATATGGATGGGGAGATGGAAGGAATTGTTTGGATAGATAGGAAGATAAGGATGGGGAGATGAAAGAGATTGTTTGGATTGGTAAGGAGATAAGGATAGGTGGGAAGATAAGGATGGGGAGATGGAAGGGATGGTTATGAGGGATGGATAGGAAGATAAGGATGGGGAGATGAAAGAGATTGTTTGGATTGGTAAGGAGATAAGGATAGGTGGGAAGATAAGGATGGGGATATGGAAGGGATGGTTATGAGGGATGGATAGGAAGATAAGGATGGGGCGATGGAAGGGATTGCCATGATGGATGGATAGAGGGATAAGGATTTGGATGAGGAAAAGGTTACCAAATGGATAGATGAAAAAGGATGCTATGATGGATAGGAAGACTAGGATGGTGAGATGGAAGGGATCATTTGGATGAATGATGTCTCCAAGGACTTAGTCACAAAGAAGGAGGTGCCCCCACTCTAGATATGTCATGTATAATGAGGCAAGAGGGATGGAAGAAAAAATGATAGGAAAATAAGGGAGTGAGATGGATATGGATAGGATGTAGAAATAAGGAGGGGAGATTAATGGTAGCATGATGGGTGGACAAGGAAGGTAGATGGATGCGAATAAAGATTAGGATAGTGTATGGATGAGGGGAATGAATGCCAAGAGGTTTCCAAAGCATGTATGTATGTTTTCCCCTATCTATATCAAGACCACAAGGAGGATGGAGGGATTGGGATAAACGGGATATGACAAGGAGGATGTGTAAGATAGGTTAGATGGAGGAGATGGGTGAAGGGAATGCAATTGCCCCCATTTGTGGAAGTAAGCTTAGAGGTGAGATTTACACATGATGTCTGTTTTCCAAGTTTTCATCATGGTACTTATCCAAGGCACTTGTTTTCCAAGTTTTCACCATTGGATGAATTATTTCTCTTTACTATTTTTTTTGTTTTTGACTCTTTTTTTTTAATTTTTTGATTTTTTTGACTTTTTTGGACAGAACGTGGATGGAGATGGATAAAGATAAGGATGTGGATAAATGGATTTAGAATACATGTGATAAGGATATGGATGATGGATTTATAAGATGTGTGATAAGGAGATGGATGAAGGAATCAAGCATCAAGTTCCATACAAGGTAGTTAGAGCCCATGTTTGAAGTGTCTATTGGAGGTTGGTACAACCTTATTAGGATAAATGGATTATGCAAGAGAATGGATTAGAGGGATTTGATAGGGGAGATATGTGGGATAATGAATAGGATGTTGAAAAGTGTATGAATGGAATGATGGGGTAGGTGTGCGATGGGGTGATGAGGTCAAGACCAACATTGGCACATATGGTGGTGGATGTGAAATGATAGGAGTATTAATGGATGGAGATTGATGTGAGGATAATGGAGGAGATGGGATAGTGAATTTTGGGACATAAGGACCCAAAACAGATGTAGGAGATGGAGGGGGTATATGATTAGATTTTGGATTAGCAACTTTGGATGTTGTTACAAATTTTTCATTTGAAGGCATTGCATCTTTTTTCTTTGGGATCCACATGGTTTTGATCTTTTCTTTCGTGGGCCTTTGTGGCCAATGGGTATGATTTTGATTTTGGATTTGATTGTGGATTGGATTTTTCTTCTCTTCACCATGTCTTTTAGAGGGGACATGTGGAACTTTAGATTCATGTGGATGTTTAGATTTATGCATTTTTACTTTAACATCCAAAGTGCTTTTAATACCAATGGGATGGGTGCGAGGAGATGGATGATATGAAGTGATGGAGGTTGGATTTTTGGGATGATATGTGGATGAAGGATGTGTAGGTACATGACTTTGTTGACCCTGATTAGGGAATATGAGAGTGGGTTGTTCATGATGGGTGACATGGATAGGTGATTGGTAGATAGAAGGATGGATAGGACGAGATGGAAGAGGTAAGTGTGGGGTATAAGGGCCCAAAATGGACTTAGTAGATGAAGGATAGGTGATGGTGGATGGAGGTACATAAGGACCCAAAATGGATTCAGAAGATGAAGGAGGAACATCGATGGTTGCTTTGAGGCTATATGATGGATGAGGAATAGCGGCAAATGGTTTTGTGAAGCGACGAGAAGAGCCTATTATGATTTTAGAGGAGGCTCGGTGAGGACATGTAGAGGTTGTACCAAAATTTTTGGAGCACGAGTCTTGAGAGATACATCCAATACCTTGTGTACATAGATTTTCTTTGACAAGGATGAGCTCTAAAATACCTTTCTCATGAAGGCCTAAACCTTTTCCTTGATAGTTCATATGTTTGAACATTCACTCTATGATAGGGTTCTTGTTATTTTGGAAGCATGATGCAAGTCCATTATTATATGGAGAAGGATGGGTGGTGTATATGCTTGGTTCTTCATCTATGAGGAAACCACCATGGATGAATGTAAGAGTACCAAGGGGATATAAAAGTGGTGTTAGGATATTAGGGGTAGGTGATGATGGAGGATCAAAACATGGAGATGATGGGATAGCAGCATTGTAATCAAGAGGAGTGAGTGGTAAGGGATCAAGAGAGGAATTAGGAGATATGATAGGATTTGGATTTGTGGTAGCAGGCGATAAGGGCTCATGCGATGGAGTGATCGGATCTTGAGTGTCAAGGAGATTATGGGATGGAATGGATGGGGGATTGTGATCTGGAGGTGGACTAGATGGGATAGCAAGATCTTGATCGGGAGAGGAAGATATGTTGGTATGCTTTGGATCGAGCTCTTGGCATGACTCATCTATTGTGGGTGGTATGATGACAGAGCATTGGAGGGACTCCTCAAGTGGGGGAGATGTAAGGATGGAGGATCCATAAAGTTTATAGGAATGGATTTTTGTGATATTAGGAGTGGGAGGAGTGGAGTGGATTTGTGTATCAGCAATGTATTGGGTGGATCTAGGAGTAGAAGGAGTGGGTGGGATTTGGTTTTCTTCAACAGGCTCGATGGATCTCAGAGTAGGAGATGGGAACTCAATGGATTCATGGATTCAATGGTTTCAATGGTTTGGGTGGTGCTAGAAGTGGCTACAACAATGATAGGTGTGAGATGGAGAAGAGCCTCATCACTAGTGACCATGGATGATGGATTGGGATGGAACGGTTCCACGAATTCAAGAGGTGGAGTTGGGGATGTATTCTTTGTCATGAATCCTTGGAGAACTTCTGGAGTGAGAATCGCACATACTCTAGGCTTATCTGGGGTGGTAGGAATAGACAGAGGATTAGGGATTGGTCAAGGACTAGGATTATGAATTGGTGAACTAGGATTAGGTTGAGGAATAGGATTGGATGTAGGACTAGGGGTAAATGGAGGATTAGGATTGGATGAAGGACTAAGAGTAGGTGGAGGACTAGAACTGGAAGGGGGATTAAGACTGGATGGGGGGTTAAGGTAGGGATATTGGTATGGTGAATTAGGATTAGAGGACATGGACGGGGGGTTAGGACAAGAGGACATGGGTGGTGTATTAGGACAAGAGGATGTGGGTGGTGGATTAGGACAAAAGGATGTGGGTGGTGGATTGTAACAAAGATATTGGGATAATTGATGGTAGATTGAGATGGTGGATTAAGATAGGTTGATGTAGATGGTGGATTAGGATAGGAAGAGGTGGATGTTGGATTAGGATAAGAAGGTGCGAATGTGCGATTAGGATAGGTATACTGGTAAGGAGGATTAGGATAGGGAACATAGATGGGGGATTGTAATAGGAGTATTGGGATGATAGATTGGGATGGGGAGATTGGGATGTTGGATTGGGATATGAGGATGTGGGTGTTGGATAAGAAAATGATTTAGAGGAAGGATATGATGGCAATGCAGGAGAGGAAGATAGTGGATATCCCTTGTCAAAGGTAGCATAAGGAGCATTATTAGGTGTGGATGAAGATGTAACAAGATAGCTCAAAGGGATGATTGGTTTCTGGAAAGAGGTTTGGGAAATATTACTAGAAATGATAACATCAAGGGGATTGATGTCATATACTTCTTGGTCAACAAGACTCTTGTTATCGTGATTAATGTGATTAGGATTCCCCTTGACTACTATTGTTGGTTGCATTGGTGAAGGATAGAGATTCATGATGTCAGCTTAGATGGATAGAGATGATGGGAAGGAAAGAAAAGGTGATGATGAAGATGAAAGAAGGGGTCTTAGGATTTGTTTCAATATTAGCCGATTTTGGATGTAGATGGACTAACACTTAGATTCAAATTGGGTAAAGCTCAGATTAGGATGATTGGATGATGTGATGGGATTGATTTCGACAATCGGATTTGATTAGCAAAGGATGATTGCGACACCGAGTCTACCTCGAGATGGAAGTAGATTGATTGGGTCGAAGGTGATTGGATAGGGATGTGATTGGATTAGATCAGATAAGATCAATTGATGAGACAATTGATAAGATCAAATGATGGATCAGATAGGATGATGAGAGGGATTCAAAACCCCATTCAAAGATTACCCTAGGTGACTTAAGATGCTGATTGATCGGATTAAAGGATAAATAGATGATTGCGACATATAATCCACCTTGAGATTGAAGGTGGATTGATTTGGCCAACAATGATGATTAAATCACGATGGATGATGATCCCAAGAAAATATGGATGATGATGATGATTGGATTCAAATACCTAAGCCAATTTGGATAATAGCTTAAACGAAGCTTAGAGGATTTGGATGGGGAAAATGATGATGGATACGTAGCCTAGAGATGTTTTCGGATGATGAATAGATGATGTAGATGATAAAAAGCTCAGATTACAGATGAGTGGGAGATGCAAGAGACTGGATGAAGGTCAAGTTTTCCTATTGAAGGGTAGGTTCACCCATTGAAGGTCAAGTTCACCTATTGAAGGTCAGGTTCACCTATTGAAGGTCAGGTTCACCCATTGAAGGTCAGGTTCACCTATTGAAGTTCAAGTTCACCCATTGAAGGTCAAAATCACCCAAGTTATCTTTTGGACTAGAAAAGAGTGAAACAGGTCGTCGAAATGTGCGAACGGTGTATCAGAATAGGGAAGCAGGGTATCAGAATGAGCAAACAGATGCTTAGAATGAAGAAATGGATGCTCAAAATGAGGAGGTAGATGCTCAAAATCAGAGATAGCTACTTGAAATGAGGAGATGGGTGCTCAGAACGAGAAAACAGATGCTCAGAATGAGGAGATGAATGCTCGTAACAGGCAAACGAGTGCTCAGAATGAGGAGATGAATGCTTGTAATGGGAAAATGAGTCCTTAGAATGAGGAGATGAATGCTCGTGATGAGGAATGGATTTTCAGAACAAGGGGATGAATGCTCAGAATGGGATAGCGGATGCTCTGAATGAAGAAATGGTTGCTCGGAACAGGAAAACGGATGCTCGAAACAGGAAAATAGATGCTCAGAATAGGCAAATAGATGCAAAGAATGAGAGGATGAATGCTCAAATCGAGGGGATGAATGCTTAGATCAGGGAATGGACATTTGGAATGTGGGAATGAATGCTCAAAATGAGCAAACAAATGCTCAGAACAAGGAAACGGATGGTCGAAACAGGCAAACAGATGGTCAGAATGACTAAACAGAAGGTGAAATTAGCTATTTGAGGGGCACGTTCACCCAAGTTGGGGTAGGTTCACCCAAGTTGGGGCAGGTTTTCCCAACTTAAGGGAAGGTTCACCTATTCAATGAGAGGTGAGAAACAAATGCTTGAAACGGGCAAACAGATGCTTGGAACAAGGGGATGACTGCTCAAATCAAGGAGATGACTGTTCGAGATGAGGAAAGGATGCTTGGTATGAGGAGACAGATGCTTGGAATGGGATATTGGAGGTTTGGAACAGGGGAATGAAGGCTTGGAATAGGCGAATAGATGCTCAAAATGAGGAAATTAACACTCCAAATGACCAAACGAAAGGTGAAATTGACTATTTGGAGGGAAAGTTCACCCAAGTTAGGGCAGGTTCACCCAACTTAAGGGAAAGTTCACCCAAGTTGAGGTCAGAGTCACCTGTTCAATGAAAGAAAGGTAGAAATGGATGCTCAGATCAAATAATAGGGTGCTCAGAATGAGGGGATGAATGCTCAAAATGGGTAATCAGATACTTAGAATGAGCAAACGAGTGCTCATAATGACTGAACGGAAGATGAAAATGGTTGTTTGAGGGGAAAGTTCACCCAAGTTAGGGGCAAGTTCACCCAAGTTAGGGAAAGTTCACCCAACCTAAGGGCAGGTTCGCCTATTGGTGAAAGATAGGTAGAGAACTGATGATCAGATCAAGTAAACAGGTGATCAGAACAAGGGGATGAATGCTTGAATTGAGGAGAATATTTTTTTGAATGGGGAAAGGATAATTGGAATGGGAGAGCGAATGCTCGAAATGGGTAAATGGGCACTCGAAACGGGAAAACGGGTGGTTGGAATGGGAAAACGGGTGCCTGAAATGACTGAACGAAGTACGAAAATGGTTGTTTGGAGGGTAGGTTCACCCAAGTTAGGCAGGTTCATCCAAGTTAAGGGAAAGTTTGCCCAAGTTGAGGTCAATTTCACCTGTTCAGTGGAAAGATTAACAATTTTGACAGAAACAGATTACAAAATGACTAAGACAGAGGGCAGGTTCACGCTTGTTGAGGGAAAGTTCACCCCTGTTGGGGGCAAGGTTGCCTCTTCCAGTTGAATTGGAATTAATTCAGATGAAAAAAACTATTGCAAAGGACTCAAATGACTGCAAACAACAAGCAAAAAGTACAGGTTTTGCACAAAGACAATATAAGCAACACAGTCCTAAGATTAGTGAAGAGGGTATGGTCAACACGATTATCTAATCTAGGATGAACAAGGCAACTAGGGAGTCCTTGATATACACTTAGTATGTGAGGCACAACTATGAACACTAGTCTATCACAAGTGTGAGTCGGGAACCCTAGCGAGGTACTGAAGGCTTGAACCAACTCTTCACGTCTATCTAGGTATCACCCTAGCTTTGATGGTCCACCAGACATGATGTGACTGGATTGAGGTACAACTTTCGCTCTCCCCTCTTTGAATACCCCATTGGTACGTGTGGTTGGGATCGTCCCTTGGGGTGATGAAATCCCTAAGAAGATCCTACTAAAAAGAGAACACTAATTGTTTTTGACTACTCCCTAGGCTCATGCGAAGTGCAAGGGGAAAGTGTGAACGAAGTAGTGCCCCCTTGGGTGACACAGAGGACTTACAAACACGGAAAAAAATTTGTTGATACCCCCTAATTAAATCTATGTGCCTAGATTAATAAGCAAAGACGATAAACAACTAAACAAACAAGCTGGAAACAATTGATTTGCAAGGAAAGCATTAGTAATTTGATCCCCTTTATCCAACAAGCATGAGACAAGCTACACAAATGTTAGGGAAAAAGTAGACATATTAACCAACAGATGACGTTAGGGGGTTAGTACCTCAAAAAGATGAAAACAAAAGCTTAAACGAAGCTTAAACGACTGTTTTACCTCACAAAAAACTTTTTTTGGGTAGGTTATCCCCTGTTCGAGGTAGGTTCGCCCCTCTATAGGGAAAGTTTTCCCCTCTATGGGGCAGGTTCGCCCAAGTTAGGGCAAGTTCTCCCCTCAGTAGGGTAGGCTCACCCCTCTAAAGGTTAGGTTCACCCAACTGTGGGTGGGGTCACCTCTGTCTTGGTCAAAGTGGCCTCTCTGCAACCTGAACCTACGAAACGTGAAAAAATAGAACACATGAAAGAAAGGGGCTCGTTTGTGGGTCCCTCTGGGCATGCCAGAAATGTGATTAGGTGAAATCTCCTATTTTAGATGATTCAAAACAAAGTGCAAAAATGAAGGAAACAACACCTAACACCTCGAGATAAGCCTAGTTGAACTTAAATAAAAGAAAAGATGAAAAACAACAGATTTTACCTTTGTTCAAGTTGATCTTTGGTTGGGCCTTTGATGTTGATAATATGTGTGCTCCTTGATGGCAAGAGTGCTAAAATGACATTCAAAACGATGAGGTTTGAATGGAAATTCCAATGATTCAAGTGGGTATTTTGATAGATGTAAGAGATGACTACAATGAGAGCTTGAAGATGTGCAATAATGGTGGATGCAAGAGTTGAGTGCTTGAGAGATAAAGTTGCTTGAATGTTGTTAGTTTGAAGATGCATCCTCCTAGAATGAAAGAGAAATCCTCTATATTTAGGGGAGAATTCTCTAGAGAATTGAACGGTTGAGATATTGCCAACATGGTCAAGATGAAGGGTTGTGGTGAGTTGAGGACTCACAAGCCCTCACATCTTGCCATGTGGAAGGTGAGATGTCAAGAGGATAGGTGATGTGGAAAATGACATATGATGTGGAGGTACTTGCAAGTACCTTGGGATGTGACTGATGTGACCTCTCAATGATCCACATGGGGAAGGGGAGAGATTTGGAAGAGTGAATTTTAAATTCACATGATTGGGGATATCTTAAGGATAAGACAAGGTTCCCAAAAAGGAAGCTAAGAAATACCTTGGATAAGACAAGGTCCTTAAAAAGGTAAGTACTTGTCCTCATGTGACTGATGTGACAAGTGAGGAGTTCTAGAACTCCTAACAACTTGCATAGGGAAGAGGAGAGTCTTGGAGGGATAAAATGAAATTTAAAATTCCATTTGGAAGGACATGGGGATGATAAAAGGAATTTAATATTCTTTGGGAGATGAGAGAGTTGACCAAGATGCTTATTAGACTAGCTAATCAATGATTAGAAAGCAGTTAGTGGCTAACGAAGATTAGGAGCCAACTTGCAAAATTTGGAGGATGTGACACATCCTAATCATGGATTAGACATGTGCACATCCCTAATGATGGGATTAGGAGGCAGATTATGATTAAGAAAAGTGACGGAGGATGTGACATATGGGGAATTAGGTATTTAATTATTTATTTAATTCTTTGAGGAATTATGTATTTAATTATTAACTAAATACTGTAGGGATTTAGAAGAATTTAAGGGTATTAATTAAATAATAGCAATATTACTTAATTAATTGAAATAAGCGGATATTTAGATGAACAGAGATAAATTTGGACAAATGTAAATGTCCAAATTTAGGTGTCTACAACACCAACTCAATTTTTGTCAGGGGTCAAACTTGAGGCTAAGTGTTCTTCACCCTTGGTTGATGGCACTTTGTATCAACAACTTGTTGGTAGTTGTTAGGGTTAGAAGGTAGATATCTAACAGTTAAATGTAAATTTGATCAATAAAATAGAGAAATGAAACACACAAAAAATTATAGCAGCAACAAGAAAACACAAAGAATTTAACGTGGTTCACCCAATATGGGCTACATCCACAAAACCACAACCATCCAATGATTTTATTTTCCAGTGCAAAATATATTACAGACTCGCGAATAATGTCATACTGCAACGCCCATCTCAACTGCTTATAACAAGATTTTTAGAAGCTTCTGAATTAGGGTTTTACAAAGTTGGTTTTTTATTTTGTCAGTGACAATGCGAAAAGAAGGAGAAAAAAATTATTGGGGGTTGCCACCCCCGAACCCTCACCCAGGGCCCAGCTCGGACCTAGACCCAGGTGAGGATACATGAAGAGTGTATAGTATAACATGATCAATCACCACATACCAAAAATAGTCTCATCAATCTAACTCATACGAGGCCCGACATATGCAGTAGGCATGGTCTCTTGATTCATGTAGGAGCCACATGAGTTGCATTGGAAAGCAATTAAGTGAATTCTTTACTACATCAAGGGTACTCACAATTATAGGATTCATTATGCAACGGGTGTGGATTTTGACTTGGTGGGGCACACAAATTCCAATTGGGTAGGTGATTCTCAGGATCACATGTCTACTTCAGGGTATTGCTTCTCCCTTGGTTCCAGTCCAGTTTTTTGGTCTAGTAAGAAGCAGTCTACTATTTCTCTTTCATCTACAGAGGTTGAGTATCGAGGAGTAGTTAATGCTACTACTGAGGCCATTTGGCTTCAGAACATTCTCACTAAGTTTGAAATTACCTTCTAGAAGCCCATAGTCATCCATTGTGACAACTAGAGTGAAATTCAGATCCCTCACAATCTGGTCCATCATTAGCAGACCAAGCACATTGAGATCCACATGCACTACATCCGGGAGCTTATTCATAGTGAGATCATTGATCTCAAGTATTGTCTGACATCATATCAGACTACATACATCTTCACCAAACCCTTCACTGAGAGAAAGTTCCTCCATTTGTGGGCTTTGCTTGGGGTGTTGTTGGTGTCATCTATGGGGGGACTACTTAGTCCTTCTTTTCTTCTTTTCATCTCTCTTTTGGGGAGGAGTTTTGTCCCACTAGGTTTTCTCCTTTTCTCTAGTTGTGAGAGATTTCTCTGCATTACATTTGTACATGAGCACCTAACATGGCCTAGTTGTTGGGACCTATCATCTTTTACATCCTCCTATGCTATGCTTAAGGGGGGTGTTGGTGTAGGTTTTTATTTTCCTAGTGGTTTAATTTATTTTCCCTTAGTCCTAGGTTTTTCCTACACTTAATTAAGCTTGCTTAGGATAATAAAGTGAGTTTATTATTTAATAACTAGGAAATAAGTGATGAGTTTTTCCCTTCCTTAAAGGGTGGAACTACTTTCCACTTTTGGTGGGCATCTCCACTTTTGGTGGTTGATTCCTATTGGTTGGGTTTGCCACCTGCCTCCTCTCCTAAGCTCTATATAAACTCACTACCTAGCTTGTATTTGCATCCATTCTTGCAATACTCTTGCATCCATTCATGTATATTTGCATTGTATCTTTCAGCTTGGAACTCTTAATGCAATTTTGTCATATTGAAATTGCATAATCTCTCTGAGTCTTGGTGTGCATTCTTTATGCTTTTCCAATTTATGTAGCTTTGATTTTCTCTTATAAAGTTCTTGGGTTATTCAATCTATTTCAAATTTCTAACACTCTCGAGGGGGCACACCACTACTTCCTCGTCATCCTTCCTCATCCTCACTAGTGACAAGGGCATCATGCTTCTAGTCCTAATCCTTTTCCTACCCACTATGTTGTATTCTTTTAAATGATGTTACTTCTCTTAGTCGCAACATCATCACAAAGAGGGGAAAATTGTAGACACTAAAAAATGTCCTAAGCCTGCAAACACCATTTTTCACATTAATTCTTCCTCCTTACATAATTAAATAATTTTAATAATTTGATTATCCCCTAAGGTCATATTCTCCTATTAATTAAATCATTTTTAATTATTTAATTAAATCATTTTCTCCTTATTCTCTTTGATTAATTAAATATTTTTTATTTAATTACATCACTAACTAATTCTCTTTTCCTCTATAATTAAATAAATTCATAGTTTATTTAATTATTTTCCATTTTTATCTTATAATTAATTAATTATTTTAATTATTTAATTATTTCCAACTTTCCCTCTAATATTAAATAATTATTTAATATTTTGTCATTTTCCTCCACTTTTAATTAAATTATTATTTTAATTAAATGTCAATCTTTTCCCTTTCTTCTATAATTAAATAATCATTTTTATTTAATTATTCACTTTCCCTCCTAAATTAAATAATTTTATAATTATTTAATTTACTCTAGCAACCTCTTTTTTTGTGTCAACCTCATTATTCATGTCATTCTTATCCCTTCACACCTCAATTAATTTCCACCCTTGATCATGTGACAATCTCCACCATCCATCTTTATCTAAACCCTATTTTTCCCTAACCCTATTTCTCTTTGCTTTTAAGCAATCTCATCCATTGGTCAACATCATTCTTCATCTTTCAATTCTTTCCCTTCATTTGAAATTGGTTTTCTATAAAGGAGAGGCCTCCCATCCCATTTTCAAATCAACATCTTTTATGCTACTATCATGTTGTTGGATTCATGAGCAACCACATTCAAATCTTCAACAACTAAACATAATACATTCAATTCTTTTGAGGTTTGCATGTATTTGATTTCTTTTTAAGATTTGCATGCATTTTGGTTTGATTTAAGCTATTTTGTATGCATATTTCTATTATATCCATTTTACATGCATACAATAGGAAAAGAAAATCCTGATTTCTTTCTTTCCTTGCATCTTTTGTTAAGTTATCCATTTTTCTAAAAAGATCAATTAATACAAACATATCACTTGCATACTTGGGTAGCTTATATCGAAAATCTTCATATCCACAAATTTGAATATAACTAAACCTTTGAAACTAGATAAAGAAGCTCTCATAGGCATTGATCAACTTAGCAACTTCTTGAGATATCCTAAGACTCATGTCTCCTTGAAGTTCCCAAAATACCAACATTTTGAACATGTCATTCACTCTTCTAAAGAATTTATAACTTCTTTCTAGTTGGAGCTAAGGGTAGTGATTTTAGATTGGGTTGGTTTCATCAAAATATTCAATGGGACAATCCTGAGGAGGTCCTCATGTTGCTAATAGTATAAAATAAAAATACTTGTTGAGTTGAAATTATTTTATCTACCTATGAATATGATCGCTAACAATATTTTCACAATCAATAAATTTCTCCCCATGGATGATTATGATAATGAAGAAATATGCCCAATCTTTAAAATTGTGAGCATCTACATTTCTAATGATCCTGTGTAACAAAACTATCATATCTGAAATGTTATCCATGAAGCGTGAACTATGTAGGAATTTTGGCAACTAGGGCTTGCCTTTCTTTGGGATAGCCAGCCAATGCCTAGCTATAGTATTTTGGTATTGACCTTTCTTTTTTGAGAAGCAACTATATGCAGATTTGACATTGAGGTATATGAAATGACCTCTTTGAGGTAACTTGAGAATTATGTTGAAGGTATCTCTACTCAACCTTGTGATGATTCTATTGTCATTGGTTTTCAATTCTCTAGCTTGGGGGTCATAATGGTTAATGTTTTACATCACTAGTTTTGAGCACTACACTACTACAAGGAAAGTGATTTCTTGTAATAATTCACTTTCTACTACCTTCTTCATAATTGGGGGTCTATTTTCTTTATTTTCCCTCTCCAATAACTCATCCAAATTCATGTGCCCTAGTTTCATGTCACTAATTTCGAATAATTTCCTCACTAGTCCAGACAATGGCTCAAACCCTAGATAATTATATTTCATTTCTTATAGAATTAATTCACAAAAAATGCAAGCAATATCTTATAATAGGAAATGAAATGAATCTTGAGGAATTTTGTGTTCCAATGTATTATCTCATGTTTCACAATTACTCATATAATCACCTTATTTGATTGCTAAATAATCATTTGTAGATCAAAATAAAAAGAGAAATTATGTACCTTTAAGTCTTGGTTGAATGTAGATCAAAAGTTTAAGGTTGGTTGTCATTGATATTGGAAGTATGTTGATGTTGGTTGTAGTTTGGTTGTCTGTGTTGCAGTCTGGTTGTTTGGTTGTTGATGTCTCTAAAAAATTCTCTGTATTTTTCCATTGGTGATGCTTTGCTCCTATGGATTGATAGATAGATTTTTATTTTGTTAGAGCATGTGTGATCCAAGTTTCATGTTGTTTGGATTACCAAAAAGGTGTTTTGCAAGTAACAGTTTGAAGATAGTGTTGTTCCTGTGATGATACTCATAGAGGTGCAAAGTTTTTCTCTGCATTCCTTCGTGTTTGTAGATATGGCTATGAATTTTAAAATTTAACTGTGTTTTGAAGGTGCTACTTCCAAATTTTCATATCATTTGTCCTTTAGTAGAGAAAGTTGTAAGTGACAAAATTCAGAACTATTTTGTTTGGTGGTTGGTTTCAATGTCTATTGGCTTGTGCCAACTTGTTGTTGCACAAGGTTGTGAAAGAGATGTATTAGAGTGTTCCTAAATATCTTGTGATATTTTTTGTTGCTCCACAAGGTGTTGTCTAGTTTCTCTAGAACAAGTTGTGGTCTGAAATGATGGTGTTGTTGGGTTATGATTTTGCTTGGCCAACTAAGGTATGTTGAAGGTGTATGCCACAAGTTCAAGGTTGTACAAAGTTCAAGAAGTATTTGAAGGTGTTGTATGGATCTAACTCATCTGGGATAAGCACAAGTAATGTTTAATCTTTCATGTGTATTTTCATTGTTTGAAGGTCAACATGCTATAAGTTTCATGTTTTGTTGCTTAAGGCCGACCTAATTTAAATTTTCAAAGAATACAAATGTTGTCCATTGAAGGACGATGTTGTGAAGAGTGATTAGGACCAAGTTAAACATGTGTTAGAATCCGCAAGGTGTTTTCCCCTTCCTAGTGTTGTGTTTAGTTCATTTTAGTGCTTTCCATCTACACATTTCATGTGGTTGTTTGATCTTTGGCTGACTTGTAATTATAATATTCTTTGTTGAAGGCTAATATATGTAATGTAATAAATGTAACATCATGTATGTAATGCAAACCTAGTTGATCTAGGTTGATGGATTATAATGGGGGTTGTCAAGGATGTGCAATGCATTATGATGTTTATGTAAGTGTCTAAAGGAGAAAGAGCATAAGTGATAGATCCTATCCAGATTCATCTTGAATAAATTTTTGTGACAAAAGGGAAGTGAAGAGTGTGCCTAACTAATTGTTGGAGGCAGTGAGCCAAAGGAAAAACTTCTTGAAGGCTAAAAGCAGTGAGCCAGTAAGTTAGAGAAGAGATCTAAAGAAGTTACACAATTTGTCAAAGAAAAATTGTAATCATCAAAAGAAAAGGGAAAAACAAAATTGCAATCATCAAAAGGATTGAGCTTCATTGTCATATGTAGATAGTAGAAAAACTGTCACACTTTAATATTTCTTGAGTTTGTTCTCAAATCAAGGAGTGGTTGCTTCCTTGGCCCTAAAACAAAGTCTACAAGGAGTTTTAGCTTCCTTAGGTGTGTCACTAAAACCTTTACAGGGAGTAGTAGCTTCCTTTGTATCCCTAAAACAAAGTTGTAACTGTTATTCATTTATGAGGCTAGATTAGGATAGTAGCTCCTAGAATCATTCCTCACTATGGATTTTCCCTTTTGGGGTTTTCCATGTACATCTGGTGTTGTGTGGTGTTGTGCATTGTTTTCATCTTTCATGTTCTTGCATATAGGGTGATCCCACAATAGTGGATTACACTTTTTGGCCAAACTTGACATTGAACTGATTTTTTTAAACTAAATCTTCACTTTCGGGCACCTATAGCTACTAAACCATGAGGAATTTGAAGATGATGCAAACTAGTGATTTGTGATTTTTTTTTTCTGTAGATTATAAATATATATATTTTTTAAATTTGGAATCAAATTGCATTTCTTTTTCCATCTTCAAAAACTAAAACACCATTTTTAAAGAGTGATGTTCACCACATACAACATAACTTTTTTGTATGAAGGATAAAATTTTCATTTTTTTGAACTTAGATTTGTAACTACAATATCTAGCACATTCATTTTGTTTCATAGTGTTTTATTGAATATTTTTTCTTAATTAAGTTTTGAAGTCAAACCCGTTGATGTGAGTTTTGTGACCAACACCAAACAACAGAATAAAGTATCCAACGGCTACTCCATTCTCTATTGATCAAAGTATTCTGTATGCTAAGATTGTGAGAGAGATCATACGTTCAACTCCAAGGTTCCTTCAATGCAATGAAGTACACTCAATTGGTTCGTTGCGATATGTTGTTTTCACAAGGGGACTTACATAATTGTTCAACAATCAACAACAACAGACAACAGATTAAAGGAGATTTCACGTGGTTCGAATGATTTGGCAGGTAAGTGCAAGTTTCCTAATACTAACCATAAATATAATGAATTGAATGGATGCAGGGATTAGAAAATTTATGTCTTATCTAAGAGTGGGACGTGGGATCAACTTCAACAGGCTTCAACCAGACTTTGCTTCACCTCATGTTGGACAACTTCTACAAAATTGGTGCAATCTTCAAAGGGGTGGTAAGAAATGTTCAAATCACAATTCAGCATAAGGACACCATCACGACAACGCATGCCAAAACGTGAATCATAACCGAAGTTAAGCTTAAAAATTATTCCAGTCGACCACACAAGGAAAACTTACCATCAACAAGCTCGCTAGTGGTATGGATTAAATGAAGATGCTTTGATCAAACACCACAATCCACAACTAACTATGTGCATGAAAATGAAAATTACTCTACTTTAAGTCCTACTTGAAGTAGAAAGACGAAGAAACCTTGCTAGCTACTCACAACAAAACACGAGATCATCATCAATGAAAACTCTTTTTATTGAGAGAGTGTTCACAACAATTTCTTACAAAGTTCTCAAAGGAAAAACTTTCCTTCTTCTTCAAACTATGCTATGCTATGAAATTATACTAACTCTAAATTGTCTCTCTATGCTCTGATCTCCTAACAATCTGATCTAATCTCTAATTCTAATCTAATTCTAATGAGTATAAATGAGGGGGGATGCCCCTTTTATAGCTAACCAAGTCTAATGGATCACTCATATTACAATCAGATGGATGGCCTAGATCATGCCTGTTACCTGATTTTCACCTATGGGTTCAATCGGGTAGAAAAAATTATGTTTCAGATGGACAAGAAGGCCAAATGGGACATTTGCATCAGAGTCAGGTCATGCATCCAATGCTATTCCACAAATGAGCTTAGTTGAAATGCATGTATCAATCATTTTGGCACAAAGCTCTCCAGAGAAGAAAGTCAGCAAGACCTTCTTGTTGTCTTGCCGACTAGCAGTCCACCCTATCTGTTCGAATGCATCGATCGCTGGGACCTTCAGGTCGCTATGACTCTTTATTTGTATCTCCATGTGTATTGTCTCGCTGAAGATTGCTCACAAGGTTGGCGCTGGAGAGAATGGGGCATTTTCCATGATGTCTCAACGATCAAGCACAAGTCTCAGAAAAATCAAATCATGGTCTTGGCAAGAGGTCTGGCAGACAGGGTGGAGTCCTACCGAAATGGTCTCAGCTCGCCGAAGGTTCTTTGCCTTCGGCATAGGGTCCTACCGATCAAATTTTGTCTTAGTGAATGAGGATGTGGTCTTGGCGTAAGATGGTGATCTCGGGGAAATGTCTAGCTGACAGGCCAGGGGTCTCGATGACAGTATGGGGCTTAACCAAGAGGTCTCACTGATAAGCAATGTATTGCCGAGAGGAAGCAGCGTCACCAAAAGGAAGCGAGCTCGGTAGGAAGTCTCATTGATAACGAAAAGTCACATCGACATGCCTTATGCCTTCGGTGTAATGCGAGAAGCTCGGCAAGAAGTCCCGCCCACACATGAGAGTCACCCCAACGGGATCCTAGTTCGCCAAAAGGAAGGTCAAGTCGCCAAGATGTCTTGGCGACTGGCAAAGGCCTTGCCAACAATGAGAAAGGTCTCGCCGAATGCAGAAGGTCTCCCCGACATGTATGACATCGATGTAACTTCCAGCCGTCGAAGCAATGTCTTGCCAACATGGTGTGGTCTCAGCGACGGAAGCAAGTATCAGTATGACTAGTGGACCTAGCTATGAAGTCTTCTCAACTTACCAGTGTATCACTGAAAGGAATGTAGAGCTTGGTAGAGTGGAGTGGGTTCAGAGTGACACCAATAAACTCTCGCCGATAGAAGATGAGGAAAGCTCACCGAAGTAGTTTTGCCTTCGGCATGGGGTCTTGCCGAGGTGAAGTCAGCGGGCTTAAAGAAAGCAGCTCAATGAAATGTCTTACCGACCCAATAAAGTCTCGTTGATAGAGCAGAGGGAGCCCATTAGAAGTCCTCGCTAAAGCAAGGTGGTTTCGCCATGATGCCACGCCGTCAGAGAAAAGTCTCATCGAATGAAATCTTGGAGCTCGAGGGAAAAGAGGAGTCATCATTGTGATGTCCTAGCGACTAATCGGAGTCTCCCCAAAATGGATGCCTTCACCAAAGAATGGGGTTTTTGACATGATGTCTCAGCAAAAGAGTTGTGTCTTGCCAATGGTTTCAGGGATATCGGTATGACTTTTGAAGCTCGATAAGAACTCTCATCGACACTTTCATGTTATGCCGATAGCTGTAGAGGGGCATAATTACATTGGTGAGACACTTCCAGTGTCTCGTTGAGATGCAATTTTGATTGAACAAGCTTTTGACCGTAGGGGAATCCATGTGGAATGTGCCCATCCAATTAGAGAGAGCTACGGGTGAATCGTCGGTAGCTTGACCGGTGCCAAGAAGATCAACAAAGTGTGAATCGACATGGATATGCTCTGAAGTCAGAAGCATTCAAGGCAGCTTGACCGAAGAGATTCAAGGAGGACATGAGGACCAGAAGTAAATGTAGTAGCTGCAAAAGATCTAAAGGCTTCTCCTGGGAGTGACTCTTCACCGACATGGACAATAGGGACACACAGGAATGTAGCATTAATTTCACTCAAAAGATCTAAGGATAGATTTTTCTGAGGACTGATATTTTTGTAAGCCCTAAGGGGCCAAGATCTTTTTGTATATAAGGCATTTTTTGCCTTTTTTGTAAGAGAGTTCAAATTGTGCATTTTTTGGAGTCAGTGATTTTTAACAATCCTCTCCCAGCTTGTGTATGCTTTGTAGCTCAACTAGAATCTAGAATAAAACACAGATTTTACCTCAGAAGCCAGTGTTAATGTTTGTATTACTCTCAGTTTCTATATTTTTTGATTATGCAAGTTCTCAATTGTGTATTTCTAAATCTATATTCATACCTTAAAGCTGTGAAATTAATCTTTCCTTCTTAAGATACGTTTGTAGATCAAGCCTTTTAAGAATTATGCATAAGTCTAAAGGGGTTGTGTTGAGTAAGTTAAATACTAACCATTAGCTTTCCAGTGTATGTTCATCTTGTTTCATTTCATGATTTCTTATCAATTGGGTGTATCATCATAGGATTAGTTTCAATTTATGTACTCCTTCTCCCTTTCCCTTTACAAAATCAGTAGTTTAGGTGATATCCAAAGGAAGCCAGCCTTCTCCGGAGGTTCATTTCAGCTTTAGGTGACCCACAGGCTTGAAATGATCCCATGTTTCTCTAGAAAGCTCAATCTCAATCACTGAGCATAGGGCGCACTTCTAGGTGACAACAGTTTCTGGCATGCCCAGTGGGACCGTCAAATAGAAAGTTTGAAAATTACATGTCTATTACTAGTTTTTGATATGCAGCTAGTAAATTTCAAGCCTTCCAGAGGTTTAACATCAGCATATCATGGCGACTCCAACTTCATAACAACTAGTTTTAGTAGCCTAGGTGTCTGTAATTAATAAGGTTTGATCTTTAGGCTTGTTATACCTCGTGTCTTATCTCTGCAATGTTTAGTTATCAGCAATATAGTGACTTGCCTCCTCCATTTCATGAGATTCATGTGTATATGTCTTCTCATCAGCCATACTATATAGAACAACCTGTTGTTTTTATGTCAAATGACCCGGTATCAGTAGATTATCAGTATTTTCATCATGTTTCCCACCCTCCCACTCCTGGTCAACCTTTATGTTAGCCATTATATAATCAAAATCAACCCCAGGAGGAGGTTTTTGATGCTAACCAGCATGATTATTTACATAATCAGCCTCTAAAGCATCCTTGCCAAGCTATAATGGACCTGCTCCAATAGTTTGATTGTGTGTTGTGGGCTTTGAGCCAGAGGTTTGAACATATGCAGATTAATGATGTCAATAAGGTGTTCTCCTACATGTATGGCATGTTGGTCAATGTCAAGAAACATAAAAAGCTTATTTCACAGTAGTAGGAGTTGGGATGTCAGTTTGAAGAAGATCTTGAGAGAGAGATAGCAGCCAAAGAGGAGCAAATGAAATTCTTATCTGCTCAGGTACAAGGTAGTTGAGCTTATTCAGATCATCAAGCACAAAGGTGTGAGGCACATGCAACCCTTTCCATTCCTAGTTTCAGATCACCTCCTCTTGTAATGTTGAATCATCCGGTGAAAGAGGATGCTTTCAGATATAGGTTTCCTAGCTTTAAACAAGAGAAACCTTCCAAGCTCTTCAATGAGCCTATCAATAAGTCTTCTACCCTCAGGATTCCAAGTTGGAAAGTCCCATCTCAATCACCTTGTGAGTTTCCTTCACCTATCACGCAAATGAAATCGTGCTTTGGCATCCAGGAAGTAAAAGAGGGGCAGAGCTTTGACTAGTACAACTCACTCAACTTGGAGGAGAATAAAAATATTGATTTGCTACATCTAGCTATGGAGGAATATAGACAACAACAATAGAAAATGATTGAACATCAAGAAAGCATGGGTGGGTTGCTAATTGATGATAATCAACAAGACAATAGGGCCTTAATTCAGGAAGAAAAGCCTGAAATTAAATCTGATATTATCCTCCAAGGTGAGAGCTTTGATGTTTTCGAACATGTTGTGGTTGAAGAAGCTAATGTTGATCCCTATGAGGACTCAAAAGTAGTGGGTAGTCATGATAACCTAGAACAACAGGTTCATAAACTTGAACAAATGCTGAAACATCAGGAGGAGCCTAATGAGCCTGATGTGCAAAGTCATAACTGGTTGGAGGAGCTTCCATTCCATTGTACAGAAGAACTTGAGACTTCATCACCACTTGAATTGTTGTCTTCTTTGATTGAAGAAGACAAGCCTGAATCAGAATGTAATTCTTCCAGTAATGATGAGAATTATAAGCAGCTTCTATTTTGGTCTATAAAAGAGCCTGAGGTTGATGAATTAATTGAAAGTGTGTTGGAGGGAGCTATCTCATCATTCTCCATTGAAGAAATGAGTGTTCATTTTGGAAAGCATGAGCATACTGAGGAGGTTACTATTTTTTCCTCAAGTCAGCCACAGGGGTTACGCCTTTCCAGCCAGCAAGGTGATAAAATGGCAGCCCATGAGCAAGAGATCAGCAAGAAAAGTTCAAGCTTTTCCTTTACCAGAGGCTGTCCAATTAGAAACCTAGCCCAAATGGAGTCTAATGCAACACCAATGCTCAATCATGCACTCACACATGAACATACAGTAGAAGATGTTATCAAGGATGCACTGACAGCCAAACAAGAGCATGTTCAGTTGACCTATCCTCCTTTGATTGACAAAACATATGGTCTGTTTAGTGAGGTAAGTGAACTTATTCACCTCTTTCAAGAGGTAGTGCATCATCTTGTTAAACATTTTTCTGTGTATCATTTTTACTTAGCTGTCATTGAGTATGCCAGTCATTATACTTTGAATAGAAAGGGCAGCTACTTCAACCATCCTGTGAATGGTTTTGTTTGACCAAGTTTTCACTGGTTAGTATAGGGTAGGTTTAGTTGTTGTTTCAATTCCCTAAGTGTTGTTCCAACACAAATAAGTAGTTTCCATTCAACAGTTTTTTTGCTTTCATAAATTTCCAAGTGATCTGTTTCTTGAGTCACAAATGTGTTATAGTCATTTACATGGCTGCTCCAAGTCCGTTCCTCAGTTTTCCCAATGACTCCATGCCCAATGGACAAGTTTTGGCTACTGGTTCTCATGTTTAGCAGGCAAACATCTAGCTGAGGTCGCCAGAAATGTTACCCGATTTTCACCTACGGGTTCAATCAGGTAGAAAAAATTATGTTTCAGATGGACAAGAAGGCCAAATGGGACATTTGCATTAGATTCAGGTCATGCATCTGATGCTATTCCACAAACGAGCTCAGTTGAAATGCATCTATCAATCATTTTGGCACAAAGCTCTCTAGAGAAGAAAGTTGGCAAGACCTTCTTGTTGTCTTGCCGACTAGCATTCCACCCTATCTGTTCGAATACACCGATCACCGGGACCTTCAGGTTTCTATGACTCTTTATCTGTATCTCCGTGTGTATTGTCTCGCTGAAGATTGCTCACAAGGTTGGCGCCGGAGAGAATGGGGCGTTTGTCGTGATGTCTCAACAATCAAGCACAAGTCTCGGCGAAATCAAATCATGGTCTTAGCAAGAGCTCTGGCAGACAGGGTGGAGTCCTACTGAAATGGTCTCAACTCGCCAAAGATTCTTTGCCTTCGGCACAGGGTCCTACCGATCAAATGTTGTCTTGGCGAATGAGGATGTGGTCTCCGCGTAGGATGGTGATCTCGGGGAAATTTCTGGCCAACAGGCCAGGGTTCTCAGCGATGGTATGGGGCTTAGACAAGAGGTCTCACTGGCAAGCAATGTCACTCTGAGAGGAAGCAGTGTTGCCGAAAGGAAGCGAGCTCAGCAGGAAGTCTCATCGATAACGAAAAGTCACACCGACATGCCTTATGCCTTCGGTGTTTTGCGAGAAGCTTGGCAGGAAGTCCCGTCGACACATGAGAGTCACCCTGATGGGATCCCAGTTAGCCAAAAGGAAGTTCAAGTCGCCAAGATGTCTCGGCGACTGGCAAAGGCCTTGCCGACAATGAGAAAGGTCTTGCCGAATGCAGAAGGTCTCCCCGACATGTATGACATTGGTGTAACTTCCAGCCGTCAGAGCAATGTCTTGCCGACATGGTGTGGTCTTAGCGACAGAAGCGAGTATCGGTATGACTAGTGGACCTCGCTATGAAGTCTTCCCAACTTACCAGTGTCTCACCGAAAGGAATGTAGAGCTCAGTAGAGTGGAGTGCGTTCAGGGTGACACCAATAAACTCTCGCCGATAGAAGATGAGGAAAGCTCACCGAAGTAGTTTTCCCTTCGGCATGGGGTCTTGCTGAGGTGAAGTCAGCGGGGTTAAAGAAAGCAGCTCAACGAAATTTCTTACCGACCCAATAAAGTCTCGTCGATAGAGCAGAGGGAGCCCGTTAGAAGTCCTCGCTAAAGCAAGGTGGTTTCGCCATGAGGCCATGCCATCAGAGAAAAGTCTCACCGAATGAAATCTTGGAGCTCGAGGGAAAAGAGGAGTCATCATTGTGATGTCCCAACGATTGATCAGAGTCTCCCCGAAATGGATGCCTTCACCAAAGAATGGGGTTTTCGACATGATGTCTCAGCGAAAGAGTTGTGTCTTGCCAATGGTTTCAGGGATATCAGTATAACTTTTGAAGCTCGATAAGAACTCTCATTGACACTTCCATGTTATACCAATAGTTGTAGAGGGGCATAATCGCATCGGTGAGACACTTCCAGTGTCTCGCCAAGATGCGATTCTGACTGAACAAGCTTTTGACCATAGGGGAATCCATGTGGAATGTGCCCAGCCAATCAGAGAGAGCTATGGATGAATCGTCGGCAGCTTGACCGGTGCCAAGAAGATCAATAGAGTGTGAATCGACGCGGATCTACTCTGAAGTCAGAAGCATTCAAGGTAGCTCGGCCGAAGAGATTCAAGGAGGACACGAGGACCAGAAGTAAATGCAGTAGCTACAAAAGATTTGAAGGCTTCTCCTGGGAGCGACTCTTCACTGACATGGACAACAGGGACATGCAGGAATGCAACATTAATTTCACTCAAAAGATCTAAGGATAGATTTTTTTGAGGACTGATATTTTTGTAAGCCCTAAGGGGCTGAGATCTTTTTGTATATAAGGCATTTTTTTCCTTTTTTGTAAGAGAGTTTGAATTGTGCATTTTCTGGAGTCAGTGATTTTTAACAATCCTCTCCTAGCTGGTGTATGCTTTGTAGCTCAACTAGAATCTAGAATAAAACACAGAGTTTACCTCCGAAGCCAATGTTAATGTTTGTATTACTCTTAGTTTCTGTATTTTTTCGATTATGCAAGTTCTCAACTATGTATTTCTAAATCTATATTCATACCTTAAAGCTGTGAAATTAATCTTTCTTTCTTAAGATACGTTTGTAGATCAAGCCTTTTAAGAATTATGCATAAGTCCAAAGGGGTTGTGTTGAGTAAGTAAAATACTAACCATTAGCTTTCTAGTGTATGTTCATCTTGTTTCATTTCATGATTTCTTATCAATTGGGTGTATCACCATAGGAGTAGTGTCAATTTATGTACTCCTTCCTTTCCCTTTACAAAATCAGTAGTTTAGGTGATATCCAAAGGAAGTCGGCCTTCTCCGATGGCTCATTTTAGCTTCAGGTGACCCACAGCCTTGAAATGATCCCATGTTTCTCTAAAAAGATCAGTCTCAATCACTGAGCATAGGGCACACTTCTAGGTGACAACAGTGCCACCTCAGCCCTAACCCTAAAAAGAGGAGTGGAGTAATAAATGAACTAGAAGATTCCCACTCTCTCCCAAAGTAGCAGAGGCAATTAATGCCCACTATCAATCATCTAGAAAGGCATTTCCATTCTCCTTCTCCTTGGCAGCAAAATCAATGAACCTAGTCAGCATAGCTTCAACCCCTTGAACTGAAATAGGCGGGATATGATCAAGCTGAAACTCCAACACTGTAACTTCCTGTCCATGTCGAGTACAAGACTTTCTCCAGGCAACTAAAGCATCCTAAGTGTTATGGATAATGCTAGAGAAAGTTGAGGTGTTCTCAAAGTCATCTTGAATAAAAGTCTTCACCTATGAAAAGAAAGGCAACAGTCCACAATTCAAACCATCAACAGTCACCTCCTCAGAAGTCAGTCTCCTAGAAAAGATAGCTTCCAATGTGTTCATGACTCCATCAAGAATGTTTACCATGGCCCTTCTGACCCTGGCCGAATCTGCCTATGCTACATCAAAGAATCCTTGACCGGTGACAACTAAAGAATACCAGTCGGTGAAGTCATATCTGTCACCCTCCTATATCACACCTCCCTCAACCAAAGTTTGTAAGGGCATATGCATCAAAGCTTCTAAATGAAGGACAACCTTGGTCTGATAGATATGAGCATCGCCCCAAGCTTGATCAACTACATCCATCCATGCCATAATGCCAGAAGCCTGCTAATAAGAATGAGCAAGGTCCTCCATAAAATTTTTTGTCTCAACACGAACACTAGCAACCCACTTATTCGCCTCTTGTTCCATCCTCCTCAAGTCCTCCAAGCCGCTAATTGACTCTCTGGGAAACTTAGTTGCGAGCTCAATTGCAGGATTTTCTTTCCCACAACGACAAGTGTTGTACGTAACCAATCAATGTCTTGTGCTCCTTCAATTTCTTATATTTTCCTTCAGTTCGGAGTAACCTATCCTTGAGTTCCTGGTAGGAGTTATCACACTCCTCAATTATCTTTGCACGAGTGGAGTGACCTAACTCCATGGTGGTGATCACATAATCCTCCAGAACGACATCATCTTGATCGCACTCAATCCTTGGTACAACCATGTGAAGGGTGTGAGAGCCATCTTCATCTATTGAAATCTTTGAAAACTTCCTAGCTCTCTTCTTTGTTGGAGGCGCACTGATCCTACTCAAGAATTCCTCCATCTCAACTACTGGATCAGTTTCTTCAACGGGGCTCCTCCTCATCCTATCTCTAAGCCAATCTGGTACTACCTGCTGCAGGTTAGAAATAATAAATGGCTGCTCATTCCTTGCTTCTTCTTCATGAACCTCTTCTCTAACTTCATCCTGACGAGGCTCACCAACTTATACAGGTTGAGTATCTCCTGAACCTTGGGCCTCCTACCATGTAACAGTTTCATCCTCTAATTTCACCTCAATCTCATGCTGGAAGTGAGTATCTGTGGCCATTTCTTCATCTTCTTCCTGCTAAAAAATCTCGGATAGGTGCATTGACACTCTAGCCAACAAACTCCCTTCGCGGTGGTTGATTTTCCTCCTGTAATTCTTGCTCTTTATTCAACTTATTTCTCTGATAAGCAAACAATGAAACCTCCTGTATACTTGGAGAATGAGTCCCCAATGGCGTAGGTGATGCCACCTCAACTCTTGGAGGCTCTGGTTAGACTAGTTCCTCTCTTCATGGCTCTGGGTCCTGAGCAACCTGCTTCTTCTTTTTGATAGTTGGCGGCTTGTGATCTCCCATTAAATTATAAGTAAGAGGGATTGATTTTCTCTTAATCCTATTCACGTGCCTCTCGACCCATCCTCTTGTGAACGTCAATACTGGTATGCAAAGTGTATCCAAATCCATAACCTTTGGCTTAGACCAATCTGGAAGTGGGAGTGGTGTCTTCCTTACTGTCTCATAATTAACCTGTATGATGTTCACATATTTGTCAACCTGGTCTAACACTGGAACAATCTCACATTCTCGAATCATGCTCAATGGTATCCTCAATGTGTGCCTTATGTCTGAATTCCTCTGATAGTATCCATCTGATATTCTTGTGAGGATCATAATGCTATCTACTAGTATGATAAGAGAGATGGAAAAACTGAAGCTCATTTTCAGCTTCCATAGCTGCTTACAGTGAAGGAAAAACTTCATATGAATTTCCCATGATTATTGGGAAGTCAAGTCCTCCTTTCTTCTTCTTCTTTTGAATCTTGTCATAGGAAATGAGTTTCCTAGATATTTCTAACATCAAAATCCTATTCGTAGGGTACCTGGGCAATCTGTAAGGATATGGCGAGAACCCTTGCAGCCTGATGTAAGTGAATTTTGAAAATTGAATAAACCAACATCTGTACCTCTCTATCAACTCCTAAGCTTCCTTTGATATTCTATGATGAGTTCTTTGCTAAAGTGACCTTGTTATGTGCATAGTGAAGGCGTCATTGACTCTCTTGTAGTGAGATGTGCTCGTCAAGTGTAGTTGCAGACAGGCATCATGAATCTTGAACTGCTGAGAGCCACACCCAATCGACTCCTTGTATGATATTCCTCTATACCTTTTCATATGACCAAACATGTAGATGATGTATTATCCCATGTAAAATGTCTTTGTTCTCCTCAAACTCTTGAGCTATTCATGTAAGTTATTATTGATCATCACTGCCTAGTCAATGTGCTCCTTGCCTTCCAACATGAGATTGATGTATTAAAACATCCAAGGCTCAAAGATGAACGCCTGTGGACATCCTCTGAATCTGTTGAGCATCATGATAAAGTCATAATAATCCTACTTCAAATCATCTAAGATTATCTATTTTGGCAACTTCGTGCGAGTTGGCTTGGGCTTGTTCATCCAATGAGAGTTTATCATATCAACACATCTTTCAAATGTCGAAGCATACATTCGCTCAACTTGTTCTCTTGTCTTGTAGATCATCTTCTCTTGTGTGGGAATTCCAAATACCCCCCCAATGGTCTCCGACATGAGGTTGGCAAACAACCTACCATCTGGTGAAGAGATAGTCCTTCACTCGGAGTTGTAACAGTTAGCACACTCCATGATCAACTCCGAACACTGAATTACTGGTGAAAAACCAACAACTGCATAAAGTCCACTTCTGAAAATATTGTGTGAAGTGATTGATGGAAAATGGCCTCCAATCCCCATCATTCGGCTTTTGAAAGCTTCCAAATTGAAAGATCCTAAATTTGTGTCACTCAACTTGCCCAACTTCAAAGAGAACTTTGACTCTGGCAGGAACGACTTGCCCAGCTTCAAAGAGAACTTTGACTCTGGCAGGAACGACTTGCCCAGCTTCGAAGAGAACTTTGACTTTGGCAAGAATGACTTGCCCAGCTTCTTGATTACAACTTGTCTTTATGCATTCGCCTTTCTAGATTCAACATTATTCTCCTTGCCAGCCACCCTTCTATCTACTTCAGCCATCCTTAACACTTTCTGGCAATGTCAATTTCTTCTCAACACTTAGAAAATTTTACTGCAATAGCACAACTTCAACACTTCAAAGAAATTTGGCTCAAGCTCACTTCAACAACAATTTCTCTTCACACTGCAATGTCTTCTTCACCCTAGAGCTCCAAGTCAAACTTACCAGCTGATGGAGAAAAATGAACAAAACTCACAGTTCATATAGCCAAGTTGAATTCTAGAAGGAAGCTAATTTTGGCCAAGTCATTAAGTTTCGTCTCCTCCACTACAAGAATTCGAATTTCCCTCCTTTGGAAGCTGTAGCACTTGGAATTTGGTGTTTGGAATATTTGACCTTCTAGAACTTCAAAAGTTTATCTTCAATGGTCTAGGCGTACTTCATCCCATTAGCCTTTTGAAATCACTTTTTGAAAATATTAACTCAAATGGTTCCATTAAAAAAAGTTCATTTCACTGGCTGAGGCCTTGATACTTTTATTTTATCCATCTCTGGCTCAGGAAGATTGTTTTCCTCATGAATTTAATCAAAGATCATCTAGGCACCCAACTTCAATTCACCAGCCAAGGCAATTTTATTTTAAAAAATATCTCCTTCTTTGCCTTAAGAAAATTTTATTTTTTTACTTACAAAATTTCATTAATTCGACGCCTGGTGAAAATCTTCACTCCAAAATGTCCAGTGAGGTGTGGAAAACTTCAAAATCATTTCCTCGTTGAAAATATCTAGTACCCAGAAGAAAATTCCCCTCAAAACGTGCAAAATTCATGTGTTTACAGACGAAGGGGTACATTTAATTTTTTTATTTTCAACCTTTGAAAAATATTTCACCAAAGTTTATTCTTACTTCTCCTCTGGGCGTGCTTTTTCTTGTTTTTCCTTAGAAAATTTATCCACCTACCTAACTCATGAAGGGCGCATTTGAAGTACCTTGCCTCTAATTCCACAACTTAAAAAAGATATCTCAAGTCATCACCTTGATGGGCGCATTTTCTAGGGTAGGAAGGAAGTTTCCACACCTTAGAATATTTTCTAGGCTTCCATCTTGACTTGGCGCATTTGTAAGGTAGCACTTCCATTTTTATACTTAGAAAATTTTTCACCACCATCACCAACATGGGCGCATTTAGGGGGTCTAGGAGGAACTTGTACACTTAGAAATTTTCTCATCTTTCAGGTAACTTCATCTTGGGTGCATTTGATAGGTGATGGAGGAATTTTCCAACACTTAAATAATTTTCTTGTTTCTTCCTTGACTTGGCGCATTTCACTAGGGGAGGTGAAATTTTATCTTAGCAATTTTCAAAAGCCATCATCTTCAGCCAATTTGGGCACATTTAGGGGGGTGGGAAGGAATTTGCAACGCCTTAGACATTTTCTTTACCCTCTCTCAAGGTTGGGCACATTTCACTAGGGGAGGTGGAATTCTAATGCCTTAGAAACATTTTCAATGTCCTCCATAGTGCTAGGTGACTTGGGCACATTTGGAGAGGTCTAGAGGAATACTCCATGCCTTATAAAGACTTCAAATTACCTTCCCAAGATGGGGGCGCATTTGACTAGGTGTACAGGAACTTTCAACACTTGAAAACTTTTCCCAAGCCAGCCTCTAGCATGGGCACATTTAAGGGTATTTGCAGGAACTCTTCATACTTAGATAATTTTTTATACCACCACCTTCCACCCTAGGCGCATTTTCCTAGAGGAGGAGGAATTTTCACCCTTAGACAAAAATACAAGTCCCATCTTCAACATGGGCGCATTTGGGGGGTTGGGCAGGAATTTCACAAGACTTAGAATTTTTTCCTTAGCCTCCCTTCAGACTAGGCGCGTTCAAGGGGTCCTCAAGGAATTCCTCATACTTAGGCGTTTTTCTCCAAGCCAGTCTCTTAAGGGTGCATTTGAGGGGGGTAGGAGGAATTTCTCCTGCCTTAGTCATTTTTCCAGCTTGCTTGCCCTGCTTTCTATTTTTAGTAAGCCTCCGGTTTTCATACTTTTGTAACTTGGATTGATTTGAAATTTACACCATAGGATCCTCATGATCTAATTGACCTGTTCACATTGCCATCTTGTGTCGACCTGCTATTTATAGCTTGTTTCTGGAGGCGACTTACTATAAATAGTAAGTGCTTAGATTGCCTTCAAATTTTACCAGTGGACTCCTTGAAAGATATTGATCGCAATGGGATTCATCAGTTTTCAGAGATTTTGGTGTTTGACCCTTCATTTTGGGTCCCGAAGCTCGAAACCCTAATATGACTTGCATGTCGATCAAATGATCTTTGTTTGACCTAGTTTCTTTGTATGTCGCTATGTTCATGATGTTGAAGTGTTGGGCAGCTGCCGGAGTGATCCTGGTAAAAATAGTAAGTGTTTGAAAGAAATGACAAATTAGTTGTCGAATGTGTTTGCATGTCACACAACCTGAGAGATCTCACAAAACCCATAAAAACCCAGCAAACTGGACTGCATACAGGTACTAGCTAAAAATAGTAAGTTCCTAAAAAGTGATCAACTCTGCTTGCATGTTACCTTCCTGCGTAGCTCTTGAAAAACCCATGACAAATATGCTAACATGAACTGAAAAATTCTACATGCAAACCCTAAAAATAGCCTCTGAAGACAACTCTATAAAAAGGTCATGATCTTGGTTTGCATGTTACATCACTACAAAGCTCCTGAAAAACCCACAAAGAATATCCAAACATGCGTTGAAGACTCCAACATGCAAACCCTAAAAATAGCCTCTGAATTCAAGACTGCATAAATTTATTACCTCATCTTGCATGTTATATCATTGCGTAGGTCTCAGAAAACCCAAAAATATTCTCTAGACATGCACCAAAAAACTTTGCATGCAAACCCTAAAAATGGCCTCCAAAGCCTGAATCGTTGAAAGTCAACATCTCAGTTTGCATGTTGTACCCTAAAAAAGGTCTCAAAAAACCCAAAAATATTCTTAGTCATGCATCAAAAAACTTCGCATGCAAACCCTGAAAGTGGCTTTGATGCCTAGACTGCTAAAAATAGCAAGTTGTCAGATTCAGCTCAAAATTTGATGGCAAGCAGCTTAAGGTGCTCTGGACGTAGTGTCAAGCTCAGACTTTCATTTTCTCACCCAATTTGACTTCAAACTGGTCGGAAGATTCAAAACCCTAATTTCTCAGGCTTAGCTAGAATTTCAAGTTTAAGCTCAAAGATAGGCACATTCCCGGAAAGATAGATAGAAATGAGAGAGAGATGAGAGAGACACAAAACCAAATCCAAAAGGCTAGAATGGAGTAAAATTAGGGGGGGCCCATTTTGAATGGGGTGATGTGTGAAAAGGTCACAACAAAACCAAGTAGAATTTAGACATAGGCAGACCGTATACAACATAACTTTTTTGTATGTATCGAAATTCACTTTTTTTTTGTTGGATAAAGGACATCAATACCTAGCACAAACATATTTTTCTAATTTATTTTTGATAATCTATTATTTTTCCATATGTGCAGAATATAGAGCTTGATTTTTGGTGAAAATCCTATGTTTAATTAAACTAAAAATAAAATACACAATAAAACCAAAATACATTAAAATTATATTTAATGGATAGCTCATTTTGAGGACTATAATCATCCAGTTGGGTCTATGAATTTGATTCCATTTTCATCTTCAACCCAGGCTTCAAAAGGAAAAAAATTGTAGAAAACTACACATGGAGGGGGAGAAGGGAAAAAAAGGGGGGTTGAAGCGAATTGCCCTTCTAGCGAACCACCCTAGACCCCTTTAAGTGAATGGGGGTTTGCTCAAACCCCCTTTTTTTCTTAGTTTCTTTTGTTTCATTAGGAAAATCCTACCAAAAGTGGGTTCGAGCGAACATTCCTTGAAAAAGGGGTTCACTCAAAGTGGGGTGTTCGAGCGAACCCAAAAAAGGGTTCGCTCGAACACCCCCTTCGAGTGAACCCCTTAAAACTCAATTTTTTTTTGAGTATACAAGCATTTTTTCTTCTTGAATGCAATTGGAACCCACTTATGTGGGATCACCCATGTGCTGTAAAGTTTAAGTTTCAGTTTGCTCTAGAGGGAATACTGATTCACCCCCTATTAGCATTTTGGTGTGTTTCCAACATTATTATCTACATTCATTTGATTATATTATGCTTATATATGATTATATTCATGATATTTATAATTAGGGTAAAAGCAAGAAATTGGGTCCATGAAGAGGGGAAGTTTCAACCAAAAAATGTTGAAAGGAACGGGTACCTGTTTTAAAAAATGGGTACCCGTTTAGGAATGGGATCCTAGGCCTAAATCCAAATGAGTGTTTGTTCCACTTCAGGTACCCATTTCGAAAAGCTATTTATTTTTAAAAAAATTGGCTGTCGATTTATTTTCACTGCAACTTTTGCGACTAGAGAGCAACATGAGGAAAACAAGTACTCATTTCACAAGCCATGTAGTCCACTAAATTGCAGTTGCGACCTCCCTTCGATGTACTTGATCTTAGTGATCTCCAAGTTAATATTTATGCTTTTTTTGCTTTATATTTAATGTTTTTTGTTTATAATTATGGTTTAAAATTTAATTATATAATGTAACATTTAGGGTTTGTAATTTAATGTTTTATATATTTGTTTATATTAATTTTTGTAATTAGGATGAATTCTATAGTTTTCAAATTCCATTTGTAAATATATTCATCAAAAAATGGATATGTATACAATAAACTAAAACCTATTACCTAGACCTAAAGACTAAAACCATAAACCCTAAACTATAAACCTTAATCCTAAAACCCTAAACCCTAAAACCTAATGGATTCATGCCTACCATTATAAATGAATGATCATTAATAATATGAATGGTCACTAATATTGGAAAAAAACTAATCCCTTCTATCAAATTAAATCACCACTGCCACATTCAACCTCTTGTTTGGCATAATAGTCCCAAAACCTTGCATAGATTCTAAAAACAAGTAGCTATGATATCACAATTCATTTATGCATTGAGTGTATAATCCTAGTGTACATTAAACATAGATTATCTATGCTAGCTCTTGACAACTCTCTCCTAATAATTTTCCTCTACTTTAAATGTTAAGAAAGTTCTAGTATATATACATGTTAAGAATGATAAAATAAATATAGGGTATACACCATAACAAAAATGCCAAATACCAAATTTGATATGCTAGAGAAGTATGTGTAATTTAATTGATTGCACATACAAATGAAGTTAGTGTTTAACAAAGTGTTTTACCTTTCATAGTGAATAAGTGAATGAAAATAGTATGTAAATCTAGAATTATGTGATGTAATTTTAGTTAGAAAGGATTGAGGAGTGGAAAATACAATATAAATTATGAGAATAGGAATAAGTGTAAGAGTTTCGGGTATTAGGAGAATATCCATGATTGTTTATACAAAAATATGGTTTTAAAGGAATAGGTTGAGTAATACTATCTTCATTAGGCCAAGGTAATTTCCTTTATATCTAGAGTTTGTTGATATCTTGAACCCTTTTCCATATAATATTTCAAGTTTATGAGGAGAGAAATGGGGGTCTATAGTACTAGGAGCAACTATACTAATTTCATGATTAATGATGTGTTTTATGTGGAGAAGATGATAGGAGATTTGGGAAAATATGATTATTTGAATGAACATATTTATGGGAAGAGGAGGGAGAAGATGAAGGGAAACCTTTAGGTAATAATCTTAGGAGGAGGACAATGTGGTATAATTATGGGTTGTATGGGAGAGATATAAAGATTACATATTGGATTAGAGGGGTCTCTAAATTTTTCATTGGTTCCTTTAATCACACACATATTGACATGTATTTGGTCACAAGAAGAGAGAAAGGGAGAGTAACTAATGGGAATATTATGAATTGAGGTTCATGTTTTGGATATATGTGTAGGTTTATTTATTTAAATGTACTTAGTATCCCATGAAAGGAATTAAAAACCTTTCCTATGAATGAAACTAATTATGTTTTTTATTATAGGAAAAATAGGTTTTGAACGGACCCAAAACCCTTTACAAGAGAATAGCCACTACATAGATAAAGCAAGACAAAACAAGTTGCTCAAAAGAGACAACAATTTCCATTAAGATAAATCAAGATAAATTAAGTATCCTACCATCAACAAGAAATCAACATAAAACAAAAAACAACACAAAAAACACTAGAGGACTACTGTAAGTTCTTCAAGATCCTAGCTACTTCCAAATTATGAGTAATGATATGCTCATGCATCTCAACAACCTTAGCCAACTCATGAGAAGGGATCTCTATGTTTTTCTTAGTCTTGCTCCTCATACGAATACTTGGACCAACATCCACAACCGAAATTTGTATTCCCTTTAGTCCTTCAACCTCATCACCATCAACTCCTTTCCTTTGCACAATCATTTCCCAGTCCATGTGTGTGCTTTATCATTCAAAAGAGCAATACCTTGTGCATTGGTATGAAGAGAAGATTGACTAAATTTAACCAAAGTATCTAGATTGTCATGTAATTTCTCCATCTTCTCCTCAAGAGAAGCAATTATGGCTTCATGATTTATCTTCATTTTTAACACGTCATCAACCACACCATTTAGAACAACATGCATTCTCTTGATCTGATTATAAACTGAAGTCTCCAGGTTTCTATTATTAATGATGAAAGCATTAATATTGGCCAGTGATCAAACTTTGATATTGAGTTCACTAGTAGAATTTGGAAAATAAATGACTAGGTGACTAAATTTTTTAGTCAAAACAACTAAAAATGACTAAATTCTACTCATTTTTTACAACTCAGCCATTAATGAGTGAATAAATGACTAATTTGGTTGTTGACTAAATAATTAGTCATCAAATCAAAAGTAGACAAAATTTTTTAAAAATAATTTGGCCAAATATTGGCAAGATGTATTGGCGTGATTATTCACGTTCATTGCAGATCATTCATCTCGCTTGACCTCACTTCATTCATTCATTGCAGACCTTGCTTCATTCATTAGCTTGGCATGAGGTGTTTTGATCAGTAGCTACTTGCATGGGTGATAAGGATTTAGAGAGGACCTAGAGACTTGTGAAAAGGTGGGAAAGGGCAAGGAATTCAGAGTTTTCTGCAACAAATTTGAATTCATCGAGGCCCGCTAAAGCGAATTCAAAGGTAATTCAAAACCCTCATTACATTAAACACAAATTCAAAATGTTCATTACAATATACTTCTCTTAATAATGTTATACTACTCTTAATAACATTCTTTTACAATCTTGCCACTGTTCTGCTTCATAATGTGCTCGAGCTAAATATAAAAAAATTTGGGTGTCAGTGCCAAATTAGAATTTCCTCAAACAATTTTGATACATTTTCATTGCAAGCACAAACTATCCTTGTGCAAAGTAAACATGTGGTAGATTTACCCACACATTAGGCATCTAAACAAAGATGTTTCCTGCTACATCTTCTTGTACCTATGTAAAAAAAAAAAATTGCAATATGAAATTGACCCCTTTCAGCTAGCACAATGGCTGCCTGATTTGTAGCATAAACATTTCTTGGTCTCTGTGCCAACACTTTACAATATAGTTCTCTAGCCTTCTCAATATTTCATGCCTCCACCTTTGGATCCCTCCTCTCAATGTGAAAAGCTGCAAAATAATTCCAATTTCCAAGTGAAATGTCAACATAAGAATTATTTGCATCTGATTCACTTTGTGCATCTTTAATTGTTTCTTTTCTTTAAGCCAACCATCTATTTTTCAATTCTATTTTTCCAAGCATAGATAAAGAATTTGATGAGTTTTTATCCACCTTAAGTGTATCCCCAATCAATTCTAGACTTAGTTGGATATCATTCTGAGCCCGAGCCATCACTGTGAGACATAGATATGCATCTACATAATCAGGAAACTTGAACAATATTAGCCTGTATAAAAGATTTGATTTTTCAGTATCATGTAGCTATTCAAACAACCTAGCAAGATTAAATAGTGTTGTGACTTTATCCCATGGTAACTCAAGTGAAACACCACCTTCTTCTAGTCGATGGAATAATTTTATATCCTTAAAGAGCATAGGAAAAACTACAGAATTAGCAATGGGGCTTTTATTTATGAATTCAACCCAAATGCCATTTCCTAATGTCTCCATAAAATTTTGTTGAGCCAACTCTAGTTCATCGCGCTCAAAATGAAGAACCCCAATGTTGTTTAATAATTGAACAGGTACTTCTTCTCTGCTCTTCTTCAGAAGATACTTTGGCGTCTTAAGAGAATCTAAGGTTGCACTGGGCTCTGATGATATTAATAACTCACCCATCTTGATAAATGCATGGGAATCAAGTGGATCTATGTGAGTTTCCTTTCTTAAAATTTCCAATGTCTTCTCTACTAGCCCTTGATAAGCATATATATGGCCTACAACTTTTAAGTTCTCACAGTTCTCAAGGTGGACCTCCAAAACCTTTTCAAAATATGAGAGAGAACTCTTAAGATCTCCCAACTTCAATTGAACCTATCCACAAAATCATGTGGCCTCTGGTTTTCATTGAAAAGTGGTGTCATCATCACCTTTACTATGATAAGATCATGCAAGATTACAATATGAATGAGATTTCATGAGAGAGTGGTCAATTGAAACAAGAGTTGTCTCAGCCAACTATTCCACAAGAAAATGTTTCCCTGCAGTGAAGAAAAAATGGTTTTCTAAATGATTCAATGTCATTGCAGAGTACGGGTATAATTCAAAGGCTATACACATATTTTTCATTCCTTCATGAACACTACCTTTTTCACTAACTGTGAGAATCCTACAGGTAAAAAATGCACAAAAATAACCACAGAGATTTATGTAGAGGCATAACATCATTTCCTAATACCTCCATAAAATTTTGTTGATCCAACTCTAGTTCATCATGCTCAAAATGAAGAACCCCAATGTTGTTTAAAAATTGAATGGGTAATTCTTCTCTGCTCTTCTTTAGAAGAGACTTTGGCATCTTAACAAAATCTAAGGCTGCATTGGGGTTTGACGATATTAATAACTCACCCATCTTGATAAATGCATGGGCATTAAGTGGATCTATGCGAGTTTCATTTCTTAAAATTTCCAAAGCCTTCTCTGCTAGCCCTTGCTAAGCATATATATGGCCTACAACTTTTAAGCTCTCACAGTTCTCAGGGTGGACCTCCAAAACCTTTTCAAAATATGAGAGAGAACTCTTAAGATCTCCTAGCTTCAATTGAACCTATCCACAAAATCATGTGGCCTCTAGATTTCCTTGACAAGTGGTGTCATAATCACCTTTACTATGATAAGATCATGCAAGATTATAATATGAATAATATTTCATGAGAGGGTGGTCAGTTGAAACAAGAGTTGTCTCAGTCAACTATTCCACAAGAAAATGTTTCCCTGTAGTGAAGAAAAAATGGTTTGCTAAATGGTTCAATGCCATTGCAGAGTATGGGTATAATTCAAAGGCTCTACGCATCTTTACCATTCCTTCATGAACACTACCTTTTCACTAACTGTGAGAATCCTACAAGTAAAAAATGCACAAAACTGACCACAGAGATTTATGTAGAGGTAGAACATCATTTCCTAATGCCTCCGTAAAAGTTTTTTGAGCCATCTCTAGTCCATCATGCTCAAAATGAAGAACCCCAATGTTGTTTAAAAAATGAATGGGTACTTCTTCTCTGCTCTTCTTCAGAAGATACTTTGGCATCTTAAGAGAATCTAAGGTTGCATTGGGGTCTGACGATATTAATAACTCACCCATCTTGATAAATGCATGGGCATCATGTGGATCTATGCAAGTTGCCTTTCTTAAAATTTCTAAAGCCTTCTCTACTTGCCCTTGTTGGCATATATATGGCCTATAGCTTTTAAGCTCTCACAGCTCTCAAGGTGGACCTCCAAAATCTTTTCAAAATTTGAGAGAGAACTCTTAAGATCTCCCAACTTCAATTGAACCTATCCATAAAATCCTATGGCCTCTGGCTTTCCTTGACAAGTGGTGTCATAATTACCTTTACTATGATAAGATCGTGCAAGATTATAATATGAACAAGATTTCATGAGAGGGTGGTTAGTTGAAACAAGAGTTATCTTAGTCAACAATTCCACAAGAAAATGTTGCCCTGTGAAGAAAAAATAGTTTGCTAAATGATTCAATACCATTGCACAGTATAGGTATAATTGAAAGGCTCTACACATCTTTTCCATTCCTTCATGAACACTACCTTTTTCACTAACTGTGAGAATCCTACAATTAAAAAGTGCACAAAATTGACCACAAAGATTTTTCCCCATTTCAAATAGCAAAATTGCCAAAAAAATGCATTTAAAACCTGCAAATAAATGCAAATAAAATCACGCTAATTTTTGTGCCAAAAAAAAAACCATGAGACCATAGCTTGTTGCTTACTATTATGCTTTGATAGATTTTTTCCAAGCATCCATAGCTTTTTTTAAATTACCTATTTTAGGTTGATAAAATTCTTTGGTAGACATGTATGAAAAATGTGGTAGCATAGAAAAGGAATTGAACTTTGGAAAAATGCCTCAAAGAAATGTGGTCTCATGGTGATGGAATGCCATGAAGAATTCCATGAAAACCATTTTTTTATGGATTGTCATGGCATTCCATCACCATGAAGCCACATTTCTTTGAGGCATTTTTTCAACTAGTTCACTGCCTTGTCCATGCTATTGCTTACTATTATGCTTTGATAGATTTTTTCCAAGCATCCTTAGCTTGTTCGAAAGCACTTGTTTTAGGCTTTTAGCCATAGCAACAAGGTAGTGAACTGTTTGATAAAATTCTTTGGTAGACATGTATGAAAAATATGGTAGCATAGACAAGGAAGTGAACTTTTTGAAAAGAATGTCTCAAAGAAATGTGGTCTCATGGAATGCCATGACAAGCAAATGCAATTGGCATTTGCTCCTAGTTATTAGTTATGCAATGTGAAGTAATTGCATAACTGCTTAGGTTGAATTTGTAAATACTATATTGTAATTGAAATTTTTTCATCTATCAATTGTTGGACACTAGGAACACTAAGAGGAGGGGGGGTGAATCAGTGTTCCATATTATTTGATTTTCAAATCAGATCTAAAACTATCAACAACAGTAATTGAACTTATAACTGCATCCACAACACATAAACAGATGGAAACATGCAATCACATTAATGAACACCATAACACCATATATTTTTACATGGAAACCTTGTTAGGGGAAAAACCATGGTGGAGATTAATCCACAATGTGTACTCTGTTAAAAGTATGAGAAAAGGGAATGCACTTGCACTTAGGCTCACTTCCTGGAGCTCATTTCTCAAAAGAGAAGGCTCATTTCCTACAAAATACATTTGAGATTACAACAAAATTTTGAACTGAGAAAGTGGCATCTACAAATGCTTGGATTCAGTTCCAATTAAGTGCACAATCAGATTCCAGATCTTTATATCCAATTCCCACTTCTGCTCTGCTCTACTCTGCTCTACTTAGCATATAAAACTTCTCTGCCCTCATATAACTGATTAGCCATTTTCCGCTCTCTTCTTGATCTTCACACCCTTCTATCTCTACACACATACACTTGTGCACCAAAATGATTTTCTGATTTCCTTTATATACTTGCTAACAAAAATTTATTATATGTCGGCTTTAAAACAAAGCATAATAATTTTCCTTATGTCAACCCAAATCATCAGTTAGAATTGATGTGTACCCACACAAGTCAGCTAGACTATAGTAGGGTCCCAAAAAAAAGTTCCAAACATAAGAAATAGCTAAATACATACTCCACATACATCTGCAATATGCCATATAAAACATGTCGGCTATAATGAGAGAATAGACCATGAATCATACTGTTGAACCTCTTAACTCGAACTCTGACTAATACAACACCAAAAAACTCACTAGTAGGATAGTATACATGCTAGGAAAACTTCCCTAGAGATCTACACCACAAAATAGTGATCTGGTGAAGTGATCAGATCATCTTGTCAACTGGATGTCCTGTTCTTCATTCTTTCTGTTGGTAGATTACAGAATCTTACTTCCCTTGCCGGTAGGAGCAATTCTAACACTGTGGACCATACTGCTAACTCTAGTTGCCATCGATGATAACACAAGTAGCCAAAAACAATCTCTTCAAATCCATATGCCAACAATCTCCCCCTTGGTTGTTAAAGAAATTTTTCATTGCATTCTCTCCCCCTTTGACATCAATGACAAATATTCTATACTTATTCTCTACACTTCTTTACTTGTTCTCTCCCCTTTGCAAAAATGGATCAAAATTTGAGACACTGCTGCAAAAATCAAAAGATTATTTTATACTTAGTTTTAATTTCTGGAAGGAATTTCTTCCAAGAGTCCACCACAATCCCAATAGCTATAATCAAGTTGTTATTCTTTGATTTCCTATTGATAATTTGTACAAGTGATTCAGGAATGGTGATAGCTTCTTCCAACTTTTCTCCTATTTTTAGCACTTCAATCATTTGCTCTAGTTTGCCTTCATTCAGGTCTTTTACTCTCTAGAAGGCGTCCATGAGAGTATTTCTAGAAAAGTGAACCTTTGCATGCTCAACTTGCAGACCATGAACCTTTTTTCTTAACCTTTCCATCCTTATCCAAAAACATACTGTAGTTCTATCCAATTCTGACAAGTTTTTTTTCAATTTCCTCCAACTTATCCTTGTACTTTCTGACCACATGAGGCCACCTCAGACAGTAATTGAAAACTTTATTGACCAAATCAATGCACTGTCTCAACACATTCATTTTCTTCTTTAGCTTAGCAAGAGATAGCCTAAAATACATCTTCAAATGGGAAATTATTTCCTCCTCTTTCCTATCCAGAGGAACAGATTCCATAGCCTCCTTAACACACTCAATCAGTTCTTCTAGGAGAACATCCTGTAGACTCTCCAATTTGACATTGTTATTAGCAAAGTATCTTCCCAAAGTGTCCTCAATGATATCCTGCTCATAGGATGGTCCATTCAACCATATATCAATTATCTTTTTCATTCCATCCTCATCCTAAATAATCTGCAATATCTTTGCTTTAAACAGAGCACCTTCATCATCACACTCTTCTGCAATTTCCACAACCAGTTCAACTAGTTTTGGTTGATCTCTAGGAGTATACTCCTCAAATTTTTCATCGACTATATCCACAACCATTTGTCCTTTCCCTTTTTCTTCAACTCTTGTTGACTTGGGTGTTGAAGGAGTGACAACAGTCAAATCTCTTCCTCTCTTTTTCTTTTTCTCTACCTTTCTGGAGGATGATCCAACTTCAGTTATTTTTATCGAAAGAGGGATAACACCTACACCAAACCTCTCTAACAACTTCCTAAATAAGTTTTCATAAACTCTTTCACCATTCTCAAAAGAATTGAAATGATCAAAAATTTGCTTGTAGACTGGTATATTTTCTTTCCACACAATATTGTCATTCAGAGGCAAGAAATTTAAAAAGTACATCATAATACATATTGCAAGGGTTCCAAACCTGAAGGAGTAGTCTATGTCCTTCGTTAATTGTAAATTCTCCATCAGTTGATCCCTCATTAGACTACATAGGTCAAAGTCTTCATTTTCTATTATCATTTTATGAGCAATATATACAGCACCTGCTGAGGTTGATCCTTCTCAGTTTCTGAAGATCTTATATGAGATTCCATGTGCAACATACCTTGTCAAAGGATCTTTAATTGATGAAATTAGCAGAGCCCTATGATCTCCCCTTATTCTGGTTAGGGCTTCGACCTCAATATTTTGAATAGATTTCTTCTTTAGAATATTACCAACACTACACAGACCTATTAGATTCTTGATTACATCCTCTGAGATTTGATAGGGTTTATCCAAAGTGAGGATATCACCATCCAATCTATTTAAGATGAACCAAATCACTTCTGCATTGACGAAATGAGGGAATTCATTCCATATATCCAAATTCCTATGCTTCGATCCTCCAGCTTCCTTAATTTAGCAGGAGACAACAAATTTCTTTCATCTCTAACATTTTGATTGTTATACTCATCCTGATTTATTGTTCCTTGGATTTGTTTCATTTTTCGTACCGAGCAGGGTTCTACTGATCACCAAATAAGTGTGAATTTTTTGAACAACAGGAATACCTGGTGAATTCGCCACTAAAATGACTTTTCACTTCTTTGAAATTTTGCTGAAAAAAGCTCTCCAACTGTTCTCCTTTAATGCATTATGACAAATTAGGGTTCCAAGTTCCCTTTTTATAACTTTGCATACTTAACTTCCTGCCTCATTAAATGTGTTGCCCTAGAAGTTCCAGTTACACTGTGAACTCAAACAGTAAGTGAAGAATCCGACTTCAAACTTTCAACTTTTCATCCAACACAACAAATGATTACAGATACATTTATCAAAGAATAACACAACTGCTGATGACATTCAACGATTTAGAGCCAACTACACACAAGTGACAAAAGATTTTCATGAAAAAATCCCCCTAGGCCATTGGCCTAAAATCAATTGCCGGAAGAATTACCAGAGGGAGCTTCCGGTACAACCTTATTGCCTTCATCAAATTCACTTTTCTTTACCTACATCTTCTTCATCTAATCTCTTATCTCTTCTATAGATGCCTTTTCCTTTCCTTTGTTGTCTTTCTATGAATTTCTCCCTTGATAAATCAGACCTCTTCTATTCATGTTTTTGTTCCTGCAGAATCTTGCAATGTGCCAAAGTTTGTTGCAATTATAGCATATCAAATTTTTCTATCTATACCATCCATTCCATTGATTTCCTCTTGATCTGCATTGATTAGCAACATGTCCAAATCTTCCATAGTTATAGCATTTAATGTTACTTGCACTGACAGACATACTTCTGCATTCTAATGCCTTATGACCAAACTTCTTGCATTTAAAACACTGACCAAAAAATGATGGGGTGCTAAAGTTTATCTTTCTTCTACACTGAGAAGCCATATGTCCAAATTTATTGCAAACAAAACAATATCCATTAAATTTTTGAGTATTGGGTTGCCTTACCAAATGTCTTGTGCCTTTGTTCTTCTTTTCAAGGTTCTTCTATTCAGATCCAGAGCTCTCTCCCTTCTCATAGCCAAGACCTTGCTTGTCATTTGTCTCATTTTGTCCCTTAGTTATCTCATCAAGCTTGGCAGAACTTATCCTGAACTTCTCCTTGAATTCATTTGTAGTAGTAAGCTCATTTCCGAGAATAACTACCTATCTCTCAAGTTCTTGTTCATTGTTTCTGGATTGCTACAGTTCAATTTCCAGCTGAATGAATTCACTATTAACTCTGCTACATTCTTCAAATTTTTCTTTCAAGGACTAGGCCAGACTCTCCTCTTTATTGTTTCTTTCTTCAATCTCTTTGGTTAACTTTATTGCCACATATTCCATTTCAAGCTTTAGAGCAACATTGTCCTTAGCGAGCTTTTCACATTCTTTTGTTATTTCTCTTAGGGTTTGATTCAGATGGACATCATCTCGTCCTTTGCTTTCTTTTTGCTCCAACTGATCACACAGTTCCTTCCTCTTTTCCCTTGAATCATTTATCTTATCCTTCAGTGATTGAATGAATTTTTTGGCAACCACAAGATTTGATTTTAGTTCCATGACTTTTTCTTTAGACTAATCAAGATCATCAAGTGCCACCATAAGTTGTTGTTGAAGACCACCAACATCCATTGTAATCAAGATCCACCTCAAGTTGTTAAACTCTTGGAAGAGGAACCGACTCTGATACCAATTGTTGGACACTAAACACTGAGAGGGGGGGTGAATCAATGTTCCATATTATTTGATTTTCAAATCACATCTAAAACTATCAACAACAGTAATTGAACTTATAACTACATCCACAACACATAAAAAGATGGAAACATGCAATCACATTAATGAACACCATAACACCAGATATTTTTACGTGGAAACCCTGTTAGGGGAAAAACCACGGTGGAGATTAATCTACAATGTATACTTTGTTAAAATAATGAGAAAAGGGAATGCACTTGCATTCAGGCTCACTGCCTAGAGCTCACTGGTCAAAAGAGAAGGCTTGCTACCTACAAAATACATTTGAGATTACAAAAAAAATTTGAACTGAGAAAGTGGCATCTACAAATGCTTGGATTCAGTTCCAATTAAGCGCACAATCATATTCCGGATCTTTATATCCAATTCCCACTTCTACTCTACTTTGCTCTGCTCTCTTTTGCTCTACTTTGCTTAGCATATAAAACTTCTCTGCCCTCATATAACCGATCTACCCTTTTTTGCTATCTTCTTGATCTTCACACCCTTCTATCTCTACACACATACACTCGTGCACCAAAATTATTTTCTGATTTCCTTTATATACCCACTAATAGAAATTTGTTATATGTTGGCTTTAAAACAAAGCATAATACTTTTCCTTATGTCAGCCCAAATCATCAATTAGAATTGATGCATACCCACACAAGTTGGCTAGACTATAGTAGGGTCCCAAAAAAAAGTTCCAAACGTAAGAAAATCTAAATACATACTCCACATACATCTGTGATACACTATATAAAACATGTTGGCTATAATGAGAGAAAAGACCATGAATCATATTGCCGAACCCCTTAACTCAAACTCTGACTAATACAACACCAAAAAACTCACCAGTAGGATAGTATATGTGATAGGAAAAATTCCCTGGGGATCCACACCACAAAATAGTGATTTGGTGAAGTGATCAGATCAACTTGTCAACCAGATGTCTTGTTCTTCATTCTTTCTACCGGTAGATTACAGAATCTTAATTCCCTTTTCGGTAGGAGAAATACTAACACTATGGACCATACTGTTGACTCTAGTTGCCATCAATGACAACACAAGTAGCCAAAAACAATCTCTTCAAAGCCATAGGCCAACATCAGCATCTAGTTATTAGTTATGCAATTTGAAGTAATGCTTTGAGTTTGAAAGATGTGCAATGTAATGTAATCAACAATTTGAATATAAACTACAAAAATCTATTTTTTACAATTCATTAGTTAAACTCTCTATTTTATTTTCTCTCTATATCTCTATTGCTATGGAAATTCCTTTCAATGAAAAAAAAAAATTGTCTCTTAGTCTATGATTTTTTGTTGCTATGTGTAGAACATTATAGATGGATCAACATCAAAGGTTGAAATACCATGCATTTGATGAGAGAATATCCAATGAGAGTGACATGGAAAAATATCCATGTCCATGTAATGACTATTTTGGTGGAAAGGTGAAAAAAAATTCAAATTTATCGACATATGATAAGATATGGGCATAGTGGTATAAGCCCTTGGAATGCCAATTATTATGAAGATATGATAGAATGGCAGAGTGTGAGAAATGAAGAGGCAACAAACATAGATGAAGTGGTACCAAACATAGATGAAGAGGAGTTAATGTTAGATGAAGGGTTTGAAGTTGATAGAATGTTGAATGAGGGTCTAAACGATGATTGGGCCAAGTTGATGGATGATGCTGCAAAGCCTTTGTATGCTAATTGCAAGTTAAGTCATTTGAAAACAATCCTTCAAATTCTTAACTTGCAAGTGGTGTTTGGTTGGACAAATGAGAGTGTAGATTTGTTATTGGAATTAATAAGTTTGTTGTTACCACCTGAATCCACATTGCCAACAAATCGAAGTCAATGTAGAAAGGAAATCACTACGCTAGGCTTGGAGTATGAAAACATCCACACATGTGTGAATAGTTGTGTATTATTTTGCAAGAATCTTGCAAGTGAGAGTGAATATCTGAAATGTCATGAAGCGAGGTCTAGAGAAGGGTTGAAATTAGTTGTGGTTCCTAGAAAGGTTCTTCACCACTTTTTGATAATCCCATGATTACTCTGAATGTATAGGTGTAGAGACATTGTTGAACTTATGCAATGCCATGCCCAAAATAAGAGCACTAATGGAAAACAATGAAATGTGCCTAATTCTAAGACGTGGATGGAATTTGATAACAGATGGCCTAATTTTTCTCAAGATCCCCGTAATATAAGGTTGGGTTTGGCTCTAGATGGGGTGAACCCATTCTCAGATCAAATTACTAAATGGTCAACTTGGCCAGTGTTTTTAATAAATTATAACTTGCCTCCATGGTTAGCAACTAAACCATTTTTCTTAATGCTATCATTGATTATACCAGGAAAGAAAAGTGTGACTTCAGATACAATTGATGCTTTTATAGAGCCATTATATGATGAGCTAATAGAATTGTGGAAAGTAATTGAAGCAATTCAATCTTTAAGGGATGGTCATTCAATCAAATTCACTTTAAGAGGTTCCTTTTTGTTTACGTTTCATGATCTTCCTGCATATGGCACATTTTTTGGTCTCAGTGTTCATGGATACCACAAATGTCCTACTTGCAACTTTAATGATTTTGTGAGGCACTCAAGAAGTTTGTGTAAGTGTATTTATTGTTGACATCATGCTTACCTTAAAATGGATCATCCATATCGTCAACAAAAAAAATGGTTCAATGGTGAAGAAGAGAATCATGAAGCACCATTGCTAATAACAGGTGATTACATTATTGAGAATGGACAAAAAATAATGTCATTTATTGAAAATGATGGGATTGTTGGTAGTAGATATGATCCATGTAAAGAAAGCAGTGTAAAAAGGTTATGCATATTCTATAAGTTGTCATACTTTAAGGATATAGCCATTAGGCATACTGTTGACTTTATGGATACTGAGAAAAATATAACCTATGCTTCTATAGAAACTCTTTTTGGTGATTTTGACACTATTTCATCATGTGAAGACTTTTGACAACTAAAGGTTCGTTGAAATCTTTGGGTTGAAAAATATGATGATGAAAAATATAGAAAACCTAGTGCTCCTTATGTTTGGACAAAGGAACAACATGCACAATTCTTACAGTTGATGTCTCATATTCACTTTCCCACTAGATATGTAAGTAGTAGTGATGAGAGCTATTCATGTCTCATTTTATGCCACATTTTAGCCTTTTTTTTATATGCCTTAAGTCTCATTCTAACATTTCATTTTCATGCCATTCCATATAATTTTATCACTTCATGTTGCATATGATTAAATGTATATAAGTCATATTTAATATAGTTTTAAGATTAAAATATGGAAAATAATTATTGATTGTTTTTAATAATAAATTTTGTTATTTTGAGCCTTGGAAAATGTATTTTATAGCATGCAGACTTCCTGTCATACAGAATCTACTGTCACTTTCTAGTCAGGAACTTCTGTGTATTACTTTTCAACCAGCAATATTCTATCATCTTTTCAAAAGATGACGTCAACCTCCAAGGTGGCATTGATGTTGACTGTGTGCCAGATCTAAAATAAGCATAAAGAATCCAACCAATATTCCTCATGTGTTATTTCTATACTGATTACAATGGACTGAAATTTGTGATAAAAAACCCGTGGTGGAGATATAGTGTTGGAGGAACTTGCAGATCTTCCTATTTGCTATATTTGGTTGTTGTTATAATGGAGTAGTTTGTGACCAAAAAAACAAGCTATACAATGGATTTTAGTTCATTCTTTGACCACGTGATTCTCTCCTTTTGATCACCACCTCAACACTATCATTTTGTATGAATTTGTGATAAATTATTTGTTGTGTAAAGGAAATCGTAATATGTTATTTCTGGTTGCTATTGTAATTGGTACATTTTTATTATGTGGCCATAACTTAAGGCCTTGTATAGAAAATTAGTTTGTTGGCTACGAGCCAAAATAGGTAGTATATTCTTGCACACAGTTGTTATAGACTGCACACACACACACACACAGATATATATATATGTAGCATAATATAAGCTACAAGGATAGATTATTATATACACAAGTTTCTGTACACGGATTTTCTACAGCAGAATATTATACGAAGACTTTGTATCACCCTTTTGGTAAATAAAATATCATTGAAATAATTCGAGCCAATTTTTTTCCTTTTTTTAATTATCAGGTTACAACATTACAGACAATGTACCCGTTAAGGTTAGAAGGTAAACCAAACGTACGGAAGCAACTCTAACCAAGGATGGCGCCGATGATGGCGAGCATATGGTCAGAGGATCTTCTACCCTAAATGTTGAATGGGAACTCGATGCCAAGTATGTGCTACCCAATCCAGTATGGAGTGAGGGGCGACCATATGACGGAGTGTTACAAAGTACAATGCTTAAGAAAGACTGAGACGGAAATACTCGACACCCAGAATGTGCTTGCTAACCCAGAATGGGAGAGTAGCGACCATAGGGCGGAGGTAAAATAATTACAATATCAATGCTGAAAGTAAGAAGAGCATTACAATTTGATAAAGCAATAATCTAAATGGCTGTCAGTACTACTGCCAGCTACAATATGAAATAATAGATCTTGCTAACAATGCGAATTCAGTGCATATACGGAATTGCTACAATCGTAAAGAACTTCTTTGCTGATAAGTAAAGCTTAAAATTGAAAGAACACCAAATAGACCCAACCTCTTTCAACTTGAGCAATTCCCAATGAAGCCACCGTGAAGTCTTTGAGATGCTCTCAACACTCAACCAAGAATGAAGTTGCAGATTTCCACTAACTGGTATGTCTGACCTGCATTTTTCATCATATAACCAGCTGTATACAGATTTCTTGATCTGCTTAGAACTCCTTCCTTAAATACTCAAATGGCGTGGTATTAATTGCAAAACACTATTATCAAGATGGCGTTCAAACTAACAACAAGAAACAGTCTCAAAGAGCAAGCATTAATTGATGCACAAATCCCAAGACTGAGCAGATGGTACGGCCCAGCACAGGGGCGATTTTCTTTTATAAAATCATGCACTTCTCTAAAAAATCCACAACCTTGTGCATAGGGGCGCCTAGCTTAGACAATATGAATTATGCAATACCCATAACCTATTTTTTTGTCTTTTTTGAATTACAAATGCAAAGACGGATCTGCTGTAGTAAACATGCAATTCTAGAACTTGGCTAATATGCAGAAATATAAAACTAAAGAGTCAAATGCAGATTACAATGCACGATTTTTAATGAACTCATAAAACTAGACTAAATCACCACTAGTTGTTGTCTTGCAAACAAGAAGCGATGCCCCAGCTAGGAGGCCTTCATTCCTCGAAGCAAACCCAGAGCCAAATCGGCAGCATAATAGTACTGTAGTCCAAAGATGTGAAATGATGCACAAAGCCTTCCTTTTATAACTTCCCGTTGACTTCTCGAAACCCTAAAATCCATCTCAATGACAAAACCCTAGCTTTTTCTCCAAGATGGCGTCCTTTTCCTTTCAAGCTTAATATTGATATTTTAATTAAAATCAATACCTTGATAAATGCGCCCATATTAAGCTTGCTTTGACTTTGGAAAATTCAACATAAATTAAATATATCCTCAATGATGGCGCCACCCTTCAAGTCCACCTTTTTAAAATAACATTAAGTTACTTGACTAGGCCAAGGTGATAAAATAACATTTAAAATATAATGTTATTTTTAAGTGAAATAAGCTCATCTCTCCAAAACTCCATTCTGAAGCCCGAAACTGAATATGCCACTTGAGTCAGCTGAAGGGAAAAGTCAACTGCCTGAGACCAACCTGTTTACTGCCAAAAATAGAATTTACTAAAAATAGTAAATTCCTAGAAATGCTCAGAAAGCCGAGACGAACATACCACTGCGAAGCTCTCTGAAAACCCAGAAAGAATCCGCCACTGAATCCACCAACTCTGAGCAAGGACATCCTTAAAATTAGGAAACCCTAATTTTACCTTCCGACTAGCCTTCGGGTTTCCAAAAAAAAGGCCAACGGTCACTAGAAAGATCAGGTTTGAGAAGGGGACATTACAGTCCTCCCTCCCCAAGATTGCTTGTCCTCAAGCAATCGCAAACCAGGATGTTGCAGAATCTCATCACTTTCCCAAGTCGCATCCTCCATAGGTAGGTTCTTCCACTTCACCGGGTATTCTCGGATAGTTCTTTTCCTCAAATAACGTTCTCTGTAATCAAGTAACTCCTCCGGAATTAGAACCAATTGTCCTTCTTCATCCAAAGGGGGCAACTGTGATGAAGCAACCACAGTATGTCCAAGTGCCTTCTTGAGGCGAGACACATGGAAGACGTTATGTACCCTGCTATCAGAAGGTAGCTCTATCTCATAAGCTACTGCCCCAACCTTTCTGATGACCCTGAATGGTCCATAGAAGCGAGGTTTGAGCTTCTCAGCTCCACTCTTCTTGAGAGTAGACTGCCTATATGGTTGTAATCGGAGATAAACCATATCCCCAACCTCGAAAGAACGCTCAACACGCCTCTGATCAACATACAACTTCTGCTGATTCTGTGCAATCTACAGATTATCCTTCAAGGATTTCATGATGTCTTGACTTTGCTGCAACAAGTCCTTGGCTTGGGGTGCTTTGCTATCACCAAACACCAAATCAGCAAAGCTAGGTGCTTCATACCCATAGAGAGCCAAGAAAGGAGACATCTTAATCGACATATGGAAAGTAGAATTGTAGCAGTACTCGCCTATATGCAGCCACTTGACCCATGCTCTTTGCTGCTCTGACACATAGTTTCTCAAGTAGCCTTCCAACCACTTGTTCACTACTTCTGTTTGTCCATCTGTTTGGGGATGGTAACTAGTGCTTGGAGTGAGCACAGTACCACTCATTCTGAAGACTTCTTGCCAAAAATTACTTAGGAACTTGCTGTCCCTATCACTCACAATGTTCTTTGGCAACCCATGCAACCTAAACACTTCTCGAAAAAATAGATCTGCAACTTGGGCTACAGAAAAAGTGTTGGTAATGGCGAAGAAATGAGCAAATTTGGTTAACCTATCCACCACTACATAAATACAATCCTTCCCTTGGGCCTTGGGCCACCCTGTGATGAAATCCATCGAGATGCTTTCCCATTTTTGATTGGGAATAGGGAGTGGTTGCAGCAACCCGGCTGGTAAAGTATGCTCGTTCTTATTCACTTGACAAACATGACACTCCTGAATGTAGCGTTGTACTTCTCCTTTCAATCCTTTCCAAGAGAACCTTTCTCGGATCTGCCTATAAGTCTTGAAAAAACCTTGGTGACCAGCAACTGGAATATCATGAAAAGTCAAAAGAATCTTCTTCTTAAGCTTAGAATCAGCCACCAGAAAGATTCTTCCCTTATAGTGTATCAATCCCTCAATCACCTTGTACCTTTCATCATGAAAATTACCCTCAAGAATGCTAGTTGCAAACTGATTTTTGGCATAATCAGCAAGCAACATGTCTCTCCAATCTGCAGTAAGCTCACACAATGAGCTAAGATGAGGCCTCCTGGATAAAGCATCAGCCACGATATTATTTTTCCCTTTGACATATTCAATGTCAAAGTCATAAGCTTGAAGCTTACTCACCCATTTCTGTTGCCTCTCATCTAGGTCCTTCTGGTGCATGAAATGCTTGAGGCTATTGTGGTCAGTATTAACCACAAACTTGTTCCCCACCAAGTACTGCCTAAACTTGGCTAATGCATGCATAATGGCAAGCATTTCCTTGTCATAAATTGAATATGTTCTTTCCACACCCCTTAATTTTCAGCTCTCAAACACAATAGGGTGTTTTTATTGCATCAGGATAGCCCCAACTCCTTCACCTGATGCATCACATTGCAGCTCGAATGGCTTGGAGAAATCTGGAATTTCCAGAACTGGACACGAGCTCATGATCTTCTTGAACTTGTCAAAAACAATTTGAGCCTTTTCTGACCAACAAAAGGCTCCCTTTTTGGTGAGATCAGTAAGGGGAGCAGCATTCTGTGAATACCCCTTTACGAATCTCCGATAAAAACCACAAAGACCCAGAAAACCTTTCAACTGAGTCAAGTTCTCAGGAGGTGGCCAATCAACTACTGCTTTGATCTTTTCAGGATCCACCTTCACTCCCTCAGCACTGATTATGTGGCCAAGGTACAGTAACTCCTCCATTCCAAATTCACATTTGGATGCTTTTGTGAACAAACTCTCAGATTCTAAGATACTAAGCACTTCCTCTAAGTGCTTGAGATGATCTTCCCAAGTCTTGCTGTAAATCAGAATGTCATAAAAGAAAATCAACACAAACCTCCTTAACTGATTCTGAAAAACACGGTTCATGCAAGACTGAAAGGTAGCCAGAGCGTTAGTCAACCCAAATGGCATGACTAAGAATTCAAAATGGCCATAGTGACATCTGAATGTTGTCTTCTCCACATCAGACCCCCTCATTCGAACCTGATGGTAACCCGATCTCAGATCAATCTTCGAGAAGAACTTGGCCCCATGTAGCTCATCAATGAGCTCATCTATTCTGGGAATGGGGTATTTGTTTTTTATGGTGCTTTGATTCAAATCACGATAGTCCACACACATGCACATGGTACCATCCTTCTTCTTCACGAGAACCACTGCAGATGCAAAGGGGCTCTTGCTTGGGCGAATGAAACCCATCTCTAAGAGTTCTTGAATATTCTTCTCAATCTCATCCTTTTGCCTCTTCGGATACCGATATGGAGTTGTGATTACCGGTTTAGCTCCTTCCTTGAGCTCTATGATGTGTTTTGAACCCCGTTCAGGTGGTGGTCCAGGAGGAAAATCTGCAAAGACTTTGCTCTTCTTAGTGAGTAGTGATTGAATATCAGGAGGATGGTCACGTTTAGTCTCAACCGGACTAGCAGGGAGGATCATGTATTCTGCAACCCACTCAGCTTGATCGTGACGGATCAGCCTTGCCATTCTTTTGAATGACACAACCCGAGGGCCCCCATTGGACATTCCTCTCAGAACTATCTTCTTCCCATCGGATTGAAACTTCAACTCCATAGTCTGCAGATTCAAGGAGATCTCCCCCAGAGAAGGCAGCCATTGAATGCCTAGGACGGCATCAGTATCTCCAGTGTGAACTACATAGAAGTCATCCTTGACTTCGTAGTTTCCCAATTGCATGGTCATGTTCGAGATTTTCTTTGTGCAAGAAATATGAAATCCATCGGCAACCATGACCTTAAACCCTTCAAACTCCTCTGTTTGCAGCCCCTTCTTGGCTACCACAACTTCATCAATGAAGTTATGTGTTGCTCCAGTGTCGATCAAGGCAATGATTCGCTGCCCTTTGACCATCCCTCAAACCTTGAAGGATTCGTTTCTTTGAAAGCTCGAAAGTTGAGCCAAGACTCCTCCACTTTCCTTCTCATTTTTGGATTCTTCTGGAGCTTTTTCTACTTCACTTTCTTCAAAATCAGATTGCTGGTCTGAAAAATCAGAACTACTTTCACCAACAGAATAGTACTCTATCTGATTGAATTTAACCCCTTTTGGGAAAACATGATCTTGAGACCATTTTTCCCTACACCGGAAACACAACCCTTTTCTTCTGAGTTCATTCAGGGTTTCAGGATCCAGCCTGGTGACATGGGGATTGTGATGTTTAAACTCCTTGTGCTGAGGTCTCAAAGGAGGTCTATGCTGAGGTCTTTTCCCTTTATCCCTTTTCCGAAAGGGGGAATTTGACTGAAATTTCGCCTTAGGAGCAGCCCACTCCATGTTTCTTACCTTCTTCATGGCCTCCTGCAGGGTTGGCAGATCAAAGGCTTTAATCCAACCTTTGAGTGGTTCTGTCAAACCTTCACTAAAAAGAATCACCAATCTTCTCTCCGTGATTCCAGTCACCATGACTGAGAGTCTCTGAAACTTAGCAATATAGGCATCAACTGTGCCATATTGTCTCAATTGTGCAAGTTCTCTGAAATGAATTTCAGGATCCTTTTTCTCAAACCTCTCGATGAGCCTCGTGGTGAACTCATCATAAGTTGTGATAGACCCATGACCCAAAGTAACTAGGCCGTGGTACCACCACTCATGCGCCACCCCATCAAGGTGTAGCGTAGCAAACTTGATCGCCTCTTCTTCTACCATGGGTCTAAGAGCTAGATAGTTATCCAGCTTCTGTATCCAAGCTCGGGCTGAACTGTTATCACTCCTGTCAAAGTGTGGAAGTATAACCTTGTTGACAACTTGATACAAATCTCCTTGAGTTGATGGTCTTCTTTGATCATAATGTCTACCCTGTCCTTTATTTTTCCTTTTATGATCCATAAAGTCATTGTAGGACATATCCATCTTGATGTCGACAGGTAAAGAATCATACTCTGCACGACCAAGTCTCAACTGCTCCACGAATGAAGCATTCTCTTCAAGATCTGGCTGAGTGTTAACAGGTGCCACGAAGGTGGGTTTGAAGGGCCTGGATGAGACATAAGTGTGGTTTGAAGTATGCTGAGCAGCATGTCCATCATGCTGGTTGGAAGCACTGTGCTCTCCTCTATGCCCAGTGTTGTTCTGTGGAGTGATGTTTTGTCCCACTTTTCCCATCATAAGCAATACCATGTCCATCAAGGCATCCATCTTCCTTTCAAATCTCTTTCTGGGACTCATTGATCTTTCTCTCCCTTTCCCACTGTCATCTCTGTTGTTGGTAATCCTCTCGTTACCCCCAACTGACCTCTCACCTTCTGCCATGTCTATTTCCTGAGAAGACTCCCAATGAGCCCTCAAGACTTCTGAAGTTGTCTGACCCTCTGGAGCCTAATAAAGTTGGAACTGCTTTCCAACCTTCTTGTCTTCCCTTGCAATGTACCTCTTTTCTCTGTCACTCATAGACAGATTGTTCACAGGATGGCAAGATCTTAGCTCTGATACCACTGAAATAATCTGAGCCAATTTTTTTTGTTTTTTAATTATCAGGTTACAACATTACAGACAATGTACCCGTTAAGGTTAGAAGGTAAACCAAACGTACGGAAGCAACTCTAACCAAGGATGGCGCCGATGATGGCGAGCATATGGTCAGAGGATCTTCTACCCTAAATGCTGAATGGGAACTCGACGCCAAGTATGTGCTACCCAATCCAGTATGGAGTGAGGGGCGACCATATGACGGAGTGTTACAAAGTACAATGCTTAAGAAAGACTGAGACTGAAATACTCGACACCCAGAATGTGCTTGCTAACCCAGAATGGGAGAGTAGCGACCATAGGGCAGAGGTAAACTAATTACAATATCAATGCTGAAAGTAAGAAGAGCATTACAATTTGATAAAGCAATAATCTAAATGGCCGTCAGTACTACTGCCAGCTACAATATGAAATAATAGATCTTGCTAACAATGCGAATTCAGTACATATACGGAATTGCTACAATCGTAAAGAACTTCTTTGCTGATAAGTAAAGCTTAAAATTGAAAGAACACCAAATAGACCCAACCTCTTTCAACTTGAGCAATTCCCAATGAAGCCACCGCGAAGTCTTTGAGATGCTCTCAACACTCAACCAAGAATGAAGTTGCAGATTTCCACGAACTGGTATGTCTGACCTGCATTTTTCATCATATAACCAGCTGTATACAGATTTCTTGATCTGCTTAGAACTCCTTCCTTAAATACTCAAATGGCGTGGTATTAATTGCAAAACACTATTATCAAGATGGCGTTCAAACTAACAACAAGAAACAGTCTCAAAGAGCAAGCATTAATTGATGCACAAATCCCAAGACTGAGCAGATGGTACGGCCCAGCACAAGGGTGATTTTCTTTTATAAAATCATACACTTCTCTAAAAAATCCACAACCTTGTGCACAGGGGCGCCTAGCTTAGACAATATGAATTATGCAATACCCATAACCTATTTTTTTGTCTTTTTTGAATTACAAATGCAAAGACGGATCTGCTGTAGTAAACATGCAATTCTAGAACTTGGCTAATATGCTGAAACAGAAAACTAAAGAGTCAAATGCAGATTACAATGCACGATTTTTAATGAACTCATAAATCTAGACTAAATCACCACTAGTTGTTGTCTTGCAAACAAGAAGCGATGCCCGAGCTAGGAGGCCTTCATTCCTCGAAGCAAACCCAGAGCCAAATCGGCAGCATAACAGTATTGTAGTCCAAAGATGTGAAATGATGCACAAAGCCTTCCTTTTATAACTTCCCATTGACTTCTCGAAACCCTAAAATCCATCTCAATGACAAAACCCTAGCTTTTTCTCCAAGATGGCGTCCTTTTCCTTTCAAGCTTAATATTGATATTTTAATTAAAATCAATTCCTTGATAAATGTGCCCATAGTAAGCTTGCTTTGACTTTGGAAAATTCAACATAAATTAAATATATCCTCAATGATGGCGCCACCCTTCAAGTCCACCTTTTTAAAATAACATTAAGTTACTTGACTAGGCCAAGGTGATAAAATAACATTTAAAATATAATGTTATTTTTAAGTGAAATAAGCTCATCTCTCCAAAACTGCATTCTGAAGCCCGAAACTGAATATGCCACTTGAGTCAGCTGAAGGGAAAAGTCAACTGCCTGAGACCAACCTGTTTACTGCCAAAAATAGAATTTACTAAAAATAGTAAATTCCTGGAAATGCTCAGAAAGCCGAGACGAACATGCCACTGCGAAGCTCTCTGAAAACCCAGAAAGAATCCGCCACTGAATCCACCAACTCTGAGCAAGGACATCCTTAAAAATAGGAAACCCTAATTTTACCTTCCGACTAGCCTTCGGGTTTCCAGAAAAAAGGCCAACGGTCACTGGAAAGATCAGGTTTGAGAAGGGGACATTACAATCATTTATTTTGATCAAAACAATGTAGAAGATATTCATGTTCCATCACCGGATGTATTGAGGAGGCAGGGCTCACTCCTTAAAACATCTGTTGATTTATGTTTATTTCCATTATTTTTATGTTATCTGTAAGTGTGGTTTGTTTCTTATTGATTGTAAATTGATTATGAATTGTGATATTATTTTTTTAGATTAAATGTTAATGTTGTATATCGCTTTATGATTTCTAAATTAGCTTGCTTCAGAGTTGTGAGTTTAATTTCTAGAATTATTATTGTTTTTGTTCTTGTAGCCAGGAAGTGACAGTTTTTGTTGCCACAATTGTTTTGATTTTTTATAGGTTTATTTTCTAGTTGCAAGTCATCCCCACTCAGCTCACTATCTTCATCCCTTCAATAGATAGCCACAACACCTTTCGCAAGTCTACGATCCCTAGATTGACATTTTAGGAACAAAATGAGGAAGTTAATGTAAAAAATTTATAGCAATTTGATGCAGGAGCATCCAGCGGTGCAGAGCAATCTTGCATCACCCAAAAAATTTATTTTTTCTTTATTTCCTTTAGTTGTTTTGAGTCCCATGATGACACTTTAGGGGTATAAGATTGTCAGGCGTCAAAAATTGTGAAAAACGGGCACTTGCTAGTTTTAGTAAGTCAGCCTAAATGGGCTCGTATGGACATGGAAATTTACCCCAAGGAGAAAAGCAGAAAAACATTTCCAGTCGCTAAAGAATCACCTCAACACCTTGCATGGTTTGGGAGAAATTAAAGTTTCCATCATAGGAAATTTCTCCAATACAGGTTCAAATTAAGATATAAAACTTTAGAGGCCCCGAAACAGCTCAAAAGGTGGTCGAGCCGACCTACAATAGGTTCATACATTGCAAAACTCATCGAGAGCTTTCCGATGATATGAAATAATAGCGAATTGGATGCCCAGATCAAAAGTTATGGCCCCGCGAAGTTGGTACTCTAAAAAGTGAATTTCATAAAAAATTCTTCCAGGCCAGAAATCAATCGGTAGGACTTTTGGCACCAAAAAAGAGAGGGGAAATTTGTACTTTCTAGAACATTCTAGGGTGGTTATTGGGGAAAATAAAAAGGGTTAAGTGGGGGTTGTAGAAGGTGGTTCTGATAGTGTAGATGGTGGCTCTGAATAGTAGATTTTCTTTTTAGAGTTGATTTAGTTGTAATAAATCAAGCCTATGAGGATGTAGCATGTAAGCTTTGAATCTGTAACTTCATTTTTTGAAAAAATTGAAAGTGAATCATTTCTTTGTCTCACATCTTCTGTATTGTTATTTGTTGTTGTGATTTTTGTGGGTTTTGGGCAGTGTGCCCCTCATCAAGTGGTATCAGAGTAGGAGTTCTTGAGCCTGTAACAAAGCGTCGAATGTGAGGCAATTGTAGCAGGACCTGTGAGTGTGGGTTGAATTCAAGATGCCTCCAAGACATGCCCAGTATGGTAGAGGTGGAGACCGAGGTGGAGGAGGTCCACCTAGAGATGAAATCATAGTCGTTAGAAGGAAATTAGAAGCCTTGCAACAAGAGGTTCAAAGAAGATATGTGCAACAAGACATAGATGACAGTGAAGATGAAATAGAAGAGGAAATGGAAGAGGAAGAGTAGGATCCAATGGATCCTAGAGAACGAAGATTGTTGCGAGCGATCTCAAGCATTGGGAAGAGACCTAAAATGGAAGTTTCAACTTTTAGTGGAAATTTGAATCCTGAAGAATTGATTGATTGGATCAACGGTTTGGGAGAAATTAAAGTTTTTCGTCCTGAGAAGTTTCTCCAATATAGCTTCAAATTGAAATATAAAACTTTAGAGGCCTTGAAATAGCTCAAAAGGTGGCCAAACTAACCCACGGTAGGTTCACATGTTGTAGAGCTCATCGAGAGCTTTATAATGATATGCAATAATAGTGAATTGGATGCCTAGATCAAAATTTATGGCCCCACGAAGTTGGTACTCTAAAAAGTGAATTTCATAAAATTTTCTTCCAGGCCAGAAATCAATCAGCGAGACTTTTGGCACCAAAACAAAAAGGGGAAATTTGTACTTTCTAGAACATTCTAGGGTGGTTATTGGGGAAAATAAAAAGGGTTAAGTGGGAGTTGTAGAAGGTGGTTCTGACAGTGCAGATGGTGGCTTAGAATAGTATATTTTCTTTTTAGAGTTGATTTAGTTGTAATAAATCAAGCCCATGAGGCTGTAGCATGTAAGCTTTGAATCTGTAACTTCATTTTATGAAAACAATTGAAAGTGAATCATTTCTCTGCCTCGCATCTTCTGTGTTGTTATTTGTTGTGATTTTTGCGGGTTTTGGGTGGTGTGCCCCTCATCACAATTTGATCCCAAGTCCCGATCCATAGTTTTTTCCATCATTTTGGCACCATTGTCAGGAAGAGGTGTTAAAGTCTTAAAATCATAGTGGGCTAAGTTAGGACCATTGCGCCTCAGTGAAAATCTACGCAATAGTCAGCCTTGTTTAGATGATTAACCTTGGTTTGCTTAGTTTTAAATCATATAGATGCATTGCTAGATTTTGTAGGTAGATCTTAGAAGATAGTTTACCATTTATATATTATCACTAGTTGTTGTGATTCATTGATAAGAAAAAAGTAATATCGAAGAAACAACACAAAAATGTCAAAAATGTTGCATTTTCAAGGTAGTGGAGACATGTCAATTTTGGGAGAAAAACGCTTCAAAAATAAAGAATATAAAGGTCACTCAAGAGGGAAAATGTGCTTGGTGGTGGGGGTGCTGCCCCTCAACCCTGCCCTATACCGTGACAGGGAGTGTGCCCTGGGCGCTGCCCTAGGACCCCACAAGGGGCATTTCCCCTTGACCCCACTGGGGGCTGCCGCCCCTAGACCCCCATTTTCAAATTTAAAAACAAAAGAATAAATTAGTGGGGAAATCATGTTGAACCAAGGTGATGTTTCTATATCCCCTCTACCTAATGAATGAAACTTAGAATATCTTGATCTTTCATCACCATTGTCACATGCATCTACAAATCTTATTCCTATAGATGAGCAAGAACACATAATTGATAAATTTTTAGGACAATGGATTTTTGAAAATGAATCATTTGATGAAGATTTGACCACTTTTTATTCTATTTGTTGCAAGGAAGAAGATAAGTGCACATGCCAAGTTGACACGGTGAAGGAGATATACATTGTAAGCGAGCCTCAACAAAACAATGGTAAACATGCACAAGTCTTCTTTGTAACTCAAGAACAACTTCATACATCAAGTAGGAAAGATCAAGGTATGGTTAATGATTTTGAAATGTATTATGATTCAATTGGATTAAAAATACAATATGTTTTGTCACAAAATATTTCTTCACCTAGTATATATGGTGAATGGAATAATGAAAGCTCACAACAACCACTATACCCATCACTATCATCTCCATTTTATCCATACTCTCTATTACCACCCACTCTATATCCACAACAATTCTTACAATTTTCATTGCCCCATTCATATCATATACAATCTACTTCACAATATCCACCAAAGGCAACCATGATGCCTATTGAAATATTGCATAATAAGGTGGTTGAAACTGCATATAATAATGCATATTCATGGTCCCTTTACATTCTGATAATGTGCTTGGAATTGGTGAATTACAATTGAAATACATTAATGCAAGTGAGGGATGTGATTTTGGTTTAGTTAAATTAGAAGAACAATATGATCAACTGAACAATATTTGCATTAGTTCTTCTTATTTACTTGGCAAACCACAACCTTTAACATATATTTACACATATAAGAAGCACTCCAATTTGAGCCTATTTTGATCATTGAATTAATAAGTGTGTATACTGAAATTTATCATGCATTAAGAAGTGTTATAATTCATATATTAATCATTCAAGAAATGGGTGAATTGAACAATCACAGCCTACAAGATATGTCTTTTAATATTTTCATACTCATCCATATGGATCATTGGAGGCCTATAGTAAAAATGTGTATTCCTTACACACTTATTGATTTAGGCCCAACGATAATTGATTTTATGCTTAAGAAAAATTAGATGGGTTTGAATGCATACTAAAAATATTGCCCTAAGGGATGAGCATTCATTCAAAAGGATTAAGGTTTTAATCTATATACATCCTTGTCATTCTTAATTCTTTGAATTATCTTAAGATGACCATTCATTGAAAAGGCTCAAGGAATTATTACATCATTGTTTATATGAATTCTTTGTATTGTGCTAATGCCCTCATACTTTTGTAGCATGAAATTAAGTTGGGGGGGAAATCCCTTTAATTCTAGAAATCATTGATTAATTCTTGATAATGTCTTTAATGATCGTTACTTCTAAATAAAACCACTTGTGTGCGCTTTGGAACAAATCAAGGTATATATTCTTGTGTTTGCTCACATTGAATTTATATTATATTCACCCAAGAATTAATTGTAATTCATTCATTTTATTGTCAAGTATTTATTCATATTAATAACTCTACCTTCATTTAAACAAACAAATAAATTACTTAATGATGGAGTTATTAATGGATGATATTGTACATTACTATACTTGATATGCTTGGTCATGAGAACATGGTTACATGTTTCTTGTTGAGGTTACTCAATATTTCTGCACCAATTCCAGTTGATGATGTTTCTCTACATGGGCATCCATAGCCACACTTTCTTGGCCTTGCTAACTAGATGGTCAAGAGAAAGTTTCTTTTGTGATTCACTCTTGGAGATCTGGGGAGGGTTTTATGCCAAAGTTTTCAACATTAATGGACATAAATTATCTTTTCCACCATTTGTGCTACTAGAGGAAAAAATGAAATGTGGCTAATTCTTCAAAAGACACACATCCAGAGACAGCTTTAAGACACATGGAGGTCATACAAGGAGCTTGAGAATATTCTAATGCAAATCATTGCACTTCATCATTAGGATTGATTCATTTTCCTATCTACAACTATGTGGATCAGTTGAAAGACTACCATTGGTCCTTCACTACATCGCCTTATCTTTGGAAAATTGCTTCTCTTGTGAGTAATTCTTTCAACTAAGCAATTGGGCAGGTATTCCAAACTTCTACAGTCAACTTTCAGATATGGTGGCATGTACTAAATGGGATCATATTTGATCCAGGTGGATCCAGAATACCTAAAAAATTTGTAGTCTCAGAGTTCATCCAAATCAACATCATTGGATAGAGCTTTCCAAAATGGTCCTGACGCAACTTGAACGAGCTCAAAAGGAGTCTGTATGCAAAAGTTATGCATGGTCAAAGGTCTAGTCAAACAGGCGAATCAGGTATTCAAAAAGGAAAAAAATTGATCATCTCAAAATGAGGGAAAAATGATGCCAGGTTGTAGTGTTCATCGCGCTGATTCCAGAACTATATTCGGTTTCGAAAATGGAGCTCGTATGTGAAAGTTACGGCTGGTCAAAGGTTGGTCAAAAATTTGACTCTAGTTGGCTTTGATGACATCAGCATGGTGATGTGGTAGGTGGTGACATGGAAAGAGTATATGACATGGCATAAATATGGATTAAACCATATTTGTTAAAGAAAAAAATATATGGTTTAAAAATTAAAAGAAAAAAAAAAGAGGATTTGGTGGGATTTTATCCCTTAAAATCCTCTTGCCTTGCCCATAAAACAAGGAGAGGAAAAAATCCCGTAAACTCATATTTCAATAATATAACCCTAAATTATAACCAAAACCCTTTTTATTAGTAAAAGCCCAAAAAAATGGAATTAAAAGGGGCTTAAAATGAAATTTAAAGATATTTAAATAATATCTTTAAATTTTGAATTGAAACTTATGTTCCTTTCACCTGCTTCAATATGGGTTGATTGTACACACACTTCATCAAAGTTAGATGGATTAAAAATTAGGATTGTATGTTTCAAATGTGAATGCAAACCACCTATATACTTTAATAAAGTTTCTTGTGTATAAAGAGGAATGCCAAGGGTAAGTGCTTTCTTCCTAAACACCTGTGTATACTCTTCCACTGTTTGTCCTTTACCCTGTCTTAGATCTTTCCAGTCCATAATAGCTCGTTGCATATAACCCAAAGGATAAAACTATTTCTTTAAAGTAGAAGTAAATTTATACCAAGATTAAATGATTTTACTATGCGTAGCAAGATCATCTTGAATCTTACTCTCCCACCAAACCAATGCAGTGCCTCCCATTCTAAGGGTAGCTAACTAGATTTTGGAAGAATAATCCAAGATCTATTGAACCCTACAATACACTTTGATCTGCTTAAGCCAGTTATCCAGTTTTTTTGCATCTAATTCATTGTTAGACATAGGCAACTCAAATTTAACATCCAGTTTTAACAAAGGTGTTTGTATAGGTTGTTTCTTTTTAGAAGAGTTAGACAAAGAAGAAGAAGAGGATGAAGATGAAGAAGAGGACAGGGATGGAGGTTCAGGGAGGGTGGATCAGATTCTAATGATGAAACAAAGATTACAGTTGTGGTTTTGAAAGGTAAATCTTTTGTTGGTAATGATTCTACCACTGATGTTTCATGTGCTTCTACTTCTAAAAATCATGTTGTTCCTGAAGATAGCAAAAGATGTGAATTGTTTCATATAAGAGTGATTTCTAAGAACACTAAGATTGATACACTGATAGATAGTGGGTCCCAAGTTAACCTAATTTCAAAATAATTTGTTAAACAGTTGGTATTAAAAACAAAGCCACATAAGAAACCTTATCCATTAGGTTGGGTGTGCAATGATAACATATTGTGAGTAACTAAGCAATACAATTTAAGATTTGCAATAACATCTAAGTTTATAGATGAGGTTGAATTTGATGCGGTTCCACTTGGTATCTGTGGGATTGTGTTGGGTAGCCCGTACTTATATGATAGGAAAGTAATCTTCTGCAGGGGACATAATCAATATCACTTGTTTAAGGAAGGAATTGAATACATTGTGCATTCTCATCCAATTAAGACTGATAAATCTTTTGTGACAATGGGACAATTGAAAAGGGTAGTTAATGCAAGCAATAATTTGGCACTTATGTCTATACCAAAAGAAGTGTCATTGCATAAAAATATATCTGATTCTAAGGTTGTTCCAGTTATGAAAGACAAGTATGATGTTGGTACATTCTTTTTCTCATCTACAAATTTAGTTTTGTTATTCAACCTTCTACTTTTTAGCAGTGTATGGTTGGTAGCAACAACATTGAATGTGGATGTGTATATGGCTAATGTACTTAATAATATCGGTACAGTTTTGATTGTTGTTATGATGAGTCAGATGTGCAGGTTCCAGAAAGGAAGGACAGATGATACTGGGCAAGTGGGCAACATTTCCCTAGCTCAATTTGTACATAAACAGACCTTTTGGAGGTCCAAAAGCTTCTCAATGGGGAGGAATGATTTAGGTGGATCCAGAATACCTAAAAATTTCACAGTCTTAGAATTCATCCAAATTAGCATCATTGGATAGAGCTCGCCGAAATGGTCTTGACACAACTTGAACAGGCTCAAAAGGAGTCTGTATGCAGAAGTTATGCATGGTCAAAGGTTCGGTCAAACAGGCAAATCAGACATTCAAAAAGGCAAAAAATTGATCATCTTGAAATGAGGAAAAAATGATGCTAGGTCGTAGTGCTCATCACATTGATTCCAAAACTATATTCGGTTTCGAAAACAGAGCTTGTATGTGAAAGTTACAGCTGGTCAAAGGTTGGTAAAAAATTTGACTCTAGTTGGCTTTGATGACATCAGCATGGTGATGTGGCAGGTGGCGACGTGGCAAGAGTATATGGTATGGCATAAATATGGATTAAACCATATTTGTTAAAGAAAAAAATATATGGTTTAAAAATTAAAAGAAAAAAAGAGAGGATTTGGTGGGATTTTATCCCTTAAAATCCTCTTGCCTTGCCCATAAAACAAGGAGAGGAAAAAATCTCGTAAACTCGTATTTCAATAATATAACCCCTAAATTATAACCAAAACCCTTTTTATTAGTAAAAGCCCAAAAATATGGAATTAAAAGGGGCTTAAAATGAAATTTAAAGATATTTAAAGATTTAAAATAATCTTTAAAGATTATTTTATTATTTTTAAAGGAGATTACATGAGGGAATTGGAGATTTTTATGTAATTAAGGGGAATTGGTTGGAATTTTTACTTGTAAACAGGAGATATGCAATATTTGCAAAATAATATGGTTAAAGCCCATATTAGCAAATAAATTTGTATAAAAAGGGGTTTTTAGCTAAGTATTTGGTAAGTAATTTTTTGGGGAGTTTTCTATGCTCTTGGTGAAAGGTGGAGAGTTAGAGTTTTTTTTTTTGAGAGAAAATTACAAGGTGTTTGCATACACCAAAAATTGTAAAAGAGTGAGAGATTGTGGAGAGATTATTGCAAGTTTTTGGAGCTTGGGTATTGTAACAAAGCATAATTTTGCTTGGCGATATCAATAAAGCGTTCCCAACATTGAGAAGCGGACTCGGAGACGTAGTCCACATTGGACGAACTCCGTTATCAATTTACGCGTTGTGATCCTTTTGTTTCTCTGTCTCATTCTTCTCTTTTCTGTCTCAATTTCTCTCTAGTTCAATTTAGTTTATTTTTCAATAATTGATTTTAAAGTGTACCTCATTGTAATTTCAACGGTTAAAAAGCATAATCATGCAATTTTGTAGGGATCGGGAAAATTACTATAATTAGATTTAATTTACAAGTTAATTTGTAAACCTCTAATTATAGATCAATATTATGCAATCCTGTTATGCACATATGCATGGTTACTCTTGATGAAGTATATTTCTTGTCATTGGTCATCATTTCAAGCTCTCCATCATGTAACCATTTTCAACAATGACATTCATTGGCAGGCTTCTTACAGAACTCTATGCGTTGGATGGTATCATTTTCATCATCCATATAAGGGTTTATTTTTCTTTGGTCATTATATGTAGTTATTCAAAAATGAAAAAAATGAAAAAATGACAAATGAAAGAAAGGAAGACAAAAAGAAATAAAAAATCCAACAATGAAAACCTTTGGGCATTGTTGGCCAGTTAGTATTTGAAAATTGGATTCCAACAGATATTAACTGCAAAATAAACTTAGAGGTGAAAACTGAATTTTTGGTGCCTCTAGGTGGTGACAGGTTGAAAACCGAGATACCCGCGATCTATTATCGTTATCAAAATTGAAAAAAACAAAAATGAAAAAAATGAAAAAAAGAAAGAAAAAAATGAAAATGAAAAAATGCAATAATTTGTTCTTTCTTTGAGCTAATTCTTTTTAGGTACTCGGCCACTTCCATGGGTGCCCTCTATCTAAGTGCCTCTAGCACCTCATGTTGCTCACTTGTGCACTGTGCTCCAGTTTGTTGTGGTCTACACAATTTTGATCACCTGTGGCATGCCTTACACATTTAGTTGAGGTGCTCAAAAAGTAAAGACAAAATTAGCTACCAGCAGTATGTTCTATAGTGCTCCAGTCAGCTCGAAATGTTTGGTGATGATGCAGTTCTTGGTGCAGTACGTGGTTCCTTCCTTGTTGGTAATTCACAGTTGCTGAGTCCTTCTGGTTACTAGACCCAGGCATACATGGACATGCAAGTTGGTAAAATATTCAATTTTATTTTTCATTGTTTTATCTTTTAACTTTATTAATATTTCTTATTATATTGATCATATAAGCAACTTTCCCACTTACCTTCTCCTTGTTTCCCGAGGATGGTCAACCCTTAAGTTGGGGGAAGGAGGTTCACCATCCATTATCCTTATTACCCATCTCCTCACCCATTATTTTTCATTATCCTTATCATCCTATTATAGTATCCATTATTTCACCCTTCATAATCATTCGTAGCTCATGAATAATGCCTATCATTTCACCCTTCATATTGCCTATTTTGCATAGCTCATAAATATAGAGATAAGTTTTTCTTGATACCTCTTATATATATAGCATTTCAAAAACAAAAAAAAATGCTCTTAAAAAAATGAGAAATAACAAATTTTGAAAAAATATATATGAAAAACAATGATGAAGAAATAAAAAAGTTGAAGGAGGTTGCTATGAAGCGAAGATGGTAGAAAAAACTACGATGCACTATAATAGTCAAGGGAAAAGACGGTGCAATCCAAAGGTTACCATTACAAATCATAACCTATTAAAAATAATGATTGCACAAGGATGTGCAATATGCTAAGCTAGGGGGAATGATGAGAGCAATTCAAGTCTCATTTTATGCCACATTTTAGCCTTTTTTTATATGCCTTAAGTCTCATTCTAACATTTCCTTTTCATGTCATTCCATATCATTTTACCATTTCATGTTGCATATGATTAAATGTATATAAGTCATATTTAATATAGTTTTAAGATTAAAATATGGAAAATAATTATGATTGTTTTTACTAATAAATGTTGTTATTTTGAGCCTTGGAAAATGTATTTTGCAGCATGCAGACTTCCTGTCATACAAAACCTACTGTCACTTTCTGGTCAGGAACTTTTGCATATTACTTTTCAACCAGCAATATTCTATCATCTTTTCAAAAAGATGACATCAACCTCCAAGGTGGCATTGATGCTAACTGTGTGCTAGATCTAAAATAAGCACAAAGAACCCAACCAATATTCTTCATGTGCTATTTCTATGTTGATTACAACAGACTGAAATTTGTGATGAAAAACTCGTGGTGGATATATGGTGTTGGAGGAACTCGTAGATCTTCATGTTTGCTATATTTGGTTGTTTTTATAACGAAGTAGTTTGTGATCAAATTACCAAGCTATACAATGGATTTTAGTTCCTTCTTTGACCACGTGATTCTCTCCTTTTGATCGCCACCTCAGCACTATCATTTTGTACGGATTTGTGATAAAGTATTTGCTATGTAAACAAAATCGAAATATGTTATTTCTGGTTGCTATTGTAACTGATACGTTTTTATTATGTGGTCATAACTTAAGGCCTTGGTCTATTCTTGCACACAATTGTTATAGACTACACACACACACACACACATATATATATATACATATACATATACATGTATATGTATATGTATATATATGTATATAAATGTATATATATATATATGTAGCATAATATAAGCTACATGGATAGATTATTACTTACGTAGGTTTTTGTACGCGGATTTTCTATAGCAGGATATTATACAAAGACTTTGTATCACCCTTTTGGTAAATAAAATATCATTTATTTTGATCAAAACAATGTAGAAGATATTCGTGTTCCATCACCAGATGTATTGAGGAGGCAAGGCCCACTCCTTTGAACGTCTGGTGATTTTTGTTTATTTAGCAGTGTGTTTATTTCCATTATTTTTTATGTTATCTATAAGTGTGGTTTGTTTCTTATTGATTGTAAATTGATTATGAATTGTGATATTATTTTCTTAGATTATATTTTAATGTTATATATTGCTTTATGATTTCTAAATTAGCTTGCTTCAAAGTTGTGAGTTTAATTTCTAGAATTATTACTATTGTTGTTGTTCCTGTTGCCAAGAAGTGACAGTTTATGTCGTCAAAGTTGTTTTGATTTTTTGTAGGTTTATTTTCTAGTTGCATGTCATCCCCACTCAGCTCACTATCTTCATCCCTTCAGCAAATAGCCACAATACCTTTTGCAAGTCTACGATGGAGAATTGACATTTTAGGAACAAATTGAGGGAGTTAATGTAAAAAATTTATTGCAATTTGATCCCAAGTCTCGATCCACAGTTTTGTCCATCAAGTAGTATTAGAAGCTGAACTGACATTAATGGCTTAAGAGGCCTCAAGACCCATGACTATCATGTCATAATGGAGAATATTTTACCTATTATGGTAAATATATTAAGTTTTCCAACGGGGCCAAGATTGGCAATTATAAGGTTGGGCCTAATATTAAAGAGAATGAGTTTACATGTATTAGATCCTTCGAACTTTGATAGTTTGAGGGAGGAGGTTGTTGAAGTCCTTTTTCTATTGAAACATGAATTTCCACCAACAATCTTTAACATTTCTATGCATCTTTTGATACATATACAATATGAACTAAAGCATTGTGGCCCAATAAGAACAAGATGGACATATCCTATAGAATGATATATGAAGGTTTTAAAAAAAAAATCTACTAGGGAAAAATCATAAGGCAACATGTTTGAGGGATATTCAATGCAAGAGGCCATGGGATTTTGCATAGAGTATATGAAGGATTTTAAAAATATCAATCGACATGTATGGGATGATGACGAAGAAGACACAGTTGTAGGTGAAGTATTAGAAGGAAATGGATGTCGCTTGAAGCTATCACATCAAGAAAGAAGTGTGATACATGTCTATATTCTTCAAAACACATCTTCGTTCAATAAGTGGCATAGGTAAAAAAAATCAACACAATAATTTATTTACTCAATTGCATTTACACATTTATATTATCATTCTTACTATTTGTTCGTTAATATTCTATGTAGAAAATATGAAGAAGACAATCAAGCTTGGATGCAACATCGACCTCAAAGGCACATACGTCATGCTGATTTGATTGGATGTGTTTCTTTTCCAAAATTTGAAGAATATATTGCCAATGCAGTCAGGGATGCAAAAGAAGAAGGTCAAGATATAACAATAGAGGAAAGTGAGCTTTCACAATCTCCACATTTATGGGCTACGTGTTTCAGTGGAATGTGGGCTATGGTATTCATTTAAGAGTGGAAGAAAAAGACAAAGGAAAGATAAATTGTGATTGTGTTGTTAGTGCTGAATTTCTTCACGAAACTAAGAAGAAATTTTATGTTGGATTCATCCAAAAAATTATTCTAGTGGACTGTGGTGAAAATAGTCTTATATTATTAAAATATAAGTGGATCCGACCATCTGTAGTACAATTTGATGAGTATGGATTTGTGCGTGCAAATAGAAGACATTTTTTATTAGAGACGGATGAGCCGTATGTTTCTCCTCTTCAAATTAACCAATCATTTCTAATTGATGGTGTAAGAAGCCCTGGATGGTCGTATGTCATTCGAATGGAGTCTCATTCAAAATGAAAAATCATGGAAGTTGTTGATATAATTCTTGATGGGAAATATGTTAATTTATAAGAAAAAATCAAAGAAGTGGATGAAGATGATGATGGAGTGTTTGAACAATGAAGAGATTGGGAGAGATAATGCATTGCATGTCACAAATGAGGATGAGGAAGAAAATCAAGAAGATGTAGACACAAATGATTAGGATTCTAATCTTGTTGGCAATGCAGATGATTATGACGATGTTAAATTGTCACCTTAAGAGGTTAGCTTGTCACCTAAACTTTAGTTATATATGGTGTAATTTATTATTGAATGTAATAAATATCTGAGTATAGGTATGATTATTCACTACTGTTTTACTGATACATTTCTGAAAATAATCATCATTATTCTGATGGTAAATTGTATACAAAACCTGAGATGTTCACTGCTGATTTGAAGTGCATTTAAAGTTAGGTTCAATCATTCTTCTTAGTTTTCTTACTTTGGTTGAAAATTTGAAATTAATTTTGTTTAGTTAGAATGTAATTTCTTGTATGTCCTATATGTTTTCTAGATGCAAACATATAATGAACATCTGTGATTTAATAATACATATAGATATCTTAACATTAGGTGAACTAAGCCTCTCCATTACAAACAAAGAAATGATATCTTAGGTCTGAGTGACACTGAAAAACTAAAACTGAGAGACTGCAAAATTAGAAAAGTGTTCAATCTTTTCAATAAAATGATATCTAAAATACTACATTCATAATAAAATCCAATACCACACTACTGCACCAGTCAATAGAGGTATGTGTGGGATGGTGGGACATATAGGTCAATGTACAAATGCTTATTGCAATACTGTGACAACCAAATATGAATATCGCGGGGTGGTGGTGAGAACATGTTAACAACTAAAGTAAACCATAGCCCCGCAAGGGGTAAACAATGACACTATGGTATGGCGGTGAACAATCACTCAACTACTAGAATTAACTAGCTATCTTGTGGGAGTACAAAGGGGTGTGCGTAGGTTGGAAATACTGCTACCAGTACCCCGTAACGGTCTTGATATGATAGAGCGGTATGGCAGTGAATAGTCACTCAACTGCTAGAATTAACTTGTCGTCTTACAAGACTCCAAAGGGTGTGTGTGGGGTGGTGGTACTGCTAGTGCTAACCCACACCTGTCTTGAAATGACCGAGTAGTACAAGCTGTCAAAGCATTAAATGATTACACCATTCAATTTCTCAAGATCAACGACATGTATTCCAACTCGAAATATGGGCAGATTTTGAAATATTTTCCACGAATTCACATTAACATTGAGGTGACCGAGCTCAACAATAAATATTACTTGGGACTTGATGATATTTTGGAAACCATTCACAAAGCTCAGCATACCGGAGGCAGGGGAGTTCAAGCGGGAAAACTCTACAACTATTATTTCACTAAATAAGTTCACAAAAACCCTCTGTAGCAAGTGTATAAGAACTGAATTTGCTTCTACAAGTAGACACTTAAAAAATCAAGTAGGAGTAAATTCTTCATCATGCCACCCAAAATAAGTCAACTTGCGAGTGAAAAGGAAGAGTCCATAGTTTCTAAATCAAAGAAGAGGTCCCTACAACAATACATTTTAGATGTGTTGCCTAATTTTGTAGACAAAGGATCCAAAAAGGTGTTTAAAGATACAACCGATGGAAGAGACCCAATTATCCCTATCTCAGTGTGGGATTTGTTTTGGTACTTCTATCAAAAAGGGTTGAGAAGATTCCAGTTTCAAATCCTTAGACCTTAGATTTGGCCAAATTGATAGTCCCAAATATCTTCGTATATGTTGAGTTTATTAAAGTATTGGCACAATATTATCACCCGGCTACCAGGACTATAAGAATGCCAGATAGTTCACCATTAGTGTTACTGACTAAGGAATCAATTATAGAGTGTTTTATGTTAAACAAGCAAGCTATCATTAAGATTGACTTGGACAGAAGTGAGGAGGATTATAGGAGATTGAGAAAAACCTACATGAGTGATGAACTTCCTTTACACATGAAAAAGGGTGTAACCAATAGGAGGATACCTATCTCCCCCTCCCAAAATGAGTCATTTGCCATAATATAATTCCAAGCATGTTTCAAAAGAACTTATTTTGCTTTGTACCAAGTGCTTGGAATAGATGTTGAAGAGAGGATGCCAACCTATCTCATAATGATGGCAATGAGGATACAAAATCCTGAAGTTAAAATTGAGTATGACTTTGTTGCTGAAATTGAGAAAGGGCTACATGAGGAATTTTCGCAAGAGAGAACTTAGATCCCATCACTTTTAGGAAATACTCTCTGCTGTGTCATTTAATATTATACCAAAATAGAAATAGATGGACTAAAAGAATGTGTTTGGGAATGAAAAATGATGAAGGGAATAGGTTGACTACACAAAACTGGTGTTACATATGGGATAGTAGATGTAAAAATGGTGATTATGTAATATTTCATGATGATTTCATAGTAAAGGTCATGGCCGCTCTTGGTCCTATTTCACCAATATTACCTAATAAAATCATGCAAGTATTAAGACCTTTAGCATTGAAGCCAGAGCAGGGACACACTCACAATTTTGTGATTGGTTCTTCTTAGCAGACCAAATAGTAATAAGGGTCTATGGGTGTCCTCAAGCCCCACATGTTTTACCTAAATTTTTTTCTATTCAAATTGTATTTTTAGAATTTATGTGGAAAATTTTATGGATGGAGCAGGATGTTATGAAAAGACAGAAAAAGGGGACATTCCTCCCTGACCTAACTGAATGTGAGGAGCTATTTGTAAGGTCTGACACTCTTGAAGAACTACAAAACTATTTGAAGATGTGGTATTCATTGAATTCACGAGGAGAAAGGGTCTTTGATCCTGAAGGGCATATTAGTTTTATAAAATAGACGCTTCTCACTAAAGCTGGGATTACCCATGTAATGGACTATGAAGATGTAATGTCCCCTTCTAATTAACCTTCCTTGATTCAGTGGATTAGCCTATTACGTCGACCCTCGTAGGCTAATGGTTCTGGTTAGAGGGTCACCTGTTTTGGGCACCTGGTCGGTAAAATGCAATGTTGGTATTTGGAGTATGGTGACGTGGTGAAATTGTGTGTTTGGCATGTTATGGGAGCTTAAAATATTGATCTTCACCATTATTTCACCTTCTCAGGCTTTGGGGGCCATGTGTCTATTAGTTCAAGGGGGCATTTTCTATTTTTCAGTTACTATTCATCACTAAAGTGAAAAAGACAACTTAAATGAATAGTGATTTTTAATGAATATTGTTTTTCAAAGTGAAATTATAAAAGAGCTTGAGAAAAGTTGACCTCTTCATGTTATGAGTATTTTGTTTTCTTGAGCTTGTGAAGTGGAGATTGTGGAAGAGATAAACTAGGGTTTCTTGATTTCAGCAGTGGGCAAGTCTGGTTGGGCTTTGTTTCTTCGTTATTTTGGCATCTTGAGAGTGTGAAAGACCACTTTAAAGTGCAGATCTGAGTTTTGTTGATTTGTGGGAGCCATATTTTACTGTTCTCAAGTGGTAGAAGTCATCCATTGGAAGGATATACGCTGTTAGTGGTTCCATTTGCATTCTTGAGGACGTGGCTTGCCTTTTTGAAGATTGTTGGGGCTGTTTTCTTCACCTACAACCAGCCACACCCCTTTGAGGGTTTCAACACCAACAAGTAAGAGAAACTCCTTTAATTTGTGGCTGCATTTTCTTCTAAAGTGGGTGCCCCCTTCATTAGAAGCCATTTCAATGAATTTTCGGTGGGAGAAAGTTGTAAGTAATCTTGTATGTGCATTTTGTTGGCGCGGGTACTGTAGCAAGTACTGTTCACTGTGCATTTTGGCTGCAAGTTTATCTATGTATGTAAATTATGTCTTATTTCAAAATGTATGAAAGCTATGTCATTTAAGCACTCACTCATGTAATGAAGAACGCCTTTTTATTATCATATTGAGTATCTTCTAAAATCTTCATTGAAGTTTAGTTTTCTTTGAGTTTTTGCATGCATATGGTTGTAAGTAAATCATTGAATCATTGGCATCAAACCACAAAAAACACAAAAAAACAAGGAAAGCAAAATACAAACCAAAAATCAGACCTAAAACCAAGCAAAAATCATCGCAGCAGTGAGTTCGGGTCATCACAGAAGAAGATGTAATAAGAAATTTCTTTACAACTGATGAAGTTTTTCAGAGGAAGAGGAAGTGGGAAATCATAAAGAGGCTTGAGGAGGAGAAGAAGAAAAGGGACACTAGATTCCAAGGATTCTATGTTGAATAAAATGATCCTATCAAAAGGATGAACGTAATAATTGACAACTTTGAAGGATTATATGTTGAACCAGAAAAGAAACCTGAGGGTCAATCTTCAAAACCCTCCAAGCTTCCCATTAAACCAAGTGGTATTGTAATCATAGAGTCCCTACCAGAAACTGCCACAATACAATCAGAAGCATCCCCTGAGCAACCAATTCCTAATAGGAAGAAGACACATGGAGTGCCCCCCTTAGTGGCATATGAAATAAGTGGAGTAGGGGATACTAAAGAGGTAGTTGATGTACTTTTTAATTTTAAAGATGATGAAGTTGACTGACCATTGCCTAAGCTTGCAACTGATGCTCACAAACCAGAAGGAAGAGTGGATGTACATGGGAATAATGATCAAGAAGTGCATGATGATGAAAGGGTGATTGCTACCCTTTGATTTATTGAAGATGATGAATTTATTCAAACTCTCGAGTTTAAGGATTTTTTATTTAAGATGAAAATGAAAGAATTTGAGGAGAGACTCCAAATTAATAATATGGTCACTGAGGATTGAGTTGTAGCATGACCATATTGTTTCCCAGACTCTTAAAGAAATCAGGATTAATGAAATTACTATTAGCCCCCAAGAAGCAAGAAAATTGGTCTTAGAAAGCAATATACTAATTATTTTTGGGATGGAGTTAAAAAAATATATTCTTATTGGATCAAGTAAGAATCCAAGAAGATCCCATGTTGGTTTTTGAATTCAATTTAGATGAGGGAATGAGTGGCACATGTTACAATCCAATACTTGAAACCTTAGCCTTTTGGACAAAGCAAAAAACAATAGAAAAACCAAGATTGCTTGATGTTGTAAAAGAAATGAGAGGGACTACCATGGTAAAGACACTTTAAGACACATCAACATTGGAGGTAGCTACTATGAAAATTCACTCAACAATGTTTACTAGGTATGTTGTTAAAGCTATGGAGCTTAGATTGGCAAAATATGAGAAAGCACAAATTGATCTAAATGATGAAGTGAATAGGTTATTCATAGAAAATGTGAAATTGAAACAATAGTTGAAGGGAGAAGGTCCTTCCCAAAGAAAAAAATTAATAGTATACCAGCCCCCTACCATCTAGAATGATATAGGTGCAATCACCATTGAACGAGTTAATGTGCTAAAACAAGAAATTGAGAAGTTGAAAAAGAGTAATGAATAAGAAAAGGAAAGAGCAAAGAGAGAAACCTTTAGGGTACATTGGAAAAAATCTTGGAGCATAGGGTTAAAATAATTGTGGGAAAATTGGAAAATGTGTATGAATGTTATGTCTCCTTGTCACAAGCAGTTGATCAGATAAAGGCCCATGTACCTATATTGGACCCCCTATTGAATAAATGGCAACCTGTACATCATACGTTAACGAATTTGTGCAGAATTTTACAAAGGAGTGTTGAGGCCCCCACAACTTTAAATCCTATTGAGCAAATGGTTTGAATGGTCACAAATGAATTTCAATACATGTCTACAGAAGAAAAAAATATCAAGGCGATAATGGATTCATTTCACACACTAAAGTGGTGGTTCGTGCCTAAGATACTAAGGGATGATGATCAACTAAAAGGCTCCAAGGATTGGATAGATGAGTTTAGCAAAATTGTTCCCAACTACCTCACTAATATACAGAAGGATGATGACATAAATATTCACCTCCTCAATTTAATCTTGGATGGAATAATTGCATTGGATATTGGGTACTCAAAATTCATCACGGATACCAAAGGGTTATTAGACAATAGATGGAAGAGTCACTTGGCCAACACACAAAAAATCCAAGAGTACAAATGGCCTCATGATTACATGGTGTACCAATGGGAGGAGATATATCTAGCTCCCCCAGAAGAATAGGCCTTGCAGTGAAGTACCAAGCCTTGCAAATACAATCATGGAGAGAGGACCTTGCTAGATTTGAATGATCATGGGTACCTTACAATGAGTAATGGACTTTTGTATCTTGCGAGTGTCGTGGACTTTAACATCTGATAAATTCTCTTCACTTCTCATCTTTCATTTCTTTTAAAGTTTTATGTAATCCTATGTAAGCAACAATAATTAAGACTTTTTGATTTATGTTAAAAGTGGGTAACTAACAAGACACTTTTTGACATGTTAGTTAGGACAAAATTTTGAAACGTGCTGTAAAATATTTTTGAAGATCAATAGAATGAAGTTATAATTGGTGGCCAAATTTTGGTTTCATTTGTTTGTTGAAGTGAATTAATGAATGTTATCTTGCTATCTCCAGTTTGATCTTTCCTTGTTATTTAAATCAATATATCAAGGGTATATTTGGTTTATCAAAACACATTTGCTATCAAACAATTCATTTTGTACTACATTTTGATGTCAAATCTTTGGTAATTATGGTTAGTTTCATCACATTCAAATTATGAATAATGGGAAATTATATACAATAAATAGATTGATGGATGTTTGGATAGTGAAATTAGCTCTCTTAGAAATTAACTGAAATATCTTGTCTTGAAATATCTAGAAGGATTATTTTAATTAACGAGGATTTTTTGGTTATTTTTCTAGCAATGATTTTACAGTGCAACTAGCTTGCTGTTTTCATTCAAGATACAAATCATGATCAAAGTCAAGCACATATCAAGAAGATGGTACTCTACTTCAAACCCTCAACCTCACTTAGTTTAGTCTACTTAGATGGGGATATTAAGGAAGTTGCTAAACAATTAATATATATCATTTGTTGTTTGTGAAGGAGAATCCCGTGAGATCCAATATGGCAGTGGATCAATATTCCATTTCTTTTTTGCTAATACTAAACAAGTTTTGGGTGTTGCAGCAACCAATACTTTATACTTCAGAACACCAAAGTTTATAGTTATGGCAGCTAATACAGATCCTCCTGCCATTCTTGATCCTTTGATTTCATTGGCCAAAGATAAGGTATTGATTTTTTCTCTCTCCTTGTACCATTTTGAATTTTTACATTATTGCAACCTTTTAAGATGTTAGATGGGCATTGCAAAATTTTAAGGTTAACTCCATGTGCTATGCAATACTTGAATCATTCCTTAATTTGTGAGAGGCTTTCCTTCAATCATCTCTGATATGTTTCAACTGTTCATTGGAAATATTTACATCATGTAGATGTTGCAAAGATGGATTGAAGGGATCAAAACCAGTAAAATGAACACACTTTGATTCTTATTATTTAGGGCAGTAATCACATGGGTAAAATTGTGGGATTGAAACTAATGAAATGATGTTTGACATAGTACAAAACCCTTTTAACTATGAAGTTTTCCCACAATCAAATCCCCTGACTTGCTACCCTTTTTTCTAATTTTGATGAATTGTAAGAGAATAAATCTAATTAACTTGCACAGGAACATCAATTTTTTGACTTATATTGACGAGTTTTGAACCATTTGGTGATTCTTTTGTGTATTTGTTCAAGTAGTTGTTTTCTTATAAGTTTAATGGATGCCTTAAGTTTTTTTTATTAATCATTATTTTTAAAATTATTGTTGTAGAAAGTACCTTATGTGTTTGTGCCTTCAAAAGTTGAATTGGGCAGTGCTTGTAAAGTGAATGGGGAAGATGATGTCAGTTGGGAAACTTTTTGTGAAACATAAGGTTAGTAATTTTTGGATGTTAAGGATTCCCAGTTGGATATCAAAGATCTTTTCTCATCAACTTAATTTGGAATTTATGTATAAATGGATTCTTTAATGGTGCGGGTCTTTACTGAGACAACATATGAACCAGGGTTGACATTTTTGTTGTCCAAGTCTAATGGCATTCTTAGGCTTGGTTTCTAGGAAATTTCTATTGATAATATTGTTCTAGTTTGGTTAGTGTTGATAGCCTTCATTCTATAATCTAAGCGTATCACCTTTCTTAAATTTTGCACAAGGTTCTGAAATCAAGGGTTCAATATGCATATTTCAGGCCTATGTTGAACACTCTATTTAAGGCATTTGTTGAAAAGGCTACAATTTTTTGATCGATTTATCTTTTTGTTGTGTTTGGACTTTCTTTTGTAAACTTGCAATATACAATTCACTTTTATTCTTTCTTAATTGAGATTAATATTAATTTTGTTGGTTGTATTGAGGCACAATTTCATTCATGGCAGAAAAGGAAACACCCATTTGCTCATATCAGATGGCATGTTGCATATAAAGGAGGAAATATTCTAGCTGTGGTATTGTTGACCGCATTAAAGGAGATAGCTTCATATATGGGACATGATCAACACTCTCCTTGGATTCTACACATTACAAGTTTCTCTAGGAAGATTGCCCATGTTGTAGAAGTTTTAAGAGATGAAATGGGAATGTGCTCTCATTGAAGGGCTTCAAGCATGTGTTTCCATCATTGCAAAATTCTTTTGGAGAAGTTTATTTCTTGTAGTCATTTCTCTGCAATATTGTAACTCATATTTTCATTGTTATGACTGAAAATAACAATTGTAATACTCTATTTCTAAGCTGCAACTAGAACACCTTTCTTTTATTAATAAATTTCATCGATTTTTCCTTCTCAATGACTGTCTTATTGTGTGCAATTGATGATTGATGTGTATTTTCGTGTTTTATGCTTAAATCCTCAAATATCAGTCAATTAAAATGACTAAATATACTACTAATTGATATCAATTAATAATTAAATTAACTAAATATACTACCAATTGATAGAAATCAGTGAACAGTGAATAAAATGACTAGAAATATGACCAATGAAATCAGTGAATAAAATAATGACTAAATAAGTGCCAGATTACAACAATCAATGACTAAATCAACAACTAAATAAGTGACTATTTAAATATATTACTGAATAAAAAATGACTAAATAAGTGACCAGATTATAGCAATCAATGACTAAATCAATGACTAAATATATTATTGGAAAAAAAATAACTAAATAAGTGACCAGATCGCAACAATGAATGACTAAATCAACGACTAAATATACTACCGAATCAATCAATCAAAACAACCAATAAATGACTAAAAATGGTTTAGTCATCAATCTGGTTACATTAAATATGACTGGAAATAAACTACTAGCGGTCACGTGACCAACTGTAGTCATTTACAAGAAATTTTTAGTAGTTTATTGTTTTTGTACTAGTGGTTGTTTGATTTCACTAAAAACCCATTTAAAAAGCTTAAAAATTTCACAATACCATCTTTACCATACCCAAAACGTTACTAATATCTTCCTTGTTACAATTAAAAATATTAGTATCAGTAGACAAGTTGTCAGCCTCCCCAAACTAAGCCTCATGATGAAAATCACCCTGCTCCACTTTATCTTTCCCTTTATCAACATTACAATGAATTTTGATTCTTGGCATTGCATCCTCCTTCATAACTATATTTAGGGAGTTAGGCACCTCCATAATCTCATTCCTAGACCTATCAACACCACAATTCTTGCCAGTCTCCACCACTTTCTTAGGTTCATTAATCCCCTGCTCATTTTCTTTGTTGATTGTCCTTCCAACAACAGTGTTTACCCCCTATTCCTTGTCACTACCATTTTAAAAAAAATTCCTAGCTATAGATCCCTTGTCTTTAGCACCCTTGACACTCTCCATAACAGGCTTAAGGTTCTTCCTCTTACAATCCCTCAAAGGTTCAAAACTCTCCCCCTTTTTGGTCACATTTCCCTTCTTAAGAACATTTTGAATCCCTTTCTTTTTCAAGGAAACCACAACCTTCTCATCCACCAGGGCTTTCACTTTCTTTTCTTTACCTTTGATAGCTACTAAAGGGGCTTCATCACCACCCATGTCAATTTGGGAGCCCCTAGACCAAGAAGGATGGGGGCCTTCTTTGCTCATTTCCTGGGCAATTGGTCAAAATCCTTTGGGGGGTTTGAGTAATCTTCCATTGATTCAAACCCTTCCTCATCCCAATCCTTATCCCCAAAATCACTTCCTGTATCATAACCTGGAGAGACCTTAACACAAGATTTGGCCAATTTTTTGGGTGCTTTAGGGACATAATATGATTTTGTATATTTCATTATCAAAATAATTAAACCCTCATGACAGATTGCATTATTAGTGTTCTTTTGATGCTCATTTATCCCTTTTTCCAATGAAAGAAGTAGATAATAAGGGAAGGAGACCAATTTCTTATGCCTAAAATTATTCAATGGCATAAAATGAAAACCATAAATAACAGAGAAAAACTAATTATGTTACCATGTAAAGGATGAGAAATAGAAGAAATCATATAATATGGTAATCATAACATTCATTCATGGAAGCCATATGTACTTTATAATCTCCTTTTTTAGAAATATAGGGAATATCATAGAATTAAAAAATGAAGAAGAAGACATGTATTCTACATAAGAAAAAAATACTAGTGAAAACCCTTCAAATGAGTGAAAAAATCAAAGAAGAGTATGCTACTCGCATCTCATCAATATGCTACAAATTATTCTCCATTTTTATCCTTTACAAATTATTTATTAAGAGTTACAGAAATAAGATTCTAATATAGTTTGGAATAACTCATTTCTCTAAAGTAATTTGTAACTATAGGACACTATCTCTAATAAAATGAGTGTAATACTTGTGACTAAACAATATATACATTAACTCTAAGATATCTTTAAAATATCTAGAAAAGATTGAGTACTTTTTCAACCTACTATATTGAGGAACATGCACCTTATCTCTAGACATCATTATATATAAGTGAAACTTTCCCTTTTTTCCATTAACTTCAACATCATCATCACATTTAGGAAATGGAGATAATTTATAAGTATACACCTAATGATGATCATCGTGTATATATCCCTCGTCAAGAAACTATTTATTAGGATAAATTCATGATTAATATATAATGTTAGGATAGATTAATACCGATTTTCAAGAAAACTTGAAATGATATTCATACTAAATTATTAACCACTAATGGCCCGAAATTTCATTTAATTACTTGATATACCACTAGGGTGTGCATTTTCTACCTTCATCTTTTGACACTCTAAATATCTAGTCATGAAGTAAGTTAAACATTTTCCTTATTTTTTTTGCCAAAAAAGCATTCTTGAACAAATTATGCAATATTTTTTCTATTCCAAAATGAGTATGAGATGGTGTAATATGTGCCTCATACATGATTATATGCCTTAATTTTTTTATTTTCTATGACATAAATGCATCCCTAATATCTTGATAATCTAGTTACAATAAAATAATATATCATCATTTTTCCATTTAAAATTTAGATAAAGTACTAATTTCCTAATAAAATGAATCAAATTTATACTATTTGGAACAATCTTATTTGTCAATTCAAATTGTAGACTAGTTATTTTAGGCATAAGCTATAATCATTTTCTTAACTCATTAGGAACATTATTTTCTTTATTTGATATAAGAGATGTCACTATCAAAATCACAAAGTAATTATAGCCATGTTCACTTGATGTAACATATGGTTTAATTTTATATATGTTTAATTTTAATGTATAAAAAAATTATAAGTTAGTCCAAATTCATGTTGTACATTTATGTTAAATTTGAGCATGTGTATAAATGATGTATTTTGAATGTGTTCAATGTGATTTTTAGTTCAAATTGTACACATTACTTAATGATCTAGAAATTTGAAACACTTGTATCAAAAATTATTTACATATTTTATTTAATAAATTAGTAGATTCAATGCTTCATGTTATGTGTAATTAGTTTGTTGATATTTTTCTTATAATTGTTTATCATGTAGTGGCCCATGATGGAAAAAATACCATCAGGTGATGAGTTTTTTATTGATGATATTTTATACCCTTAGCATCCAAACCCATCACCTCCACACTCTCCACCTCATAGCCCCCCACCTCAAAACCCCCCACCTCCTAACCCCCCACCCCCTTCATTTGATGAGGCCCAATTACGAGCAAACATCAATGCAAACATAAAAATTATTCAAGAAAAGATTAATTGGATAAAAAATGAGCCTAATATGTCCCCTCACTTAGCACATTTTGCATCTTCGATACAAACTATTGTCGACTTTGTTCAATCTATCAATGCAGATTTAGATAGTTTATGTCAATGGAGAGAGGAGAAGAGACAATTTTATTTAGATGAACTATCATATAGGGAGATCTTAGATCTCCACATTACCAAACAAACAATTTCCTCATATTTCATTGACCCTCATACTAATCAACATATTCCTCCAAATAAGAAAGAATCTTAGTTAGATGGTGTAGGCACCCTCAGATAGCCACACATTTTTAGGAGTGATGGTGGTTAGCCTTTGATCATCCACCACACACTAATTTTGAGGCACCCCTTTATTTTTTTAGAAAATTATGGGAAGAGTTTGAGATGGATTTAAAGCCCAATTATTTTGATATGAGGTCATTTCAGGGAATTGGGCATGGCATTCCCCAACATAGACTAGGAGCATGTATCGATCCTAATCGACATACTTTGATTCCACCCATTTTTGCTCCTCCATCTCCTAATATTCTGACACCATTTCAGTACTAAGTGACTTCGATATTAGGAGCATTGAGTTCACTCTCAGGAGATCTCATTGATCAGGCTATCCATGTGGCATCTAAATTTGGTGGTAGAGAGTATGGAGGAGATGGTCCTAGCAGCTCTCATGTGCCATAACCACATTTTTGTCAAAGTTACAGTCATCCATGTTATGGCCCTACTCATAAATCCACTTTAGATGCACCTACATCAAAGGTGGAGTCATTTGTGGATTTACTATGTTCTGATGACCGTGCTACATAGGCATGTACATCAAGTCACATTTTAATTTGTTTGAAATGTGTAACATTTACATGTATCAAAATTCATGTTTAATTAAACATGAAATTATATATGTAATATTAATTTGAAGTGTTTGGTGTAGATGCATGACTTTAGGACATCATCATGGTTTCATAATATTTGTTTTACATTGACAGTTGTACAAGTGGGCACACCTTACAATCAAGTAAACCAATTTATATATATTGACCCTAGAAAATTGCATATGTATAGATCTAGTTTTAATTTAAAGGTGTGTCATTTAATTTATTATTTAAATATATTTTAATTTACGTCCATATAATTGAATTCAATTGTACACATGTGGGAAACAATATTGTATCTATGCAGGAAGGTCATGTGATATCCATGACCAACCAACCACAAGGTGTGGCGAGCGCTCCTAAGCCATCATCAGTTGTTATGCATGGGCCATCTCTGGTATGTGCAAATTCAAAAGCTATTTAAGTTTGAAATTTACACAAGTACTCTAAAAATTCACTAGATAGCCAATTATTTTAAAATTTAAAAATTAAATTGAATTGAATTTATATTTAGATTTAAAATTGAATTTATATTTAGATTTAAATATATGTGTTGCATATATATGTATATGTAGAATGTTAGTAGCATCTTGATAGGTGCTATCCAGGCTCCTGGTCAAGGTCATTTTCATGAGTCATCCATGTCATTTGAGGTCCAAAACTTCACTAAATTTCCTATGTATAATTTTTAGGTCTTTTAAATATATATGATTAAAATCATTTTTTATCACTAATATTTTTAAACTTATTGTTTGCTTTATTTGAATATCCAAGAATTAACATCTCATACATTTGGTTTTCAATTGTCCGTTATACCACCTGTTGAATAAAATGTGTTAATAGTTTCACATGATCAAATGGTAATTTATGTATACTTTCTAGTTTAGATTTAAAAATTTAATTTTATGATTTTTTTAGTTAAGTTAAATTAAATTAAAATTTCTTTAAAATTTTATCTAATTTCAAGTTTCTTGAACTCTTCTACAACATGAATCTATAGGTCCATCTAGTTCACGTGGAACAAAGAGGACTCTTGATTTTACTGATGATCCTAACATCTAGGATAGTTTTATTTTATGGACTATATGTATGCATACACATGCGTATATGTATATTTTATTTATATATGTGCCACTTGACTATTTATGACTATTTACATTTCACATGCTATTTGATGTCCACTTCTAGACATATATTTTAGTATATTTCATGAGTTCTAGATATGATCATCTATACATATATTTTAGTATATATTTTAATATTTTTGTAGATACATTTTCATACATGTTTAATTCCAGACTAGCTCTAGATATCTAGCATTTCATGTGGACTTTGATAGTTGATTATGCACTCACGTACATTATGTTCATTATGTTGATTAAATGCACTCACGTATATATTTTAGACTTTTTAAGTATGCACTATAAATTCATGTCTTTAAATCAAATTATAATATGTAGATGTCATTGTTGAATGAAGTTTTCAATATTTTAATTTAAACTATAATTTTTTATGTCACAATTAAATACATGTACCTTGGATAGAAAATAAATCCTCTTATGCACCTTATATATCCACATCTTGCATTAATGGTTAGATTTATAATGTGTACATGTTATAAATTTTAAGTGAATAGGCTCCAATTGAACACATCATTTAATATGAAAAAATGATTAACTCTCAAAGTTCAGTAAAATCACATGGTTAGGTGATTTAACCAATGCTAAAATAAATATTGGTTAAATGTGACAATTTAATAGATTCCTTATAGTTATCAAAGACAATAAACTAAGGGCCAAGTTTTAACTATGTTCCAATTAGCAAATTTATTCATCACTAGACAAAAAACTATACAACATATATGCCATTTAATGCAAACTTATCACATCACTTTAATAGGTGTTCTTCTCATACCTCTTTTCCAGTTATAAGAATAAAACTATATATATATATATATATATATATATATATCTGTAGACATCGAAAATATACTGATTGACACCGTGCATCTAATCTTGACTTACTAACATCGTTTCTTCCTAAATCATCCCTCGGTCTAACCGTTTAATCAAATTCCCTTATCTGATTAAATTCATCAATATTCGTCTCTTAATTAAATAAATCATTTTGTCTAATTAAGTCACTTTCTCTTGTTAATTAAATCAATCCATATGATCTAATTATCCCTATTTAATTAAATAATCAATTTATTTGATTAAATCTCTAAAGCCTATCCATTAAATTAAATAAATTGAAACCTTATTTGATTTAATCTAACACCATCCCTTCTGATTAAATAAATCAAAATATTTATTTAATTAGCCTCTTATCATATTCTCTTATTTGATTTAAATAAATCCATAAATTTGAGTCAAATAAGTCACATCATCTAATTTTGTTAAATTAATTAACCTTGATTAATTTAACCTCATCTCATGTCACATCCTCTAGATAATGCAAGTTGCACATGAAAATAGATTTAATTCATTTATTAAATCCCTATTTTCCCTCACATGGCATTTTTGGAATATTCCCCTAATTTGAATTCAAAATCCAAGTGGGAATAAGTCCTTCCAACAAGGCATTTAAGATCTCTTACTTGTCCTTTGCCTTGAGCCAAGTGGCATTTATTGCATTTTCCCTTCCCTCTTACATGTCATTTCAACAAATTTGAATTTCAAATATTGGCATTTATTGGCACAAAGTCCAAATCTTGCACAACCATCATCCATTCATAGCTTGACAAGTGGCACCATATCATTGGATGAAAGTTAGTCCCACATTGCTCAAATTTGGACTTTCATCCATCTTGAAATCCTATAAATGAAGAGCTCCTCTCCTCATTTCATCATCCACATTCCAAGCAAAATTACCATGCTAAAATACTTAGCAATCCTCATCCATCATTTGAGTTCTTAGTTAGGCCTTTTTGCAGATTTGGCTTGGAGCTCTCACATTCATCATCAAAGTGGATCAACATTCCTCAACAATCATCAACTTGCATCTTAGGGATTGGGAAAGGGCCAATTTTCACATCAAATTGGCACCAATTCCCCCATGGGATTAAGAGTTTGCTTGCTTAATTAGGATTCAATCTTAATTTTGTGATTTCATTGTATTTTTCATCATTTCCTTCCTAATTTGGGCTATGTTAATGAATCTCATGGGGAATCCATGTTTAGGCTTGCATTTCCTTGTTTCACTTGTTTAATCATGTTGTTTTGCAGGTACCTAGATTTGGGGTTCATATTTTGGTGCTAGAAAATGGAATGGAGAGGGCCATCTACTATATCAGCAGGACAATGGTCGGTCATGAGTTAAATTACTCCTTCATCAAGAAAGCTTGCCTCGTAGTAGTGTTTGCATCCCAAAAATTCAAACATTACATGTTGGCACATAAGATAAAGCTCATTGCGAAAATTGATCCCCTCAAGTATCTTCTATCAAAAGCAATGCTCACAGGCAGAATGGCAAAGTGGGTAATGATATTATCAGAATATGACATCGAGTATGTAGAGAGGAAAGCTATCAAGGGACAAGTCATCGCGGATCAACTAGTAGAGGCACCTATTTATTTTGAGAACCCTCTTGTCTCGGAATTCCTAGACGAATCCATCTTTAACCTCAATATAGCGGACCACTAGAAACTATATTTCGATGGTTCATACACCCAACATGGATCAGAAGTTGGTGTCTTCTTCATCACCCCACAAGGGGATTGCATACTGAAGTCATACAAATTGGCATTTCCTTGCACCAACAACATCGTGGAATACGAGGCTTTGACTATAGGTCTTAGGATAGCAGTACAATGGAATATCATAGCTCTCAAGGTATATGGAGACTCTCAGTTGATCATAAATTAGGTCAATAATGAATATCAGACAAAGGATGACAAGCTAACCCCGTATAAAAAATTGGTGGAGACTCTAAAGGAATCCTTCATCGACATAACATTTGAAGATTCCAAGAACCAACAACAGAGTAGCTGACGCCATGGCTACAATTGGGTCTCTATTGGACATCCCTCATAAAGTATGAAATATGAATTTATGATTGAGCAGCTTCTCGTTCCCACATTCGAGGTACCAGAATCAGAATATGTGTGTGAAATCGTTGGTCCTGGCAATCCTTGGTATCATGACATCTATACATATCTTTGAATAGGAGTCTTACCCACTGACCTACCATCGAGCCTAAAATGAACCTTTATCAAAAAGGCATCTAGATTTGTCATCCTAGGTGATACCTTATACCGTAGAAGCATAGAGGGTACCTTACTGCCTGTCTAAATGCTGAGGAGGCATTAACCACTCTAACCGAGGTTCATAATATATCTGTGGCTCACACTTGAGTGGAATGACCATCGCCAAGAAATTGCTGAGGCTGGGATATTACTGGCCCACAATGGAGTGAGAAGCACATGATCATGCTAAAAGGTGTTTACAATGTCAACAGCATGGGGACCTCATCCATGCTTCAGCTCAAGAGCTTCACCCGATCGTCACACCATGGCCCTTCTCACATTGGGGACTCGATCTTATTGGTAAAATCACACCCACCTCATCCAATGGCCACAAGTTCATCCTTACTACAACTGAGTACTTCACTAAGTGGGTGGAAGCCATACCCATGACCTATATCACTGGGAAGCAAATCTCAAAATTCATCCTGAACTATCTCATCTGTCGTTACGGTGTCCCACAAGCCATTATCTCAAATAATGGGACACCATTCAAGAACCAGGAGGTTCGCGACTTGTGTGAGAAATTCAAAATCCAGCATCGATTCTCCACCCCGTACTATCCCAAAGGAAATGGCCAAGCAGAAGCAATGAACAAAACCATCCTCAAAATCCTCAAGAAAACAGTCAATGGCAGGTCGTGGTGACACTTCTGACTTAATCCAGCCCTTTGGGCTTATCGAACCAACATCCACACACCCATGGCCACCCCTTTCTCCTTGGTCTATGGATCAGAAGTTGTACTCCCCATTGAGATCGAGCTCCCATCCCTTAGAATATCATTGCAAAATCTCATCACTGATGAGGACTATTGGGTATCAAGATTAAACAAGTTGGAGCTACTAGGATGAGAGATGCATAGATGCTTTGAATCATCTACAAGTCTATCAAAATAGACTCAAACGGAGCTACAACAAGAAGATCAGAAGCAGGACTTTCCAAGTCAGAGAATTGGTCTTAAAAGAAAATCAGAAGAATGTCCCGAATCCCAGCAGCAAAGGCAAGTTCAAACCCAATTGGTTAGGGCCTTTCATTGTCACAGCAAGCTATAAATCAGGGGCATATTAGCTATCAACACCCGAAGGGGAACCTCTGCAGGAGCCCATGAATAGCTCCCATCTCAAAAAGTTTTATGCCTAATTCTTTCAAGGTATAGAACCAAAATCCAAAAATAGAAAATGTCTTGAAAAATGGTTGCCGTTGAAAACCGCAAGCGGGCATCTTGGTAACAACAAAAAATCAAAAAGCAAGAAAAATCCAAAAAAATCAGAAAAAGGATAAAAAAATCGTCCTCTAGTGAAAACCACTTTGGTGGCACTTTGGGCAAGTACCTTGGTGAAAACCTAGCAACAGGCACCTTGTGTAAATAAGCACTTTCCATCCACCAGGATCTTTATGGCTTGATCTACATCATCCCTCCATTTCGCTTGCCATCATCCATCGCATTATCTCCATCCATCACACACCACATCCGCACCATAGCTTGGTCCTGTTTATATGATCCATCCTAGTACTACTTGGCCCATCCTCAAGGTCGGTTTGTCACGATTTTATTGGGGTAGTCTATTGCATCATCATGACACGTTCTCCATCGGATCAGATTAGGTGTATGGTATTAAAGTCTTCAAAATCAAAAATCCAAAACATCAAAAATCAAAAATCCAAAACATTCAAAACATATCAAAAATCCAAAACCGGTCAAAAAGTCTTTCAAAAAGCCAAAACAAGATCGTCTTGTCGAACTACATCGTCTCTAAGCTTGAATGTAGGCAAGGTTGATCTTTGATCATCCCGAGACATTTAGGTCAGTCCTATAGGAGACCGTCATAATAAGTGACATTTCATCATGTATATCATCATTTGGAAATCGGTCATGTCGTCGGTGAACTACAGCGGTCTCTGTGTATAACATAGGCAAGGCTAATGCTGATTAGCCCCAAGGATAGGTCTTTAGGTTAGTATCTTGGTCAAAATCTCATAAAATCCCAAAACATTTGAAAAATAAAAAAAATTAAAACATTTGTAAAATCTCAAAAAATACCAAAAACAGCCTCAAAACATTTCAAAACATCAAAAACATCCAAATATTTGAAAAAAAATCTATCTGCCTCATCTCGCTTGCACCTGCAATAACACCACTCATGATAAAATTATCGTCATCATCAACCTTTGGTAAAACAATTGGAAACAAGTCTGGCAGGTTTAAAAGTAGAACTCAAAAGTGTCAAGTCTTAAGTCTAGGCCAGTGGGTAAACAAAACTGGTCACCTCTTCGTATTGATAACACCATCATCTGAATTTGTCCCATATCAATTATCCTTTATAAACGAAATGACGTGCCGCCATCCACTAACATGTCCTAGGATGCATCCTTCCTACAATGGGCATTATCTTTTGGCAATAAGTTTCGGTTATCATCTTAGAAAACACATCATTTTCCGTTAGCGGTATTGAAGAGCATTAGTCTGTTTATTTACTTGGTCTTTTCTTTCGACTTATTTTATTTTTCACTCATTCCAAGGACATCTCGATGATATCCCAAAATAGCAGATTTAGAGAAATAGGAATGGGGCAATGATCATTATCTTTGGTCTGCTGTGCTTGTTGGACGCTCTTGTAATATAACCTCAGTGAATACTTGCTTTGTTGAGAATGTATGGAAGAGGTCTAGGGCAACTTGTTGACTATTACAGGGATAGGTTTACCTTTCCGTGTTTTGGCCTAAGATGTCTGAAACTTCTGAAACACATCCTAGCAAGGTTTCTGTATGTCAGGTGTGAACAAGAATACTCCTATCTGATTGTCAAGTCAAAGTCCATCACACTAAGTACAACGCCATCCTGGTTTTCTATACCTTGATGCATCGTACCACGTGTGTTATCAAACATAAGAAAATTTGGCCCTTTGAAAATCCCAATTCCTCGGCAAGTCATCATCATCTGCATTTGTGTCATCACGCGTCTTGTTGAAATTATTTCTTCTCTTATCACTAACCACGCTAACCAGGTACTATGACAGTTGATCATCATCATCATCATCATCACCATCGATCCTGCATCCACACATCATTAGCATATTACATAGGCACATAATATAAATATCATTAGCACATTGCATTACATATCATATACGAAACATCACATCATCATATAAATAGGTGCATCCATATCATCGTATTTTACCCATTACATTGCATCTCATAGCATTATATTAATCATTGCATAAACATTGCATATGCATTTCATAACCATTTTACATTACCATCTAAATCATCACATAGCATGAACATTATAATCATAAACAATAGGAATATAAGCATTCAATTCATTAGACATACATATCACTTTGCATTAACATATTACTGTATCACATACATCATCATATCACATCCATCCATAAATCATCGCATATATAAGCATTTTTTCACATCATTGCATATAGCATAAATCAAATCATTTCACATATTGCATTGGCATAAAATCAATCATCACATAGTTAGCATCATTGCACATCATATCATAGGCCATAATCAAATACATAGACGTCATTCAAAATAAATGCATCCATAACATATAAAAGAAGAATCATGCATGCATAAATAAAGGAGTACGCATAGCATCGCATCAAAATCAGCTCATATATATCATCATATCATTAGTGTCACTGTCATAGTACAAAGAATAATAATCGGATCACTGTATGTGTATGTCAATCGGTACAAAATTCCCATCGGGGCTATCAAAAATGAGCCCATAAGGCACCAAAAATGTGTATCATTTGAATCACGGTCGATCTCCGTGAATGCTGCCCTCGCCCCTGTCACCATGACTCTCTAGTGGTCTCTGGCTGGCTCGCTCTGAGTAGTCAGGGACCCAGTCTACTCTAGGTACATGGTCATGGTAGGCCTGGTGGTAGTACTCTATCTCTCAAATGGCCTCCCTATAGGATTGGACTAGCACTGTACCCTGCGAGGATGAGGCAGCTGTCATGCTCTCTATCTATTGCCTACGGCCCAGCTCTGTAGCTGCCTGCAACTCTGTGACCTGTCGCTGTTGTACAGCCTGGTCTGTCTCCACTCTAAGCTGCTCTCTCTCCACCCATGCCTGATCCCTCTCAGTCGTCACTGCCTGTACCTGCGCCTGTAACTACAAAATCAAGGCATCCCATGCGTCTGCCCGTCCCGCTGGTTGTGCCTGTGGCTATACAGGAACTTGACCCTCACCCTCGACTCGTGGTGGTGGGACTAGCGGATCCTGCTGCTAGTCCTGCATGGGGACATCTCCATGATCTAGTGGAACTGGGGGCATCAATGGTGGGTCCTGTCAAATCGTGACCCTGGGACCTCATCCTCGTCCTCTCCCCCTGCCTCTGACCTTGTGTGCCTCTGGGTCCTCACCTGAAACAGTCAACTGTAAAGGAGGTCTAAACCAATCCCTGTATGCTTGTGTGGTGCCCGGATCTGCCAATCCCTTATCGTAGGCCCATGGTCGGGCCACTAACCCTCGAAAGCTGTCAACTGCCTCCGCTGTAGGAATGCCAGGCCCCCATGATGTCTGCGTCTGGCTCCGTGCAAAGACGGCTATGTAACTGTCATCTGGCCAATCCTGCGGCTCCCCAAACTGACGCAGTACATGCCTGGCCAAGTATCTCTCTCTCATGGTATGCTCTCAGCCCTGCATGTATCTGTCCTGCTGGCAGTAGAAGAGCTGGTCTACATCATCAGCCCATCCAGGCTGACCGAGGTATGGTCTCCAAGTGAATACGAGCATCTCATCTATGACCCACCTCTAGTAGGGGATCTCGTGCTCTCTGGTGTGTGTGAAGGACACACCACCTCTGTACAGTGCCACCAAGGCATCCTCTGCCCCCATCAGAACTGGAACGACCCATGGACATAGCACAAAAATGTGCTCCCATGCCCAAACATGTAAAAGTGTCACCCCAGCTCCCAGTGCTCTGCCATCCACATATGCATACTCGTGGAGATCCCTGTAAAGTGAAGCCAGAAGGACGGGCCCCCATGCAAATTGAACTGGCCTATCCCGGACCATCCTTTCCCAGCAGTATCCCCATCCAGGACTGAAATACCGCCCTCGTCAGTCTGGGGCAACCAAACCAAAAATAATTATTGCAACTGCCCAGCGGAAGGGAGGTGCTATGACTCTGTACCTCTCCAACTTGATCTGCCCCTCGCAATAAATGATATCTCGTATGGCGAGGACTGGGGTGCAGCAATCATGTCCCTCCTCTAGGTCATGAATCACCCAGCGACCATGAATGGGCAAACATAGTATCTGCCAGATGTCCTCCAGTGTGACGGTCGCCTCACCAGTGGGAAGATGAAATGACGATGTCTCGCTGTGCCATCGCTCCACCAGCGCTGATAGCATCCCAAGGTGTGTACGCACAGGCGCTACATACACAATGTGCCATAGTCCTGCGGTCCCTAGTCGACCCTAGTCTCTCTGGCTCAGATCTTGTAAAACGCTCGCCAGCTCCCATGACCGGTGCTCCCAAGAGTAAAACTCCCTAGGTCTGTCCTGCATCACGCAAAATCAACATGTTAAAAATTTTGAAAAAAATTCCTGATGTAACGCCTCAAACTTGTTCCCAGTGGCATAGTTTGTGAAGGCGTCGCAGTTTGAGTTCTCTCAAACTCCGACGCTGGACTCGGAATTCCACCAAAAGGAGCCGCCGCGGTGCAATTTAACCTTCAGCGTCGCAATTTGCTTGAAGAGGGCACCGCCGCGGTGCACTTTTCCAAAACTGACCCGCGAGTCCAAGCCGAGCCCGATCTCAGTGGTGGAATTTTTAAATTCCATATTGCACCACTGTGGCGCCAAACAGCCCTGCTGCGGCGCAAAGAAGAAAAAAGCGGTGCAATTTAAACACCGAGCGGCGCTATAATAGCACCGCTGGAGGCGAGCTCATCCTAAAACAAGTAATAAATGCACTAAAAGGAAAAAATGAAGCTTCAGTTAGGGTCACATACCGGGGCACCAATGCCAGGTGGCCACTGGTAGGTCTGAAATTGGTCAGAAATGTGTAGAGGAAGCTGTCGTTGCGCCATATTGTTAGGAGGTCAGAGCTCAAATCTTGAGGTTTGCTAGCGGAGGTGTGTGAAAATGACTTGAAAGTGACCCCTCGGGCCCCTTTTAAGCCTAAAAATTAGGGTTTTTTAGCCCTAATTGGCTGTTCTTCTAGGGTTTTGGATCCCCAAACCTGATTTCATTCGTTTGAGGCTTATTTTTCATCGTTTTATTGCGTTTAGACATGTTTTAGCCTCTCGGACCCCTTGTCACCTTTTTTTCGCGAGATCACTCAAAAAATGGAAATTTTCATCCAATCTCTTGAGGGGGCATTATAATGGCATGTTTTCTCTCGCCATGCAGCAGTGGGGCAAGTTTTTCAAATGTCAATTTTAGCTTTGATCAAGACCATTTATTCTTTGAACCAACGCAACGAGTGCATTGCTTCAAAGAGGGGCAAAATGTAGACATCGAAAATATATTGATTGACATCGTGCATCTGATCTTGACTTACTAACATCGTTTCTTCCTAAATCATCCCTCGGTCTAACCGTTTAATCAAATTCTCTTATCTAATTAAATTCATCAATATTCATCTCTTAATTAAATAAATCATTTTGTCTAAGTAAGTCACTTTCTCTTGTTAATTAAATCAATCCATCTGATCTAATTATCCCTATTTAATTAAATAATCAATTTATTTGATTAAATCTCTAAAGTCTATCCATTAAATTAAATAAATTGAAACCTTATTTGATTTAATCTAACACCATCCCTTCTGATTAAATAAATCAAAATATTTATTTAATTAGCCTCTTATTATATTCCTCTCTTATTTGATTTAAATAAATCCATAAATTTGAGTCAAATAAGTCATATCATCTAATTTCCTGTTAAATTAATTAAACCCTTGATTAATTTAACCTCATCTCATGTCACATCCTCTAGATAATGCAAGTTGCACATGAAAATAGATTTAATTCATTTATTAAATCCCTATTTTCCCTCACATGGCATCTTTTGGAATATTCCCCTAATTTGAATTCAAAATCCAAGTGGGAATAAGTCCTTCCAACAAGGCATTTAAGATCTCTTACTTGTCCTTTGCCTTGAGCCAAGTGGCATTTATTGCATTTTCCCTTCCCTCTTACATGTCATTTCAACAAATTTGAATTTCAAATATTGGCATTTATTGGCACAAAGTCCAAATCTTGCACAACCATCATCCATTCATAGCTTGACAAGTGGCACCATATCATTGGATGAAAGTTAGTCCCACATTGCTCAAATTTGGACTTTCATCCATCTTGAAATCCTATAAATGAAGAGCTCCTCTCCTCATTTCATCATCCACATTCCAAGCAAAATTACCATGCTAAAATACTTAGCAATCCTCATCCATCATTTGAGTTCTTAGTTAGGCCTTTTTGTAGATTTGGCTTGGAGCTCTCACATTCATCATCAAAGTAGATCAACATTCCTCAACAATCATCAACTTGCATCTTAGGGATTGGGAAAGGGCCAATTTTCACATCAAATTGGCACCAATTCCCCCATGGGATTAAGAGTTTGCTTGCTTAATTAGGATTCAATCTTATTTTTGTGATTTCATTGTATTTTTCATCATTTCCTTCCTAATTTGAGCTATGTTAATGAATCTCATGGGGAATCCATGTTTAGGCTTGCATTTCCTTGTTTCACTTGTTTAATCATGTTGTTTTGCAGGTACCTAGATTTGGGGTTCACAATATCAAAGACACAATTTGTACATAAGATAAAATTGGAACAATATAAAATATGATTTATAAGTTAATCAAAGTTTATACATGGAAGACACCTTTAACAAATGGTGTTTAATACAACTATAACATGGTGAAACATATGCACATATGAATATAATTAGCTTGTCCACTTTTAGTTCAAGATCACAAAATTGATATAACATAATTTATATGATGGAATTTTTTTATTATTATTTCTTTTTAGACAAAATGCCAAGGCCTTACTATTTATAATAATATCATATAAAGTTTACATAATTAATCAGATTTACAATGCTAATTAACAGGATGCCAAAATATTCAAAATTGTGTCTAACATTATAGGACACCTTCACTTTACATTTAGCTTCATCATGATAATAGCGAACTAAGATATAGCACCAACAAAACTGTGTCTCATGTATATGACACTTCTACCATAGAACCGGTATAGTTTTATCCAAACACAAACATATGCTTCACCTTTATAATATTTCTTGACTATATGCCTAATTGAAATAGTTAAAAAGTTTGCATTGTTTATATCATACAAAATTTGTATTAGCATATGACCTATTTACTCTTCCATATCAGATGCCTCTGCCTCTGAGCCTTTATCACCATGCTCTGCATTTTTCTCCCATCCTTGCTCTGCATCTTGATTATCTTCAAAATATTTTTCCCCCTCACCTTCTTCCTAATTTTCCTTCTTACCTTGTTCTTCATCATTTGGACCATTTTGATTGTGAAGATTGAAATTGAGCCGAAGTGGACGGCCATGCCTAACATGATGATTTAGCAGATAAGACAAATCATAGAAATTTTCCATACTATTTTCCACCATTGGAATCCCTGGTTCCTCAGAAACCAAACTTAAAACTCTTTTCAAAGCCCAAGGATCATCATTTTTTAAGCTGTTTCTTACTGCCTCAAAAGCTACCCTGTAATATTGTTTTGATTTGAGATATTTCCTTGGAAAGAGACCACCTATGAAACCTCTTCCTCTATCCAAATTATATGCATGCACACATTGAAGAAGTTCCTCCTCACCCAACACATTTGGTTGTACCGTTGTATCAACAACTTTGAGCAAATCTAAAGACTGCAAAAGATCTAATGCATTCGATAGAAAAATAGAAAGCATTTGAGATGGGAAAAGTATTCTTGGAGCACTTGGACTTAGAACATGTTCTCCAATGAAATCCCTAATACTATCAACCATATTAGGACATGAAACCCTGAAAATAAAGGATAATTCAAAATCCCTTATTTCCTTAGAAAATGGATGTTCCCCTTGTTTAATTTGCACAGGAACCCTAAATTTTTTGACAATGTATTCCATTGACAACTTTTGAAAAACACCCAAACTTTCTGAAAATTAAAATAAAGAGCCAACACCAAATCACGGAACACGAAGAAGGACAATGATATACACCATAGTGTTGGACTACTAAATGAATAAAACCACAACATAAATCCCCCAAACACAAGGCACCCAACCAAAGACAAGGCACATTCACTCTAAATATTCTAGATGAAAACACAAAAATCTTGGCAAATTTTTGCAGAGAAGAAATGCAAAACTTAAATTCACCATCGTAGCTCTGAAAGATTACAAAACCATTCCCTGTAATTTGATGAAGTTGGCCACATAAACCCTACACTTGTTGACAAAGATTCAAGAAACAGATGCAAAAAAAAGGAAAAGGCAAGTGATATATAATGAATACAAAGCATTTGAAGGAGTGTGAAAGCATATAGTTTCAAAGAAATTTCACATGTTTGAGAAGCCTCATTGCAATACATGTTTAAAGGTTATTGCAAAGTCCCATTTAATTCCATCATTCACCTAGTATCAACAAATTATGACCAACATAGGAAGTTGAGATTTAACACACATAAAACCTTCATGCAAGTACCATGTGCCAACTGAACTTCACCAAGCATAAGGAGTAATGATTTTAGTTGCAGATTATAAAATCTTGAAACACAGACATTCCAGCCTCCAACACGCAAAATACTAAATCCCCTATAGCTATAATGCCACCTCAGAAAAAAACTAGCTCGCATGTTGTAGGCTAACTCCTTCAGTCTCATCAAAATCTCGCCAACTCGCTTACACAATCATGCCTCTGCCATCCTTCAAAAATTAACATTAATAGTATTCGTGCCTCCACATTTTTTGAATCCTAGGAAGCGAAGAAGGTTAAAGAAAGTATTTAAAATAATTAAAGATGTTACATTCATTGAAATATTTAAATTTCAATACCATAGCTCTTGCAATCAACAAAAAACATCATTAGAAAAAGATATATCTAGGTTATGAAAACCTATTTTTCTCTAGATTGATTAAATATTGGAGTGGTTTATTGCACAAAGTTGAGTCCACCCCATAGGATATTTCACTTTCATGCTATTCGCATCCAAGACTTGCAAGATGATCTGCCACATGATTTCCTTCTCTGTAGATGTGGTTTAATTCAAAAGCTTCCATAGAATTGATTATCCCCAAACTTTATCCAAAACATATTTCTTGACTATATGCCTAATTGAAATAGTTAAAAAGTTTGCATTGTTTATATCATACAAAATTTGTAGGAGCATATGACCTATTTACTCTTCCATATTTCTTTATAATATTTCTTGACTATATGCCTAATTGAAATAGTTAAAAAGTTTGCATTGTTTATATCATACAAAATTTGTAGGAGCATATGACCTATTTACTCTTCCATATCAGATGCCTCTGCCTCCGAGCCTTTATCACCATGCTCTACATTTTTCTCCCATCCTTGCTCCGCATCTTGATTATCTTCAAAATATTTTTCCCCCTCACCTTCTTCCTAATTTTCCTTCTTACCTTGTTCTTCATCATTTGGACCATTTTGATTGTGAAGATTGAAATTGAGCTGAAGTGGACGGCCATGCCTAACATGATGATTTAGCAGATAAGATAAATCATAGAAATTTTCCATACTATTTTCCACCATTGGAATCCCTGGTTCCTCAGAAACCAAACTTAAAACTCTTTTCAAAGCCCAAGGATCATCATTTTTTAAGCTGTTTCTTACTGCCTCAAAAGCTGCCCTGTAATATTGTTTTGATTTGAGATATTTCCTTGGAAAGAGACCACCTATGAAACCTCTTCCTCTATCCAAATTATATGCATGCACACATTGAAGAAGTTCCTCCTCACCCAACACATTTGGTTGTACCGTTGTATCAACAACTTTGAGCAAATCTAAAGACTGCAAAAGATCTAATGCATTCGATAGAAAAATAGAAAGCATTTGAGATGGGAAAAGTATTCTTGGAGCACTTGGACTTAGAACATGTTCTCCAATGAAATCCCTAATACTATCAACCATATTAGGACATGAAACCTTGAAAATAAAGGATAATTCAAAATCCCTTATTTCCTTAGAAAATGGACGTTCCCCTTGTTTAATTTGCACAGGAACCCTAAATTTTTTGACAATGTATTCCATTGACAACTTTTGAAAAACACCCAAACTTTCTGAAAATTAAAATAAAGAGCCAACACCAAATCACGAAACACGGAGAAGGACAATGATATACACCATAGTGTTGGACTACTAAATGAATAAAACCACAACATAAATCCCCCAAACACAAGGCACCCAACCAAAGACAAGGCACATTCACTCTAAATATTCCAGATGAAAACACAAAAATCTTGGCAAATTTTTGCAGAGAAGAAATGCAAAACTTAAATTCACCATCGTAGCTCTGAAAGATTACAAAACCATTCCCTGTAATTTGATGAAGTTGGCCACATAAACCCTACACTTGTTGACAAAGATTCAAGAAACAGATGCAAAAAAAAGGAAAAGGCAAGTGATATATAATGAATACAAAGCATTTGAAGGAGTGTGAAAGCATATAGTTTCAAAGAAATTTCACATGTTTGAGAAGCCTCATTGCAATACATGTTTAAAGGTTATTGCAAAGTCCCATTTAATTCCATCATTCACCTAGTATCAACAAATTATGACCAACATAGGAAGTTGAGATTTAACACACATAAAACCTTCATGCAAGTACCATGTGCCAACTAAACTTCACCAAGCATAAGGAGTAATGATTTTAGTTGTAGATTACAAAATCTTGAAACACAGACATTCCAGCCTCCGACATGCAAAATACTAAATCCCCTACAGCTATAATGCCACCTCAGAAAAAAACTAGCTCACATGTCGTAGGCTAACTCCTTCAGTCTCATCAAAATCTCGCCAACTTGCTTACACAATCATGCCTCCGCCATCCTTCAAAAATTAACATTAATAGTATTCGTGCCTCCACATTTTTTGAATCCTAGGAAGCGAAGAAGGTTAAAGAAAGTATTTAAAATAATTAAAGATGTTACATTCATTGAAATATTTAAATTTCAATACCATAGCTCTTGCAATCAACAAAAAACATCATTAAAAAAAGATATATCTAGGTTATGAAAACCTATTTTTCTCCAGATTGATTAAATATTGGAGTGGTTTATTGCACAAAGTTGAGTCCACCCCATAGGATATTTCACTTTCATGCTATTCGCATCCAAGACTTGCAAGATGATCTACCACATGATTTCCTTCTCTGTAGATGTGGTTTAATTCAAAAGCTTCCATAGAATTGATTATCCCCAAACTTTATCCAAAACATATTGCAACTTCCAATTTGAAGACCCTCTAACTTTGCAAGCATTTATAATGATTAAAGAGTCTCCTTCAATAAGGGCTTTTGAAAACTTGAGGTGTTTTATAAATTGTAACCCAATAAGCAGAGCTTGAACTTCTACTTGATTATTAGTACCAACATAAAGGTGAACTGACTTTGCTCCAACGAGTTCACCAGCATGATTTCTGACAACCCTTGCACCTGATTGACTGAGATTCCCCCGAGATGCACCATCAAAATTTAATTTTACAAATCCTACCACTGGGGGAGTCCATACCACATTTTTCCTATCCTTTTTAATGTCCACCTTCGATTGCCTATTACCTTTGAAAGGGATGACTAATGAAGGCCAAACCTTTAACTGCTTGGAATCCCAATAAGAAAATTTTGAGCCAACATGCTTTGAATTAAGAACATAAGTATTAACAACCTCAAATATTGATTTTTCCAGCCTCATCAATACTTGTTCAAGACTTGATATTTCTTTACGAAATATCCTTTTATTTTGTTCCCACCAAAGACACCAAACCACTGAAGAAGGGATAACTTTCCATAAACTTGCAAACAAAGATTGTTTGTACAACACAGGCCAACTTGTGAACATTTCCCAGATAGTAAAAGGAGAAGGAGAAAACCAACCTAACTTGTTCTTCACAAAATACCAACAAGCATTTGCAAATGGGCATTGCAAGAAAAGATGATCAACCTCTTCTAATATTGCATCATAGAGCACACAATTGGAAGGTGAAGCAATTCCTAATTTCACTAACTTGTCACTTGAAAAAACCTTGTGTTTCAAAGCTAGCCATGAGAAACAACATGCCTTAGGAAGTACCATTGGATTCCAGCAAAAAGACATAGCCCTTTGAGGTTGAACCTGTGCTTCAATATTCATGATTGCCTTGTACCCCAATTTAATTGAATATTTCCCTATTTTTGAAGGTGCCCAAATGAGTTTATCAGATTTGTCTAACCCAAATACAACTCTATCTCCTAATATCTTGATTAACTCCAATTTTTGAATGGTAGAAATAAAGGAATGTTTCAAATATTTCCATATAGCTCTCCTTGAATGTGAATCAAATTTGTGGATATAATCACTAACTTTCCAACCCAAACATTGTGACCAATGTAACTCTGCTGATTGGAAATCATACTGAGAATACAAAGGGGGATATCCATTCCAAGAATCTCTCCAGAAATTAGCTTTCAGCCCATCATGAATTTCCCAGGTTAAATGAGGAGTAATCACTTTTCTACATACCAACATGAAATTCCACATTTTAGAACCTTGTGGAAGATTAGAAGTTATGAAAATACGCTCTGAATCCCCACAATCTAAGTATTTAGATTGCATGATCTTACACCATTTAGAATGTGGTTTGTCATGCATATGCCAAACTTACTTTTCCCCCAAAGCCATATTGTGAACTCCTGCCCCACCTTTTAGTTTATCCCTATAGATATTTTCCAAAGAAATAAACAAAATTTTCTTTTTACAATCCATATAAATCCCTTCCATAAAAAAGAGCTAATCAGTTTCTCAATTGAAAATATTACAGATCTAGGAGCCTTCAAAACTGCCATAAAATAATTAGCAATTGAAGATAGAATAGACTTAATCAATAATATTCTCCCTGAAAGAGAAAGTCAACGCCCTTTCCAGTTTGCAATTCTAGATTGAATACTACTAATAACCTTATCCCAGTATGAGATCCTATTGGGACCAAAAAAGAAGGGAATGCCCAAATATTTACATGGAAGATCAGCTTCTTGAAAACCCAAAAGCTGAATGATTTTATCTTTCACCAAAGGCTTAGTATTAAGTACATAAACTTTAGATTTATTTGCATTTACACACTAACCTAAAGCCAAGGTATACTTGTTTAACAAAACCTTAATATTCTTTGCTTCTGAAACTCTAGCTAGACCAAAAAGAAGTGTATCATCAACAAACAAAGAGTGAGTCGTTGGTATATCTGTAGAAGGAATCTTGATTCCTCTAACCAAATTTTGTGAACGAGCATAGTTTACTGCTCTACTTAAAGCTTCAACTAAAATAATAAATAGAAAAGGAGACAACGGGTCACCTTGTCTCACCCCCTGACTTGAACTGAAGAAACCTGAAGGAGTACCATTGACCAAGACTAAAAAATTTGCCCCATACAACAAAGAATAGATCCATTTACACCATTTTCTTCAAAACCAAACTTTCTCAAAATTTGTAATAAAAAATCCCAGTTTACTCTATCATAAGCCTTCAACATATCTAGCTTAATGATTAAAGCAGACATAGAATGAGTGGATATGGAATGCAACACTTCATGAGCTACTAAAGCACCTTCAACTGTTTCTCTACCAGGGACAAAACTACCTTGCTCAATGGAAATAATTCTCAGAATAATGTGCAAAAATATCATGTAAATTGCTTTGGTGAAAATCAACAAAAGAAGGATTATTCACTTTTGGAATAAGAGCTATGTGGGTCACATTGAATTGCTTCAACATATTACTCGAAGTCCTAGATTCTTCCAATGCTCTTAACAAATCATTTGCAATAAAGTCCCAACATTTTTGAAAAAAAAAGTTGTAAATCCATCTGGCCCTAGTGCTTTATCAAGAGACATAGAAAAAACTACTGATCTTAACTCAGTTAAAGCAAAAGGCTTAAGAAATTGAGCATTGTCCTCCTGAGATACAAGGGTTGGAATAATATTCAACAATTCATTTTTAGCCAAATCAATCTGATCCGATTTTCTATCTGATGCTAATAACAATTTTGAAAAGAAAGTTATCCCTTCACGTTGGATAACAATATTGCATTCTTAGACTTCTTAACCTGGGCTGACCTATGAAAAAACTTTGTATTTTTATCCCCTTCTCTTAACCACAAATCCCTAGACTTCTTACACCAATAAACCTCTTCTCTAGCTACAAGTTCTTCCCATTCCTCTTGAAGTTTTTTTTGCAATTCAAAAGAGACTGGATTCAGACCATTTTGAATAATCTCGGCATTAACCATTGTAAGTTGTTTAAAAACAACTTCTTTTTGATGAAAAAAATTCTTAAAAACAGTAGCATTCCAGTGTTTTATCTTCCCCTTGACATACCTAAGCTTACGAGAGAAATGAAACATGAAAGTGCCATCCACCATAGGAGCCCTGATCCACCATTCATGCAACAGATTAAAAAAATCAAGATGCCTAAACCACATCATTTCAAATTTAAAAGAAGATTTGGTAGAAGATATGTAACCTTTTTGTTATCAATATGTAACAATAAAGGAAAGTGATTAGATCCCACCCAAGGAAAAAATTATGAAGATAAAGCAACTGTTTCATTGATCCAAGTAGGAGAAATTAGAAATCTATCCAAACGCACAACAATTTGAAGAAAATCTTTACACTTTTTTGTCCAAGTATAATTTCCATTACTTGGCTTTATCTCATACAATGCATTGTTATGTACAAAATCATTAAAATCCTCCAATGTTTTCTCAAGAGGAATAATACCACCCTTTTTATCAGAAAAACTAAGGATGGCATTAAAATCTCCTACTAGAATCATATTTTGAGAATCTAATTGGCTCAAAGATTGATTTAGCTCACCCCACAACATTTTCTTACCCGCAGTAGAATTAGGAGCATAAACATTAAATAGACCAAAACTCAAATCAAAATGAGTAACCTTCAAAAACTGCCAATGCTGATTATTTGTTGAAGCTTCCACTAATATAGTCTTAGGATTCCATAGGGAAACCAAACCCCCTAAGGCTCCTTGAGCAACTGCGAAACATGAATTCCACCTCACCCATTTTTTAATGAAGAAATCAAAACTTTCTTGTGACAACTTAGATTCCTGAAGTAACAATATGTCAACTCCACAAGCATCAATTTGATGCTTGATACAAGCTCTTTTGTTAGGGTCATTAATGCCCCTAACATTCCATGTTATAATTCTCATTCAAACTTCAAGGAACAAGTCGCTCCCCTCAATATTTTTTTAATGCTACCATCCAAAGTAATTTGACCTCCAATGACTGACTCCTCTTGTAGCTTAACACTATTTGTTTTCCTTCCTCTTTTACCCGGATATTTCTAAGACAATGGAGAAGGAATTTGAATTAAATCCAAATCAACTTGATCCCTTACAATCTCCAAAACATTAGAAGAAGCAACTTCAGTGGACCTCCCCATAGCTTTATCCGCTTGCAACTTAAAAGCATTTGTTTTCCTTCCCTGTTTAACAGGGGATACAGTTGGAAGAATATTGTTGGTTACAACAAGGTGATAGGAACCATTAACATTCACCAACTCATTTGCAAAAGAAACCAAAATGTTGGTAAAATCCTTTACACTACAACCATCCAAAGTCAATTGCCTACCCATTTCAATCTCCTCCTGAAATTTAACCGCATTTGACTTCCTACCCCTTTTACTTGGAGATTTTTGAGCAAATAAAGAAAGGGCAGGAGTTTGAAATATTGAAATTTTTTGTGAAAAATCAAAATCTACAGAACTCTTCCCCAATCCCAACTCATTACTGAAAGACACCACTGTACTTGAGATAACCTTCTCCCCTTGATATTTAGGTAATAAACCAGATGAAACATAACTCTTATTAGAGACTGGATCTACCCCAGATTCCTTGACAATATCATCACAAGGAGCGACCATCAATGAAAGTGAATTGGGAGAGAGTCCATCAAGATTACCATCTTCTAACAAAGTTTGAATTTCCAAATCAAGAGGACCAAAAGATAGATCGTTCCCACCAATAGTAGTGGAACTTGCCAAGGTGAGTTGCTTACTATTAGCTGAATTAGAAAGCAATGAGGTTGCAATAGAGAAAACTTGCTGAAAAGAGACCACTAAATTTGGAAGAGAAAGGTGCAAGGATCGGCCCAAGGAAAAAAACTGAGAAAAGAAAGGTACAGAAGGAGGAATATTAAAAAAAAACCTTTCCTGTAGCAATGTTGCCTACAAGATCCAAACCACTACTGTATCTGAGATATAGACCAAGTGTTTGAAGCTCCTAACAATGGATCCACCAAATGAGAACTAGAAGGAGAAATATCAGCATAGGACAATTTTTCCAAACCCTTTTCCATTTCCGTAAAAGATGGAAGGTCTTGAGAAATTCCAGAAGTTTCATTATCCTAAAATCTTAAAGAAGGATTACCAATTGAAGTTAAAATATTCTACTCAAATTCTTTTTTTCCCTTACAAAACCTGGTCTTGTAACCCAAAATATGGCAACTTTTACAAATATTAAAAGGAGTCTCTATGAACACAAACTGCGTAAAAAATCATGCTTTAGATTTGATTTTAACATCATTTGGGAAAGTTCGAGCCGTGTCCAGCAGAACACAAACTTGGACATGAAGATGAAGGTTTTGAAAAAGGGACAAATCATGCTTCAGGAAAATACCAAAATGATTTTCCAAAATTTCTATAATGTCTGGCTCTCTGTATTCCAAAGGTAAAGAATGCATCTGAACCCAAAAAGGAACAAACCAGATAATAGCCTTTTGAGGATTAAAATTCTAATGCCATGGCTGAATAGACAAGCCAAACCCCCCATAGATCCAAGATTTAACTTTATAAACCAAATCCCTAAACTTTTTCGAGGAAAATAATACTACAAAAAACCATTTCCATTATCAATGTAAAAAACTTTAGACACCCCTTCCCAATCATGGAAAAGTAAGGATTGGAGATCAAAAATAGGAGGAGAAAAACTCCAGAACTTACAAATAAGAGCAGTATGTTGTAGATCATGAGACTGTGCTCTCAATAAAACCTCAGGTAGCGTTACACAATTACTTGTGGAAGAAGAACTGTTAAAGAGATTACCCGCCGTTGCCCACTTGTTATTCTTCAGCTGATCCTGATCGCTCACATCTAACAAAGGACTACGAAAACCCTAGCCCAAAGTAATATTATTTGGGAATGTTTCCAGAGATGAATTAAACTTCTGTGACTAGGAAATCATTTGCTTCATCAAGTGTCATTGATAAAGATCAAGATCTAACACAATATTATTAGGAAATGATATCTTCAAAGGAATATTATTTGGGAAGGACACCACAACTTCAACATCCATAGGAGAACGGGAAGCAGAACGACCAAAAACCACATCTTCCCAAGAGCGCGCGAAACTTGAAGAATCTGCAAGGCCTTCCAAATCAGAGACACAAATTTTAAAAGGTGCTTGCTTTTTCTTTCTGTTAGGGAACATGGAAGCTTGCTGATCAAGGATCCAAGCACCATTATGGAAAACATGACCAGGAAAGCCCTTAGAACCTTTAAAACTACCAGAAAATTTCTTTTTGGCCAATGAAGATGTCTGTCCATAGTAACCCAAAGTTGATCCATTGGAAGGGGCGCCATTAACATTGGGAAGAGCAGTCGATGAAGCCTTTCGTGCCCCATGAAAGCCCTTGGCCTTTATAGAACAGGCATAAAATTTTGAAAAGTTACCGTTAACGGAAAAATTCAAACTTCGTTTCATGCGGTCCTCCATATCTCTCTTTTCGAGTAATCTATGATGGAATTTTTCTTACATTGACAATCATGGTGGATTGACTTGATAGGAACCTACAAAAATAATGAATGTAAGTAATTTAACTATATATTTTATGTCATTTAACTCCAATTCATGCAAGAAATTTATAGAATTTAAATAAAGTTAGAAATATGCCTTAAAAATTCCTTAAGGGGAGTTAAATGGATGACTTAAGGGGATACAAGACGATGAAATTAGGCTAGATAAGATGAATTAAGAGGTCCTAATAGGATGGATTAAGGGGAAATACAAGAGCGTTGACTCAAACCATCTTTCATGTGATAAAATTATGAAATAGCTTAAGGTGACATAAGAGGAGGGATTAAGGGGAGATACACATGAGCCTTGAATCAAATTCATGTGAGAAATTTAGTTATAATTAGAAGATGAATTAAGAGGGGGATGACTTAAGGGGACATAAGATGATGAAATTAGGGTAGATAAGAGGATGACTTAAGGGGTCCTACAAGAGCGTTGACTCAAATTATGTGTCATGTGAGAAAATTATGAAATGACTTAAGTTGACATAAGATGAAGGATTAAGGGGAGATACACATGAGCCTTGAATCAAATTCATGTGAGAAATTTAGCTATAATTAGAATATGAATTAAGAGGTGAATGAACTAAGGGGTCCTAAGACTTAGATGGCTTAAGGGGAGATACAAGATCCTTGACTCAAATTACGTGTAATGTAAGAAAATTAGTTCTATAATTACAAGATGGCTTAAAAGGGTAAGTAATCTAGGATGCCTTAAGGGGACCTAAGAGGATATGACTTAAAGGGACACACAATCACTTCTAAAAATTTATAAAATGAAAATAAATTAATTAACTTTATATTTTGACTATAAGTTAAATATATAAAACTATATAGTTACCTGCATTTATTCAAATTCTATTGTAACATCTACATCCTCTATTTTTTGTAATGCATTTATGATAAAAATTTGTAGTGACAATCAGGGTGGACCTACTAGGAGGGGAAATGTAAAAATAATGAATGTAAGTACAAATTAACTATACATTTTATGAGTCATAACTCCAAGTCATGCAAGGAAAGAATACTTTAATAAAAGTTAGAAAATTGGATCTTAGAAATTCCTTACAAGTTCAAGTGATGCCTACCATCGGGAAAATTATCTATCATGAGTTGTTGAATGCACAAGTAGTGGTCACCAATGCCATCTAGTTGTGGGAGATCTAAAACAAAAATGATTAACTATATAATTAGAAAATTACTTAAGGGGATGCAAGAGGATGGATTTAAGGGTACACAATCTAGGATGACTTAAGGGGACCTAAAAGGATATGACTTAAGGGAATATGTAATCAATTTTAAACTTTCTATAAAATGACAATGAATTAATTAGCTTTATATTTTGACTATCAATTAAATGTATAGAACTATATAGTTACCTATATTTATTCAAATTCCATTGTAACATTTATATCCTCTTTTTTTGTAACACATCTACTTGTGGGAGACCTAAAACAAAAAATGGTTAACTATAATTAGGAAATTACTTAAGGGGATGGAAGATGATGGATTTAAGGGTACACAATCTAGGATGACTTAAGGGGACCTAAGAGGTATGACAATCAATTCTAAACTTTTTATAAAACGACAATGAATTAATTAGCATTATATTTTGACTATCAATTAAATGTATATAACTATATAGTTACTTGTATTTATTCAAATTCCATTGTAACATCTACATCCTCTCTTTTTTGTAGCACATCTACTTGTGGGAGACTTGAAAAAAAAATGATTAACAATAATTAGGAAATGACTTAAGGGAATGCAATAGGATGGATTTAAGGGTACATAATATAGGATTTATGGTACTTAAGTGGCTAGATTAAGACTAACATAAGAGGATGGATTAAGGGGAGTTAAAAGAATGAATTAAGGGGAGTTAAAGAGAATGAATTAAGGGGATGCAATAGGATAGATCTAGGGTAGCTAAGAGGATGAATTAAGGGGTCCTAAGAGGATGGATTAAGGGGAGTTAAGACAATGTATTAAGGGGATGCAAGAGGATGGATTAAGGGGAGTTAAAATAATGACTTAAGGGATCCTAAGAGGATGGATTTAGGGGAGTTAAGATAATGACTTAAGGGGATGCAAGGAGATAGATTTAGGGTAGCTAAGAGGATGACTCAAGGGGTCCTAAGAGGATGGCTTAAGGGGTCCTAAGAGGATGGATTAAATTGGAGATACAAGAGCATTGACTCAAATTATGTGTCATGTGAGAATTTATTAGTTCTATAAATAGGAGATGGCTTAAAAGGGTATATAATCAAGGACAACTTAAGGGAGTCTAAGAGGGTATGACTTAAGGGGATATGCAATCAATTCTAATTTTTTTATAAAATGACAATGAATTATTTAACTTTATATTTTGACTATCAATTAATGTATAGAACTATATAGTTACTTGTATTTATTCAAATCCCATTGTAACATATGCATCCTCTCTTTTTTGTAATGCATCTAGTTTTGGGAGACCTAAAACAAAAAATGGTTTAACTATAATTCGGAAATGACTTAAGATTAACATAAGAAGAAGGATTAAAGGGAGATGCACATGAGCCTTGACTCTAAGTTATGTGAGAAATTTTTAACTATATATATAGACTATCAATTAAATATATACAACTATATAATTACTTGTATTTTTTTTTTTTTGGTATAATTTGCATCCTCTCTATTTTGCAATGCATCTATGATTGTCTCATGTTCATCCATTGAAAGTTTCCATAACAATTTATTAGTAGCCCTCCCTTGATATCTAACCAGTTTTATATTAGTTTCCACAATAAAATGTGAGTAATGTATAATCTTCTTTTGTCTTCCATAGTCGTCAAATGCAAGAAAACCATTCTTTCTTATTAGATGTATTTTTGTAGCTAGGTGCCAATGAAAACCATAGAACCAGTTGGATACTCATAGTTATCATCATCTACTCTAGGATGTACCAACTTATGTTTTCTCTCAACACATATAGCCAACCAATACTCGGTCTCCTTTTCATTCCCCTCAGGTGCAACAACATACACATGTCCTACAAAAAAAATTAATTCAATAAAGAGTGACATATAATTCACAATAAACATGCATACATATAAAATTATATAGATTACAAAATAATATAATAAAAAAATGAATTCAATTTAATACCTTCTTGTACAAGGTTTGAAACACGATCATAATCATCTGATGCAAACACTTGATTATCTTCTTCAGTTTTTGTTTCATGTTGATCATGTGCTAATGTAGGTGTTGAGGATCTTTGTTGCCATTCTTCAACCCGTTCTGTATTTTCACATGCACCTAATCACCTACAATGCAAAATTGACAAAAGCATGCAAGCTCCCTTGTCCATATTCTCCACATGTTTGCATTTGAACTCTTAAACGAATGCCATTTTGTTGATTTATTAATTGTTTCTCAATCTTGTTGAGTAAGAATATTTTCTTCTTCAACTAACCAAAAGAAGCATCAAATTATTGAGTTCTTACTTGTTCTTGTAGATAACTTTGTATTACACCAATCTACAATTACACATGCATTTTTGAATTTTGTTGCATCCTCAAATTTTAGTTGCTCTCTAGCAAGAGCTCTTTTCACACATCCACCTGCTCCATCATGTTCTCCTTTACCATCTTCAGCTTCAAAAAACTGCACATGTGTTGGATATTATTTTCTTTGTGATCTCTACATAACTAATTAAACATTCTAGTATTCTTGAATTGTCCCGTACAATTATCCGACCATATGAGATGTTCTCTCATTTGAATTTCGCTTTCTTTTAATTTTTTATAAAATATATTAAAACTATATTGAACAAACACTGATGAGTGTAATCAATTATCACTCACATAAAAATGGTACTCTCTCAAAAAAAATTCTATTATATTTTGTACTATAATCTGCCTATCTATATACAATATAGAAAAATATGGCTACCTAGATTGAACTAGAATATTGGGATATGATTTCTTCTTGTTGAGCAAGAGTATAGTTTTATGCAAAATCAACAATTGACAATATAGTTCCAATTGGAAATATGTTTTTACATGTACGGAATTGACCATCAAGCCATCAAGCATATTGAGAGTGTTTGACATATTTGGGCACAATCTTATCTTTAAATTCTGTAATGAATGCATGCACTCATTTTTTCTATGATTAGCTCACAATATTTTCCAAATTTTCCATCCTCTAAAGAGTGTTCAACATTTTTGAGTTTTTCAACATCCATTAATTTTTGTCCAAATTCATGTAAACTAATTTCATGCATACATCCTCCTAACAATGAAAGGTTGTCACATATATTGCATTATCAAGAAATACATGCATTTACATAAATAAGTGTCAATTAGATGGTTCGCAAAACAAACCTACTTTTAAATCATTGATTGTTTCAGACCTGGCATATTAATGCCACATGATTCCTGCATAATTTCATTAGTATGCAAAGTGCAACATATAAATAAAAAAATATCATAATAATAACAAAATCAAGTACATGAGTTCTACAACAACAAAATATTTTTTATTTATTAATTCTAACATACCAAGATTTACATTTTTCAAATGATCTTTGACTTATGATAATATTTGGTAAGATTGAATCATCTAAATTAGTTTTATAAAATTCAGTTTGAGTCATATCTAATAAATGTTTTGGATGAGGGTCACATATTTTTTTATCCCACCCTTAATTTTGAAACATCTCTAATATTATATGATACTCTTGTATTATCATGCCAATATTTTTCAATTAAACACTTGATTTCATTAGTTAATTTCATGTTTGACCTTGAGAGTCTACCACTAAAACTCCAATATTGATTAATTGGATTATTTCCAATACTTTCTATTCTCTTAGCCACTCTTATCAAAGTTTTAGGATTTCCTTTTATATATTTACTAATCTTAACATTCTTTTATTTTCCCACAACGAAAGCCTAAATGCCTTCTTTGTGGGTAATAAAAAACCTGTTCATAACTAGTTGGGGTTTGAAAGAGAAGCTCTCCCGCAACCTTGGGATCAGGTCTGCCTCACTCTCATGAAGTACGTTACCTTAGAAGGTAGATACAAAACCTACTATTTCTATCACTCTCCTCTTTTGAATCACCTCCACCACAAAATTTTGTTAAGCTTCCCTTTTTTCTTACTTAAGGATTTGGAAAGCTCTGTTGAAAAGTTCATTGAGTTTGCTGGCCAAAACCCGGAGGATATTCCTTCCTTGCCACTACACCAAGGCCTCATTTTGAGGCTCTAACACTTTCATCTTGCGTTATTCCTACCCAAGCCTATTTCCATTGTCTGTGTTGAGGAAATTGAACCCCCTATTTTGACCAATATCTCCCCGACTGAGTCCAAGAAAAACCCCTCCGGTTACTGCTAAAACTCATAAGCCTAAATTGGTCACCAAGAAGTTTAAGGGGAGTGCGGGGATTGCCTAGTCTAGTGTTGTGGCTGGTTTATGTGAGCTTAAGTTTTCCCTTGCCAAGTCTATCAACAAACCTACCACTAAAAGGAAAGTGAAGGATGAAGGGAAGGGTTTGATGGAGCCACCAGCCACAGACAGCAAAGGAAAAAATGTGGTGGAAAGGGATTCCAAGGGGATACTATGGTCACTACTATGATTGAGTCTGGTGTTAAAAATCCCAATATTAGGAGGTCTAGTAGGCTAGCAAAAAATAACAAGTGCATATTAATGAAATGGATTCTAATGAGGAGCGGTTTGACAACAAAGGTATTAGGGATGTGGAGGAGTTTGGGGATGGTGAGGAGGAGTATGTTGAAGGGCCCCACAACATTTTAGACTTCAACAAGCTGCATAAGGAGAACTCAACTTCCCAGTCCTCTAACCCTCTGGATGTGGAGTGTGCTAATATGGTGAAGAATGTGGATAAAGGGGAGGATCTTCGTGAGTTGCAGGAAAGGATGGGAAAGATGGAGAAGAAGTTTAGTGGCTTGACCCATTTCACTGTTAAGTTAGTCCACTCTATTACCAACACCCTCTTTGTTGTGATGAAGGACGAGATGGATAAGAAGACTATTGAAGAAGGCCTCAAATGGGTCGAGGATGATGTTATCAACCTCCTCTCTCAGAATTAGGAGAATGCTAGTTAATCTACTGTTGTTGTGTGGTGTGTCTATCAGTTGTTGGTCCATTGTGTCTATGTTTTTTTGGCTAGTTGTTTTTGTTTTTTGGACTTGATCTTTTTTGGCCCTTGTGGCTTGCTATGTAAAGGGTACAACACCCTGTAAATGTTGCTTATCGTATCAAAAAAATTATTTTATTTGAAGTTGATTTATTAACTAAAGTAGTTGTTATTGCATGATGTGTTGCATTCTTATCTTTATATCAATTTTTTCCCCTATAGAATCAATAACATTAGCAACAAGTGCTATATATGACTTGTTCTATTGAATCATCTTTTTTTTGTTTTAAAAGATTCCTAATTTTTTATCACTTTTCACATGTTTCACATTTTCATCAATTACATCACAAGTTGACATTGAAATCCTAGTTCTTTTTATAAAAAACATCATATATAATCTATTTCCACAAGTTCTCATTTATGTTCTAGAAATTTTACCAGGAAGGTTATCTAAGACATCTCTTTCAATTGTAAAAAAAATATTTTCATTTTCATTCATACAAGGGATTTCATCTTCATTTTCAACCATACAAGACATTTCATTCCCATTTTCATCAATACAAAGGATTCCATTCACATTTTCATTCATACAAGATATTTCATCCTTATTTTGTTTTTCCATTATTTCAGTAGTATAATTGATATCATTATTAGTGTATTTAGCTTCATTTAAAGAATTAATATCTATAACATCAAAATATGGGTTTAAAGACATACTTGGATTTGTTTGAATAGGTACATTTTCCATATCATTGAAAGGTAGATTTGAAGACATACCCCAAGTTGTTTGCATATCATTCAAAGTTGAGTTTATAGGCATAGTTGGGTTTATCTCTATAGTCACATTTTCTTCCATATTCACCATTTATGCATTTACATCATCTACATTCATCCCATCCTTCATGGTTTCCTCTTCAAGATTCACGAAACTAGATGCTTCAATATTTTTCATTTCATGAATCCTTGTTCTTCTATCTCTTTATCTTTTTGCTTCCATCTCTCTATTTGCTTCAATTTCTTCGGGTGTCATTAACTTCCTACATTTTTTCTTTGTCTTTGTTTTGATCCCATGATTATCAAACTTGCTTGATAAAAAAAAGACTTTTAACCTATTTTCAAATTGCTACCTCCAAAATTTTTGAAATAAAACTATATATGGAGATCTTCTGTGCTATAAAATTTGAAGTACAAATAAATATGAATATACCAAAAATCCTTTTTTTTTTCATTTTCTCTTGAGAAAAGTCCTTGTACTTGATTCCACTTCAAAATATTCAATTTATGATTGTCTCCTTTAAAAAATTGAATAGAAGAGATTGCACAAGACAAAATTAAATAAAATATAGCAAAAAATATTGTTGTTGGTTTGTACTGTAGAAAATGAATGTTGCAAAAAAAGGTGGTGAGCCAATTTTTCCTAATAGAAATAGGTACCCGTTCTATTTTAGAATGGGATCGGTACCCTCCCTTCTATTTTAGAACGAGATCCTATTCTAAAATAGAACAGATACCCATTTTGAAATGAGTACCTGTTCCTATTTTAGAATGGGTACCCGTTCCTTAAAGCTAGAATCCCCAAGCCACTTTTTGCTTGGGTTTTAGGATTGAGAAAGGTTTGGAAACCTGAACCTTAGTCTTTGATCTACAACTAAAAAACTAAGACAAATTCAAGCGAAATGTCCAACTTTGGGAATATAGCTGATGGACTTTTTTCATAATTAATTTATGAAATTAAAACCCATTATAGATCACGATGTCTAGTTTTCAAACATACTATTTTTTAAAGATTTGATTATGTTTTCTATTTTTAATTAATTTCTAAGCAAATTGGTCCATAAATTTGAAATATTAAGTTTTTTTGTTTTTTAACAATTTGTAAACTATTAATTTTTTTGTAAAAAAAATATATGACATCAATCTTCAAAAAATTCTCTACACAATGATTTTTTTTCAAAAAATGATTAGCTTAGGTCAAATTATGGTGTTTGTACATGTTGATTTTTAAAAACAACAATTAGGGCCAATAAAAAATCAATAAAAAAATATTGACAAAAAAATCCTCATCAATCTTCAGGTTGTTTTTAATTATATAAGCAACATTTACAGGGTGTTGTACCCTTTACATGAAAATTTCGCAGGGCCAAAAATGAACCGAGTTCATCAAAACATCATAAAGATTATGCAAAAAACAACGGAAATAGGACAGAGACACATCACATTGACTGCGGAAACCTAGCACAACACATACCTGACCACTAACTGTCCACACTTTCCCATTTTTGGATGAGGAGGTTTAAAGCATCGCCCCCAATCTAGTTGAGACCTTCACCCATAGTATTCTTGTCTGCTTCCTCCTTGATGACATCCGAAAGTGTGACGACCGATCTGTGAATCATTTTAATAGTGAACTGAGCCAGATTATTGAATTTTTGTTTCAGTTTAATAACCTGCTCTTGTAGCATGCTGAAGTCCTCGTCCTTGTCTTTCTTGCTCTGGGTCACCTCTTCCTCACTAGCTTTGGAATTCGAGGAGTGGGTTGAGTCATCCTTAAGCATCCAATTCATGTAAGAGAAATGACTAAGACCCTTCACGAAACCTTATTCCTTCTTCAAGTTGTTGCATATCTTTTCCTAAAAGGAATTAGGAAAATACTTTTATTTAAGCCAAATTATGGTGTCCGTACACATGCATGGTATGGTAAAAAAAAATGACTTTTAAAAAACGGTTTTCATACATGCCTATTAAAAATTAATTTGTATCAACTTAATATCAAAATAAATTATATATTTGGAAACTAGATTCAAAATGCTAATTTTCATATTATTGACTTTTTTAAAATTCAATGTGTAAATGCTTCAAATTTTCAAATTTTCAAGTGTAAAATTTTGAAAAACAAGAAAAACACTTCCACTTTTTGAACTTTTTGTGGACTCAAGTTCTTGCATCAACCCATTATATACCATTATATACCATTATATAATGTTATTACATTATTTTTGTATTATAATTTTTAATTTATTTTATTTTACACATATATTTTAAAAAGGGGTGAACACTTTTGACCTCAAGCTATGAATCAGTGAGGTACAACCGAAACCTCATCCCTAATATAAACATTCAATAAGAACAACCCCACAACTTAACCATCACACTATGCCACTATTGACATTTTATATATTCATTATTATTTATTATTCATTTTTATAGTTACATATATCTATTCGCATGACAAAAATATTATTTTTTATAATATACACTATTATATATAATTATTTTTTTTGTTGATATTTTATTTATTTTTTTGGTCTTTTTTGTTTTGTTTACTTATTTTTATTTATTGGTTCAATACTTATAATTTTTTTCTTTTAAAATCTTTTGTATCTTTCTCTCTTTCTCTCTCTTTTTTTTTTAAAATTTTTACTTTTACTCTTTTTTTTAATCTTTCCTTCCCTTTCTTCTTGTTTGATATTTATACCTATTTAATCTTGAAATAAAAATAAAATAAAATATAAATAATTTTGAAGTAAAAAACTTTTAAATAAAAAAAAAATAACTCATACTTTTTTTTGGTCTTTCTTGTTCTTCCTATATGATATTTATACCTATTTAATCATAGACAATAATTCAAAATGTTGATTTTATAAATAACTCAACACAATTTAACCCAAAAAATATTTCAATGTGAAAACAACATATTTTTAAATGTAAATAAAATTTAAATAATTTTAAAATTAAAAAATTTTAAATAGATTTTATATGAAAATAAAATATATTTAAGATACTACTAATAAAATTGAAATTTGATGAGTCTTTATATGAAAAATAACCTTTGCAAGGTTGATGATTTTGTAGGAACTCCTAATTTTAATACCAACTCAATAACCTTAAACCTGACCTGCATAAATTCTTGCGTGTCTTAGAGTTAAAATCGTACCACCAGATATTAGCTGGTAGACCTTAAGACAAGAAACACATATTCTAAACTTGTTTACGTATTGTTAAATTTGAAGAAGAATCTATACCCACTGAGTTCTTCCCATTTTCGAAATAAATCCAAAATCTAAAAATATTATTACTAGACAAAGTTTCTCAGAGTCTTGCAAAAATCACAATTAGTTTTTTCATTTCGTAAAATCGTTAAACAAAATCAGATAAACCAGTACAGGAAGAGTGCTTAAGTCTTTTGGTGGTAGTGAAATCGGGGACATAATTGATAGAATTTTAGTTCCCTGTTTCTGAAGGAAGGAATTTCAATATAAATTCGACGGTTCAGCCAACAAGGAATGTGCCGCTTTGTTTAGAATAATCTTCTAATTTTTTAAACTATATTTACATTAAGGCCGGGAGATCCACACCACAAACAAGCATCTGTAAGTCCCAGAGAGAAGGATAATATAATACAGAGATGCAGCTAAAAACACATTAAATAATATCATGGGAAAGAAAATGCCATGAAGTATAGATGGGTTGACGCTGTAAACAATGTTAGTTCCAAATCTCATTGCTTATAAATTGATTTATGAGTATCAGAGGAGACCCATTTGGTTTTACAGGGATTTATGAGGATGGGAGTTTACTCAAGCATTCATAAAAGCATTGGCCAAGGTAAGCATTTGTTTATTTTATATAGATTGTTGTATTTGATGATGTTAAAGAACTCCAAATAGAAATGCTTTTTCCAATTCAATTGTAGATTTGCAAAATTGGCATGCGTTTTCTTGAGGTCAGAAACATGATAGCAAAAAAAAATCTTGAAAAAAAATCTCAGTTGTTTTTTCTCTTCCTTCTCTTGAAGCGGGTCAGTTTTTTGTTTTCTTTCGACCTTTAATCGACTCTAAATTAAATTTTATATGTTGAAGGTAGTTTTATGTGCTTTGAGATATACTATCTTGAAAAGAATTCTGTATATTATTTTTCATTCCTTATTTTCTCATATTTGGACCACTTAGCACTACCACTTCAGTAGTTTATAAACAGGGCTACTCTGGTTACATTTGGAAGGCTATAACAGCTGTTTTTGAGCAAATAAATTGCGGTTTGACAGCATGGAAGCCCTGAATTTTGATCTCCCTCCTGACAATCATCATTATGATGGTGATTTGCAATTTTATTCCATTGTAATCCTTAAAAAATTCTGTAATGCAGGAAAAATTGACTTCAAGTTAGATTGGTTACATCCTTTGGGTCGAGGACTATCATCAGCAGATTGCTTGGCCAACGAGTAGGTTATATATGCTTGCGATTCCTAATGTGCAATTTTTTTAATATTTTTTTTTTCTTCTTGTCATAATATAAAACTTTAATTTCTTTTAGGGCTTCAAGCAGTCCTCTATCAGCCCTCGTTGGAAGGTGAGCTCTCATTCTTTATCCAAGTTGAAGTTACTGAAATTAATTCTTGTCATTGGTAAAATGGTTGAAATTCTATAGCTGCAATCTCAATATGTAAACTCTAACATGTATTCAGCAAGCTCTTGCAGCGTTTTTTTAAGACAGAATAATATTTTTCGAGGAGATGAAAGATTAGACATTTTACTGGAGAAGGCTGTCAATTATTCAAGCTATCGAGTGAATTTTAGACGACCAAGTTTTGATGGAGACAGACAGCAAAAATCCATTACCTTCCAGGTAAACAAAACTATTCTCGCTCTTACATTCATATGTGGGGATTCAAGTTAGGACGTTATTTTGGTTCAGCGTCTCTTAGAACAGGACATACTTCACAGTTATTACCAGTTTAATTCTCAAGCAAGTTTGACCCTCTGGAACCTAATTCAATTCTTAAAATCTTGCATGAGCTTATCAAAAATTGTATCAAAGATTTTAGATTTTCACAGGTCAACATAATGTCATATGTCTGGACACAACTGTGTAATGGATAAATTTGAATTTCAAAGATCATCTGGCCTCATAACATGAATCAATATGATGTTGTAGGCTAAATATGATCTGGTATGACATTGGATCACCGATCAAGAATATATTGCAACATCTTATCACTTGCAAACGAGTTTAATTCTCTCCCAACATTGGAATCATATGTGCAGAATACACTGACACCTGCAACTTCTGTCCATGGCATTGCTACCGATTCATTTGGCTCTGTACATGGAGGCATTAGATTACAGAGGCTTGCCATAGAAATAGATGAAAAATGGGCCTCAGACTCAAAATCGACCAAAATAATGGGCATGAGATTTGAGGTGAGCATGAACACTAAAAGCTCTATTATACTTCAAGATACTTAAATGTAATGAGGAAAGCAGTTTTGCTGTTTGTGAACCCAGTATCACAAACTTGTATGTTATACAAGCAATGTGTTCATAAGAAACAATGAACATCTATGGGGGCGAATCCAGATTGAATTTGTGTATAGGCCCAGATGCACTGCATTTATGCCAAATACCAAATTAAAATCCTGTATTCTTAGTATGCCTTTCATACTAAAGTTTATCCATGACTTGTAGCCCACATCCCAAGCAAAGATTGCTAGTTATTTCAGAATCTCATGTACTTCTGTTTTGATGAACCTGTCTGATTTGTGTGGTTGCACTGCTTCAGCAAGTTGGCCCCATTGGTGATAATGGCCATCCTATACGTACAGATTCATATGGTTGTCCAATCACATTCAGGTATATGATATTGGTTGACATCTACCACATTTTAATCTGAAAAAATCCAAGGCAAAAGTTAACTACAGATAGAAAATAAAGAAAGATATATAGTACAAAAGCATGATCTAGGTGTAGTACTAAATTTGTATTGACCATATGTTGAAACTGTCTATGTGCATTTATTGAGCAATAACCACACTGAGTGAACTCTGGTTATGCAGTGGAAACCCATGTGATAGAATGCTTGTTGGCAAGATGGGGACAGAATACCTTGAATCTAATGACAGATTCTTTTTGCAAGTTAGTGACTCCATACTGAGAAATTATATGTCTTGAAAATCTGATCTCAATATTAAAAGACACAGTTGTATAACTCTTTTATTTGCATGCCTAGAAGGCTGTACGTAATTAATTTTGGTTGAATAACTATTATAATTAAAATCATGTTTGCAGTATAATGTCCTAGTGGAGCATGGTATACCTATTTCACCCCACTGGCTACATTTTACACGATTTGAGGTCCGCAGAAGGGAGGGAGTTAAACTAGGACCAATTTTTGGCTTGTCAAGGTAGGTCATATTACCAAATCCGCTATTCAGTCTCTATGACAAAAGTATCTGATTTATGCTGAAAATAACCAATGTTTTGCCCTGCACACCTTATTTTTTGATGCAGCATCTCATTTGGCACTGTAAATGGAGATTTAGCTCCTCATGGTGCGTTCCCAATTGGAGGCTTTAATAGTGTACGGGGATATGGTGAAGGAGCTGTTGGCACAGGGAAATCATATTTTGTTGTTACGAATGAGCTATGCATCCCTACGGTATGCTTCATGTGTAATGTCCCCTTTCTAATTTCTTTAGTTTCAAGCCTTAGCACACATAATATAAACTTGCACAATTGATAATAAATAAGAATTCCTGATTTTTAACTTGTTGATTTAATAATTACTGTCAAAATTAGATTTTCATTTATTAAATTGCTTTGGATACTCAGAAATCTGCCTAGAATTATAACAGGTAATATTTTTTGTAGTGTTGTCAATTTTTTTCAAGTCTACAATAGTTTAATGCCTTTGGTAAGTAATTTCTTAATTTGCGTGAGTTAGGGGTTTTCGTCCACAAACTCAGCAAGGAAAATAAAAGGGTTTTTGTCGTTGAATTTCTGCCATGAGGGGTTTCAACCTCATGTTAAATGAACCACAGTTCTATGCTCCAGAGGAGTAATAATCAAATAATGAAAGACATATTCTTCATATGGTTCCTACTTCTCCTTGTTTGGTGTCTCTTATATATATATATATTTTTCCTTCAATAGTTATGTTTCTTCCCATGCCCCTTGACCTTTGATAAAATTAAACTTCAATTTTATATTTTATATATATTTTTATTTTTTTTGTTACAACAGGGTGTCCCCGCGGCCCCCCGCCCAGCGTCACCTAGAGGTGAGCGGGGGGGCGAGACTAGTCCCTGCGAGTGTTTGTAGCGCCGGCCACCACATTCACCAGGTAAGTACCGAGAGCGGAATCGAACCCGAGACCATGAGGAGCCATCCCACAACCTCAAGCCAATCCCGCTACCCGAGCCGGCATTTTATATTTTATTTTTAATTTATTACTATAATTATTTATTATTATTACAACACCATTTCAAAAAGGGGACATTATAGTCCACCCTTCCCAAGATTGTTTGCCCTCAAGCAATCACAAACTAGGATACTCTTAGAATTTCTTCTTTACTTGACCGAACCTTTTTGAAGATACCAGGATCTCAAATCAATCTTGGAAATATTATGAATCTCTCTAATGATGCAATGTATTTTGTTAATTGCCTATCTATTGCTAAGTCTTGCTGAACAACTTTGTTTTTCTTGTCTTCAAGCAATTTTGCTTGATGATTCATTTTGTCTTGGAAAGCTTCCCTTATTTTTTGTAATAGAACTGTTATATCTGTGAGATCTTTTCTTTGTGTTTTTAAACGCATCTGAAACTCTGTATTTTTTCTAAATACCCTTGAATAGTTTTAGACTTGCCATTTTTCCATTCGATAGAATTGGAACATTGCCAACTTTCTTGATCGGGTTTAGAAAGGTTCCGGTTAAAGTTTTCCTTTGAATATCCAATGCCTTTATCCACTTTGATCCTCAAGAGATCACTCACATTCCACGTGCTAAAATAGTTTGGAACTTGAAACAAAGAGTCCACATGCCCTATACAGCAAGTTGTATTCCTTACTATATCACCCCTCTTTGCATGTTTTCCATGGTGACAAGAGTTTTGTAATGACATAGGAAGCACCAAGTCTGAAATATTCTCATACCTTAGGCTGTGAACAAAATGCTTATCCTCATTTGCCAAAAAAAAGTTTGTTGAGATATCAATGATAAAAAGTTTCCACAATCCATATTGATAATTGCTTAACAGATTTTTGGCTTCAATTGTGTGAAATATTTTTGCATCAACGTTTCGGATCACACTCTATGATCTATCATCAGAATGATAGCTGAGAGCTTGAGGAGAAAAATATTCCACACAATTGAAGTCAAAAATCTGTTAAGCGGTTGTTGAGATATCCTCAAAACTATCATTTTGTAACTCAAAACTTCTGAATTTGGGCTAATCAAGATGTTTTCAAATGCATATTCATCCTCAATGCTCTTCTAAAAATCAATCAATGACTCACCATGTGGAAGTTTGAAAGATAGTGCATGATTTGGTGCATCTTCCTTCAACTTGAAATCTTCTCATTCAACAAGTGGAAACCCTTTTGCCTTCCCTTCATTGATATTATGGTGACACATGCCATCATTACAAACCAATAAAGCATCTTCTCCTACCAAGGAATCTTTATCTTCAACTTTCTTTTTAGGTTCCTCTTGTTCTTGCTCCATGATGTCTTGTTTCTCTGAATTCAATTATTCCTCTTGCTCCCTTATCACTTTCTTAGCCTCTCCTTTTGATTTTGATTATTTCTTCATCAATTCCTTCCTTCTTTCTCTATTGAATATCTCCAAGCATTCCTCATAAGTAACATAAGATTTATAAACAGTAGACTTTTATCATATTTACAAAAGGCAATAAGTTTGCACTCATCCCTTTTCAACTGATCCTCTACTACCCTTCGAAATGGATCATCTCGTCTTTTTTTGCTTAGTGAGTTTAGAGTTCTTTGGTTGCTAAAAAATTGCTCTAAATTTGGTTTTTAAAATCTTGACTCTTTGTTTGCACTTCTTGGATAGGATTCATGTCTTTTTCTTTTGGTAAGAACTTAGGTCGCCAATCCATGTTCTTTCTTCGAAGTTCCATTTATTCATGTGCCCATAGTAGATATGTACTTAGATATAAGTTTCCTACCTTGCAAGTTGCCAAGATAAATGACTTTGATACCAATTGTAATATCCCCTTTTTAGTTTCTTTAGTTTCAAGCCCTAAAACATAGAATACCAATGTAAAGTCCCCATCTCGGGCACAACATTTTTTTTTTTATTTAGTTTGCATTAACTACCAACTTAACTGATCAAACATATTCCATCCTAAATTAGAAATGTTAATTTCAATAGCTCTGCATTCACCAAGGTGGCAGCAAAATCAACACCACTACTTATATGCTTACACTCAAACCTATGGTAAGGTCCCAAGAACAAGGTCTTTCCTAGACCTACAACCTAAGCCTCAAGGGTTCGTGATGACCTTGCCTACGTATCCCCTCGTGGGAATTAGAGGCATCGTAGTTTGCCCCACAATGACAAAGGGAGTTCAATCTCTCCTCTTGTATGAGATCTATTATCTCACCTTTAACCTAGAACTATTAATTTAGTACATGTAAGCTACTAACATAGTCAATTATAATATAATGATAATAACTTGCCATCAAGTGTTGGGTTCATACCAATCATTACCAAACATTATTATACAAACATTCACAATATTCACAAGAGATCATTCATACCATAACTCAAAGATTTTACACAATGGTCGTTATGAGCATGCCACCACTATACACAAGCTGAATAGCTCATACACAGTACAAGTACAACAGTGACTGGATTATACATAGGTCACAAGTTCAATAGTGACTGGATAATGCATAGATCACAAGTACAACAGTGATTGGATCATAAACAGATCACAAGTACAACAGTGATTAGCTCATATGTACATCACAAGCACCACAAATATTATCTCATTCGCATATCACAATTACATTAGTGACTGGCTCCAACATATATCGCAAATACACAGTGACAAGCTCCATCATATATCACATGAACATAGTGACGAGCTCCACCATACATCACATAACACAATAACAATGGTTGACTAACACAAGTCTATAATGCATCCCAGATAGAAAGAATATTAGTGCATTGCACACTACACCGCGGATCCTATCCTTTCCACTGGTCTTCTACACCATTGGACAAATGGGAAGAGGATTCGGTGCATCCCATACTACACCGCAGGTCCATCCTCAACCCCACAAGGCTAAGTATATTGTCTAACAATTGGGAGGGGATTTGGTGCATCCCATACTACACCGTGGATCCGTTCACCATCCTGTTGATGTGGTTTTTGTGACCATACCAAACAGCAGAACAAAATAGTTTTGGGGTTACTCCGTTCTCTCTTGATCAAAGTATTCCATGCGCTAAGATTGCGAGAAAGTTCGCATGTTCAACTCCAAGGTTCCTTTAGTGCGAATAGACCCAGTTTGGTTGATGTGTATTGCTGTGTTCGTACGAGGGGACTTACACAATTGTCCAGATTTCTTGCAGTCAGCAGCTAATGTATGATTTTGAAGGGGAATTCTCATGTGTATGATTTGGCAATGTGTATCTTTTCCTAAGACTAATCAGAAATATGCGGAAAGTAAAAGGGGTAAGGCCTAAGAAATTTATACTCTATTCTAAATGCAAGGTATGTGGGGCTTCGTTTCAATAGACTTCAACCGGATTTCGCCTAGCCTCCGTCGGACAGCCTCAGCAAAATCGGTGCAATCTTCAAAGGGGATAGCGAAAGGTATTCAAGTTATAGTTTAACATACATACACCATCAGAACAACGCATATAAGTATGTAAACCACAACCGAAGTTAAACACAAGATAATGTCCAGTTGACCACGCAAGGCGGACTTATCATCAACAAGCCGCTAGTGGTATGGAATAAAGCGAAGCTATCTCAATAAAACACCACACACCGAAGTAAGCTACTTGCATGAATTTAATCTACTTGGATACGAAAGGAAGAAGAAACCTTGCTAGCATTTCATGACAAGACAAATTCCATCATCAATGAAAAGATCTATTATCATAAAATGTGTTACACAACAATCTCTTCAAAAGTTTTCAAAGGGAAAACTTTCTCTCTTCTCCAAATTATGCAAAATGCTCTACCAATACACTATCTAACTCTCTCAATGTCTACTACTCCAATGTCTATCTAATTCTGATCTTCTAACTATATTACAAATGAGGGGGACCTTTTATAGCTAGCCAAGTCCCAAAGGACGGCTAGGGTTACAATCAATAGAGTGGCCAGAATTGTGCCACCTCACCCTAACCCTAAAAACTGCCAGAATAGGGAGTGGTACATTAAATGAATCAAAGATTCCCACTCACTCCCAAAAATAGCAAATGCAATAAATGCCACATACTCAGTCTTCTAGAAGATCTTCATCCAGTAGTGTGTTCCCATTGGCCTTCTCTCTGACTGCCAACTCAACAAATCTGCTAAGTACGGCCTCAACCTCCTGAACTGAAATAGGCGGAACACAATCCAACTGAAACTCTAACACCGTGACTGAGTGCTCGTGCCTTGTACAAGACTTTCTCCAAGCAGCCAAGGAGTCCTGCGTGTTCTGGATCAAAGTGGAGAATGTAGCAGTATTCTCAAAGTCATCCTGTACAAAGGTCTTAACATCTGCGAAGAAGGGAACCAGCAAACCCCTCAAATTATCAAAACTTAACTTCATCTAGATTCAGCCGCCTAGCAAATATGGCCTCGAAAGTGTTCTGAACTCCATCTATGATGTTGGCCATAGCCTTATGTATCCTGGCTGAATCCGCCTGTGCTGCATCGAAGAAGCCACGCCCCGTGATAGCCGAAGAATACCACCGAGAGAAATCATATCGGTCATTCGCCTGAATGACACCTCCATCAATCAGCAACTGCATGGCACATGCCTCAACACCTCAAGGCGCTGGATCACCTACCGATAGATAGAGGCATCGCCCCAAGCATGATCCACCGCATCTATCCATGTCAAAATAGTAGAGGCCTGCTGAAAGGCAAAGGCAAGGTCCTCCATAAATTTCTCTGTCTCAGTACGAACTCCTGTGACCCATTTGTCTACCTCCTGTGCCATCCTCCCCAATTCTACTAAGCCGCTGATAGACTCCCTAGGAATATCTGCCGGAGGCTCTATCACTGGTACATCCTACCCTCGAGAACGAGACAACTGCTGAACATATCCAATTAACGCCTTGTGTTCTCGTTTCAGCTTCTTATATTTTCCTTCTTTCTTGAACAATCTATCCTTGAGGGCAAGGAAGGAGTTATCACACTCCTCAACAATCTGAGCACCAGTAGGGCGTCCCAAGTCAAGAGTGGTGACCACATAGTTTTCAGGAGCTGCTTCATTCTGATCACACTCGACTTGTGGGACAGCTATGTGAAGAGTACGAGAGCCATCCTCATCCGTGGAGATCTTCGAGAACTTTCTTGCCTTCTTCTTCGGTGGAGGAGCACTGATCCGGTTCAAAAATTCTTCCATCTCAACTGCTGGATCAATCTCCTCACTCGGGCTTCTTCGCATTCTATCTCTAAGCCAATCGGGCACCTCATATAGTATATCAAAGGGCCGCTGCTCCCGTGCCTCTACTTCTCTAACCTGTTCAACTTCTTCTTCATTCTGGCGAGGCTCATTGTCCTCGAGTGGCTGAGTGTCACCTGACACTATATCATCATCATCGCCATCATTCATGGCCGCCTCTAATTCCTGCTGAAACTGAGGGTCAGTAATAGTCCCCTCATCATCCTGCTGATCAATCCTGACAGGTACATTGGCACTTTGGCCAATTGACTCCCTCCGTGGAGGCTGAATATCACTCTGTATTTCCGGTACCTGATTCACTACAATCCTCTGATCAGCAAATAAGGACACCTCCTGTATACTTGGAGAACGTGTCTCCAAAGGTACTGCCACTGTGACTCATGGAGGCTCTGGCTGAATTATTTCTTTCTTTCTGGACTCTGGACCTCTTGTAATCTGTTTCTTCCTTCCTGTGGTGGGCGTCCTGTGATCTCCCATCATATTGTAAGTCAAAGCAATTGACCTACTCTTCAATCTGTTAACTCTCCTATCAACCCATGCCCTGGTGAATGTCATAACTGGGATGGAAAGAGTATCAAGATCAGCAACCTCGGGCTCTGACCAATCTATAGGCGGAAGTGGAGTATCCCGAACAGCTGCATAATCTGGATGAACAACATCCATATCCTCATTAACCTGGTCCGGAACTGGAACTACCTCACACTCCCTGATCAGAGTAATCGGCAACCTAGAGAACATTCTTTTCCTCACTTCAATCTCATCAACTGCATCAGCCCAATAATCTTCTATGGTGGCCTTATGTTTAAACTCTTCCGACAGAACCCGATTGATGTTATGGTGTGGGTCGTAGTGTTGTCGGCTTATATGATATGAGAAGTGATAAAACTGAAGCTCACTTTCAGCTTCTCTGGCTGCCTGTATTGAAGGACACACCTCATCCGAGTTGCCCATCACAATTGGAAACTCTATCCCCCCTTTCTTATTCTTCTTCTGGATTTTGTCAAAGGCAAGCAACTGTCTAGATATCTCTAGCATTATTATTCTATCTGTTGGGTACTTAGGCAGCCTATACGGGTATGAAGAAAATCCTTGCAGCCTAATGTATGAAAATCTCAGAAATTGTATAAACCAGCACCCATACCTCTCAATCAGCTCCTGGGCATCTCTAGAGATTCTGTGATGTAACCTCTCCTGAAGCAGCCTCGTGATGTACATGGTGAATGAATCGTTGGCACGCTTGTAGTAAGTTGTGCTCGACAGGTGCAACTGTGTACACGCCTCATGGATTTTGAATTGGTGAGAGCCACAACCAATGGTTTCCTTGTAAGAAATCCCCCTGTACCTCGTCATTCGTGCCAACATGTAAATAAGGTAGGAGCTCATGTAAAACGTTTTAGTCCTCCGCAAGCTCAGGAGCTGCTCATGTATGTTATCGCTGATCATCTCAGCCCAATTGACATAGTCCTTGCCCTCCAACACCAGGTTGATGTAATAAAACATCCAAGGCTCGAAAATGTAGGACTGTGGGCAACCACCAACCCTGCTCAACAACATGATAAGATCACAATATTCTTGCTTCAGGTCCTCCGCTATGATCTGTTTCGGCAACTTCGCACGAGATGGCTTTGGAGTGCTCATCCAGTGAGTGTTAATTGTATCCATGCATCTCTCGAAAGCTGAAGCATACATCCGCTCCGCTCGCTCCCTGGACTTGTAAATCATGTTCCTATGTACCGGGATCCCGAAAGCTTCACCAATGGCTGCCGGGGTGAGATTGGCAAGCACTTGGCCATCTGGTGACATGATCGACCGGTGTTCCTTTCACCTCTACGTAGCAGTTGAAACGCACTCCATGACCAAGCTCGAGCATTGAATGGTGGCGAAAAACCAACAAGCGCATATAACCCGCCGGACGATGTTGATAGCGAAGTGGCCCGGCCAGATGACTTCGATTCCAAGCGGCGCACGTTCTTGAGGTCTCGGGTTGACTAGCGCCCGGTTGAGTATCGATCAACGCCCGGCTTTGAAATAAACCGACTCACGGCATGAATGTTTTTGCTGAGCTTCTTGATGCGTGCTTTGTCTTGGGCACCATTGTCGCTTCGGTTGTCACCGGCTTGACCATACGCAACATAACGGAACATTCATCGGCAATTAAATTTAATAAAATAAGACATGATAGAGTGCGATCGAGATTCTAGAGGTACGATAACTCCGGAGTGTTTGCAAACCTCGGCTTCTCTCTTGGATATGCTCGAACTCAGGCACTTGAAACTGATTTCGTGGGCGATGACTTTATTTTACTATCAGCAATCAGCAAGTTGAACTTCTATGACTTTACACTTCGAACCAGCAATCTCACACTAGCAAGTTCGTGCTTTTCTCTTCAAGGCGTCCCTTTAACCAGCAACTTCAACTCAAGCAAATCAGATTTCAGCCACTAGCAAAGTCGTACCTCTTCTAAGCAACTTCAATCTTCAGTAAACACTTCTCTACTCAGCAACACGTACCTCTCAAGCCTCTAGCAACTTCCTTAATCAGCAAGGACGTCCTCAAATACTTCAGCAAATACTTCTCAGCAACTCAAGGCGTACCACCCTTAACTGCAAGTTTGATCAACTCTCAAGTGCGTCTCTTTAGCAAGCTCAATTCCTCAGCAAAATTCGAACTTCTTCAAGCTCACTCAGACTTAGCAAATTCGCCCTTCTCAGCTGTGAAAGTGAGTGAAAAACTTGCTCATTTTATAGCTAAAATTCAAATTCTAGAAGACGTTAAATTTAGCCAGTGCCATTAAACTCCACTACTCCACTTCAAGAATTCGAATTTTCCCTCCCTGGTGTTTCTGACACTTGTCTCCAGTCGTCGGGAATATTATTCTTCTAGAAACTTGACTTTGACTGGCGTTCTGGATCTTGCTTTCGAAAATTCGATTTAATTCATCTTCTCTTAACTCACCAGCCGGAGCTCTGTCATTTGAATTCGAATTTTTAACTTCATCATCTGCTCTGGAAAATTCATCTTCGAAGAATTTAAACAAACTTATCTAGGCAACTCCCTTCAGATTCATCATTCGAAGAAAATTCATCTTGAAAACTCATTTTATTCAAATTTGCCTTAGAAAATTTAAAATTTTCCCTTAGGAAAATTCACAATTCGAGCACTGATCAAATTCTTCACTGAAAAAGTGTCGGCGAAGCTCAGAAGACTTGGAAATCCATCATTCATCGCAAATGTTCAGTACCCAGAAGCAAATTTTCTTCAGAATGCCTCGAATTCATGGGTACCCAACGAACGGGTTCATTTAATTTTTAAATTTTGAACCTTAGAAAAATATTATTTCATCATTTAAACTCTTTCTTCGCCCGTGATCACTCAGTGTTGCTCTGACTTCTTGAAAAAATTGAATCATCTTGTATTATCATCGTCTCTGACTTCATCACTGAGAAGAGTTGCTTGCTTCGGAAAATTTTATCATCTTGATTCTAGGCGTATTTTCCAAGGAAAATAATTTTGCCTTAGAAATTTTTTTAAAATCATCTTGCACTTTTGAAAACTTGCCTTTGATTTCCAGTGGAGAGGAAATTTCTATCAACTTCATTTGGAAAATTTTATTCATTCCCGGCACGCCTTACTTCTCACTTGCCAATTGCATTTCACTCCACACTTGGAAAATATTCATTAAAAGTCCAACGCCTAGGCAAAATTTTTCAATACTTAGAAAATATTTTATTTCCACTTGAGGCGCCTAGCACACCACCTTCAAACATTTCAATGCCTTAGAAAATATTTTAAAAACATCTTATAACTCCCTTCAACACAGGGGCACACTCCACTTAGCATTTTATTTTCAACATCTTCAAATATTTTCTAACACCTTATATCACCCTCAACGCCTTCAAATATTTTCTAACACCTTAGGCGCCTTACATACTTGGAGAAAAATCACGCCCCACTCACCTTGGGTGCATTTTGCCTATGGAGGAGGATAACGCCTAGCCTTTTACCCTGAGTTTACCACGCCTAGATAACATTTTTACCTTACTTACCACTTTCATTCACCTTTTACCTTCCAAACATGGGCGCATTTCCTTGTAGGAGGAGGATGACCTTTCAACTTCTTGTTTTTGTCCTCATGTGAGCTCATTTGGGCGCATTTAGGAGGGTGAGGAGGATGAGTTTGCAAGCTGGGCGCATTTTGCATGTGATGAAGGATAAAAAACTTTGACTTTTTGTTGACCCCTTGCAACCTTGGGCGCATTTCACCCCTGCTGGTGGATGAATACTCCAACATCCTTAGGTGACTCTTCACCTTCCACGTTTTGTCTTGACATGGCCCAGTTTGGGCGCATTTTGGCCTTGGAGAAGGATGAAAACTTTGACTCTGCTTTGACCTCCTTGAATTTTGGGCGCATTTTCATGCTTGTGAAGGATGGGCGCATTTTGATGTGTGAGGCGGATTTTCATGCCTTAGAAACTTTTTAAGCTTTTTCCCTCTTTCTCCTTGGGCGCATTTGGACCCCTGAGCAGGATGAAATTTCGTTGACTTTCTTTGACTTTCCTGCCTTGGGCGCATTTTGCCCTGTGTGAAGGATGAACTCCATTTTCAAAAATTTTCTATGCCCCTAGCTGAGATGGGTGCATTTTCCTATGCCTGCTGGACGAGACTCCAGACTTAGATGAATTTTTATCATCCTCGCCAGCTTACGTGCCCTGCTATTTATAGTAAGTTCTCTGAATTTGGACTTCTGAAGCTCAGAATGACCTAAAATTTTAAACATAGCATCCTCATGCCTTTATCAACTTGTTGACACTGCCACTTTTAGTCACCCTGCTATTTATAGCCTGTTTCTGAGGGCGGCTTACTATAAATAGTAAGCTCATGTTTCTGATAGCTCCCAAGCTCTGATCGAGTTGAAATTTGAATGAGGCGACCCTCACCACGTGACCTTACTGCCGACACTGGTGCATGCAGCTGATTTACTATTTTTAGCACGTTTCCAATTTGACTTACTATAAATAGTAAGTGCTCCGATCGACTTGAAATTTCATCAGCAGATAGCCTGAAGGACGCTGATCACAGTGGTTTACATCGGATTTTGAAGATTTTGACTTTTGATGCCTATTTTTAGGCTCCGAAGCTGGAAACCCTAATTTGCATTGCATGCGTATCAAAAGATCTCTGTTTGCTTTCGTTTCTACAACACTATGATCAGCTCGTGAATCTGAACTGCTGGGTAGCGGCTGCCGGGACACACCTGCTAAAAATAGCAAGTTCCTTACTGAGTGAGAATCCTCGTTTGCATGTCACACCATCGTGAAGCTCTCGAAAAACCCATCAGGAATCACCCGACATGCAAAAGAAACCTCGACATGCAAACCCTAAAAATAGCCTCGGAATGCTGAATCCTGAAAGTAGTCGTCTCGTCTTGCATGTTACATCATCGCGAAGGTCTCGAAAAACCCAGAAGGAATATCTAGACATGCAAAGAAAAACTCTGCATCTGGACCCTGAAATTAACCCTGGAAGCCGGACTGCTAAAAATAGTAAGTTGTCTGTTTTCGCTCAAATTTAGTATGCAAGCAGCCTGGTATGCTCTGAATGCCGTGTGATGATTGGAATCTCAAAATAGCTGACGAACTGCCCTGAATTGCAGACTTACTAAAAATAGTAAGTACCTCAGAATTTGATGAAAACTGGCTGGAAGCCTGCTGGATGTCTGCTGACAACTTTGTTAAGTTCAATTTTCAATTTACTGACTTTACTTGACCTTGAATTGACCAGAAAAGATGAAACCCTAATTTTAGACTTGGCCAATATTTCGCGTTTAAGCTCAATGACGGACACAACCCCCCGAAAGACGGACACCAGAAAAGAGACAAAGAGAGAGAGAGAGGAAAACCCAAGCCAAAAGACCGGAACGGAGCAAAAATTAGGGGGTCCCCATCTTGATGGGGTGATGTGTGAAAAGGTCACAACACTACCATTTAACCATCATGAGAGTTTTTAGTACATCCCATTTTCCTTGCATGCATCCAAAAGTTCATTTCCCTATGACCAAACTCATAGCATGAATAAAAATAACCATGAAAAGAATTATCAAACCAAGAATTTTGATGCTGACTTGAGTGAAGAGATCTTCTAAACTTGTTCCCATTGACTTGTGCAGGTGCAACTTCTTTTGTCTTCTTCTTTTCTTCAGCATTAGGAGCAATAGAATGATAGTTTAAATCTATCTTCTTCCTTGGAGTTTTTCTGACATTAGAACATTGCCCTTCTTCAAAACCTAATCCAGTAGTATCCTTATGATGCTTTTGCTTGCTTAACATCTCAAATAAAAATTGAGTGTTCTTTCCAAATTGAAGTGTCTTATGCAGCTTGGAAGAAGCTTTTCCTAATTCACTTTTCAAAGAAACTATCTCTGATTTGTACTTTTCACAATCAGTCACTTTTTCCTTAAGATGTTTATTGACTTCTTCTATTTTCTTGCCTTCTGCAACTTGAACCTTCAAATCTATTATCAATTTCTCTACTTCTTGAAGAGCTGAAAGTGTCTTAACTTTAGACTCTTTTTCTTCTCGAAGCTGCAACCTTAGTCTTTGATTCTCCACTCTGAGTTTTTCAATCTCATCAAGAGCACAAGTAAGTTCACCTTTAAGATCAAATTCACATCCATTTTCATCCAACTCTTGTTCATAATCTCTCACATAGCAGTCTTCTTCTTTATCAACAAAAACATCTTCACTTTCAGATGTATCACATCTTGTATCAATTTACAAGGATGTCTTTTTCAGCAACTTATCACTTTCATACATATAAATCAGTTTATCCCAAATCTCCTTTGCATCTTTACAATACATAACTTTAGCGATAATTTCATTTGGAAAACCACTAAAGATAGCATCCATGGCTCTAGTATTGAATTGAAGAGCCTTCTTCTCATCAACAGTAGAGGAAGATGTTGAAGAAACTGAATAACCGTAGTCTACAACTATCCACACATCAAAACCTAAGGAAGATAAATAAGCCTCCATCCTTAGTTTCCAAAGAAAAAAATTGGTTCCTTCAAACTGAGGTGCTCTAGGTATAGGATACATTTTCATTTGTGAATAATTGTTTGTAACTGCTTCTCCATCATTCTCTATATTTGGTTCAAGTAGCATTTGTTGTTTAGTACTCTACCGAGCATTCCTTTTTCCTTTATTTTTTTTTCTTTTTGCCATTGTACTCCACCACCAAGATCAACCCAAGTTGATTAAACTTTTGTAGGGAAACGTGCTGCTCTAATA
>VDFB02281492.1:31179625-31244475 GCA_007258455.2 Sequoia sempervirens | reverse complement strand
ATGGCCATATCTCCCTCGTTTCTTAACAAAATTTAAATTTTTTAAATGATCTAGAAAGCTAAGAGGATGAGGAACAAAACCTAGATAATCGTTTGAGATAATTTGTTAAATTTATAAATCTAGAAATGAATGCTTAAAATGGGAATAAATAACATTTTCATAGGAATACAACTTAAAATTGAACTTATTTGATGTTTGGGAAACATTAATGCATTTTAAACTTAATTCTAAAGTCATGAATTAAATGTATGTCAATTAATTTTATAAATGACTTGATATTTGTTAAAGTTCAATTATTCATTTTGCAGGGAACTCAAGTGACTGTTAACGAGACTATTTTTTGACATCACCCATGTGAAGAGATTAATCTAATACCATTGATTTTGGAGGATGAATCTTTACCATTCATCATTTGTAATTGATTTTATGAGGCCTTATGTTCTGTAAAAGGCATAATGTTGTCTTATTTTCATTAAGTTCAAAATTTGTGGATGTCGGAAGAGAAAAAAATTCTCTAAGTTTTGTTCTTTTTTCCTATTTTTTGAATCATTCTAGACTAAAAAATTCTATGCACATAGAATTTACTCAATATCAAAGCCAATTTTATAGCTACCTATCTCATGTATCTTTTGTAATTGGTTTTGTTAGTTTAGCCGAACAAGGTTGTATGTTGTGCCGTTTAAGGGTGCATACAAAATCTACTTGGTGTCCAAACTAAAATCTGCTTCTTTAAAAGCTTGCATCATTTTATACCTAGCTATGAAGCAATCTAGTGAAGTATAAAGTGGTTTGCTTTGATTTGATTAACTCTTGGGGAATGCATAGAGAATAATTGGGAGAAATTTTATTTTTTAGTATTTTTTTATGCTTTATTTTAGATTAGATATTTAAATTTCTAAAAATGTTGCAAAAAAATAGATGAATGAATGAAAATTTATTAAAAATATTTTATTTTCTATGAAATTGTTGAATTCTTAATTCTAAATCTACTTAAGTGATAGCAAAGTTATTTGAAATTCCTAAAATATTGTTGCAAATCTTTTGATTTCATGAAGTTATAAATCTAGGGATTAAAGTGTTCTGAAATAAACAAATATATTCGGATTAAAGATATTTTAACACAAATTAAAGGTTGATTTTGTGAAATTAACAATTATCTTCAGAATCTAACCATTTTTTTTAATATCTAGTGCATAAGTCCCTTTATAAAAATAGCTTCACAACGAACACTGAGTAAAACTTGCATAGTCAAGATCTGACTAACGGAGCCTTGGGATTATTAAATTCTATATTAGAATTTGATTTTCTTTCAAGAAAGGTAAAGTTCTTTATGAATTTTTTCTGTGTTATGTGTGACTAACATCCACATCAACAAGGAAGCCATTCCTTCCTTCTCAAACTCGATTCTTGAAAGGATCCAAAGGAAGTTGGTGGGATGGAAAGGCTACATTCTCAACCATGCTGGAAAAATGCAGCTTTTGTCTACTACCCTCCAAGGGATCCTTGTTTACTTCCTCTCCATATTCAAGATCCCTAGAAATATCACTGAGAAGTAAGAAAAAATTCAAAGGAATTTCCTATGGTTGGGGACTGAGGAAAAGAAAAAGTTTTCTTTGGTTAGCTGGGACAAAGTATGCAAGCCTAAACCTTGTGGTGGGCTTGGGATCAAGAATATCCTTAGCACTAATAAGGCTTTGATTGATAAGGTAGGTTGTGACCAATTGAGGAATAAAAGGGATTGGTGCAAGATTATGAATGTTAAGTATCTTGACAATAGACCTTTGATTAATTACCTCTCTAATGATCATCCCTTGGGTTCTTTGGCTTGGAAGAAAATTTGTAGATTGCAAAGGTTGCTCATGTTTGGGATGAAATGGAAGGTTGGGAATGGTAATAGTATCAAATTCTAGGAAGACTCTTGGTTGTTAGACACCCCCTGACACACTCTAATTTTAGGAAATTTATGAGGTCAGCACAACTCTTCTTCAACTTATACATTAGAGATTACCTTCTCGGCCAACATGGGTCTAGGAGGTAGAAATATCTAGTCCTTTTCTACCCTTTGTCTCCTAAGTTGTTAACTTTGACTAATTCTCTACAAGACTTTCTCTCCCTAACCAAATTATCGTTAACCAACATGGAGGATGATTTCTACTGGACTAATGATCAATAGGGTAATATTTCTATTAAATTGACTTAGAATCTACTATCAGACCAGGGTGTTGAACACAAACCCTGGAAATAGGTTTGGAATAGACACGTGATTCTAAAAATAAATTTTTTTTGGTGGACAACCTACCACAACAGGATCCTTAGGATAATCTGAGGAAAAGGGTATTACAGATCCCTAACAGGTGTTTGTTATGAAAATTCAATGAAGAGTCTTTGGATAACTTACTTTTGCATTGCCCATTTGATGCTTATGTGTGAGAGTTGGCTTTGGAATGGTTGGGCACTCATTAGACTATGAGCAAGGACATTAAATCCTTTATTTTGGGTTGGTCTAGGCCCTTCCTTCACCCCTTACCTCGTGGTATCTAGAACTAGGTTCCCCCCATTATCTATTGGTGCTTATGGAAAGAGAGGAACAAGATATTTGGGAATATTGAGATGAGCCCTAAGGAGATTTTTGGTATAGGGTTAAGGCTAATTTCTGAAAACATTTTGATTTTAAAGGGGAAAATCTTGGACAAAGCTCTTGCTGAGTGGGAAATTAAAATGGCTAAAGCTTGGCATCAGAATCTAGAGGCTAATTCCTATGACAACTCTAGGGCCCAACCTAGATGGGACACATTTTGGAAACCCCTAGACCGTGGCTAGCATAAACTCAATTTTGATGGTGCTACCAAAGGCAACCTAGGCAAGGCAAGCATAGCTGCAGGGGTAAATTTGTTGCTGGTTACTTGGGGGAATAGGGATTTAGTCCTCCATGATTGCAAAAGAAAGGGTGCTGCTAAAGGGAATCCAGTTAGCTATCACTATGGGGATAAATAATTTGCATATTGAAGGGGATTCTAAGTCTATTACTGATGTTGTTAATCTAGGCAGATTACTGGGATGGAATACTAGGGACATATTGTTAGATATAAAGCATTTGGTGTCTAAGCTAAAATTGAAGATTGCTACCCACATTTATTGGTAGCGTAATCAAGTTGTTGATGCTTTGGCTAATCTTGGTTCCCATTGGAGAGATTCTAAGTGTTGGAGAAATATGGGGAACCTACCACCGGGTATACAAGGTTTAATCCTTAAGGAGCAGGGAACATGTATTTTTCATGATCATACCTAATTATGTGATTGATATAGCCTTCTGGAGGTCCACATCCTTCTCTATTGGATGATGTGGATGGAGTTGATTGCTGAGGTATCAAACATGTGGAAAATTTTGAATAAAGGGGTGGAGATCAAAATTAAAGAGCTAATTATGAGGAGTAATGGGAAGTACATTGGGGTAATATCCAAGTTGGGTCAGGCCTTACACAATATTTTTTGGGGTCTTGTCTCAACATTCACATATCCTTGCATATTTTTAAATTTAAATTTGATGTGAAATAATTATGATGTGAAGCTTTTGATTTTTCCTATCAACTTAGCTAAAAAGCTTCTATTGATAAAAGGCAAGACTTTAGAGAAATCTAAATTTGGCACCACATCCAACCTTCATTGATACTTGTGCAAAGACAACATGGAAGGAAAACCTTTCAATTTCATCATCTTATGCAAGCATGGTCATAATTGTTTAAAGATTTTCATTAATGAGAAAGTGGATATTGCCTTTTAGGATTTAACTCTTCAAGCTTGTGTCCTATACACAGTCTTGATTTCTCAAGGAATTCTTGTTTGGTTTAAGAATTATAATGTTTGGGAGACCTCTCACTTTGTCAAAAATTCTAACCTTTTTCTCTCACAGGTTTCCTAGTTTTTCAATGTGTAGAGTGGTGATATGGATGGTGATAGGGTGAGGATGGAGCTAGACAATTGTGGGGAATTTTGCAAGGACCCACTGGTTTGGCACATTTGTGTTGAAGGTGGGTTGGCGCCTTTAATGGAAAACTTGGTGGGTCATGATCCAAATTTTTCTGCATAATTTGTGAGTTCCTGGAAAGAAAGAAGGGTTACCATGTGTGGTATCTCCTTCAAGGTGAACAAGGAGGTGATTGCTCAAGTGAAGGGGCTATCATGTACCAGGAAGAAGTACCCTAAGCACACCAAGGCTCAAGACAATGAAAGCCTTAATTCCTTCTTTGTGGGTAATGAAAAACATATTTTCTCTTAGTCTAGCTTTGAAAGAGAAGCTCTCCCCTGGCCATGGGACCAGGTCTATCTCGCTCTTATGAAGTATGTCGCCTTAGAGGGTAGATATAAAGCTTACTATTTCTATCATTTTCCTCTTTTGAACCACCTTTTCCATAAAATATTGTTGAGCTTCCTATTTTTTGTACACACTAACTTGGAAAGCTCTGTTGAGAAGTGAGTTGAATTTTCTATCCAAAACCATGAGGATTCTCCTCCCCTACCACTCAACCAAGGCCTCATCTTGAGGCTTTATCATTTTCATCCCATGCTCTACCCACCCAAACCCATTTCCATTGTCCAAATTAAGTAAATTGAACCCCCTATTCAAACCAATATATCCCCAACTGAGTCTAAGGGTCCTAAAAGAAAAATCTCTCTGGTGAATTTCAAAACCCCTAAGCCTAAACCGACTGCCAAAAAGTAAAAGGGGAGTGTGGGAATTTCCCAATCTAATGTTGTGGCTGGTCTTTGCAAGCTCATGTCTGGCCCTGCCAAGACTAACAACAAACCTACTACTAAGAGGAAAGTCAAAGATGAGGGGAAGGTTTTGTGGAGCTACCAACCATTGACAGAATAGGGAAGAATGTGGTGGGAAGAGATTCCAAGGGGGATACTATGGTGGCTGGTACGGTGGAGACTAGGGTTGAAATTATCAACATTAGGAGATCTGGTAGGTTTGGTGAAAAATAACAAGAAAGTGAAAATTAATGAAATTTCTACTGATGAGTGGTCTGACAGCAAAGGTAATAGGAATGAGGAAGAGTCTGGGGAAGAGGTGGTAGAGTTTGTTGAAGCGCCTAGCCACTTTTTTTATTTCAAAAAAAATGCTTAAGGAGAACTCGGCTTTTTAGTCCTCTAACCCTTAGGATGTGGAGCGTGCAGACATTGCAAAGACTGTGAATAAAGGGGAGGATCATCGTATGTTGTTAGAGCGGATGGAGAAGTTAGAGAAGAATTTTAGTGCCTTGACCCAGTTCAGTATCAAGTTGGTCCACTGTGTGACTAGTGTTAGAGTAAAGGTTTTAACTTAATTATATTAATTAAGTTACCTTTATTCCTCTCTTAAGATTTCACTTTAGTTTGCATATTGTGACATTTAATAATTATATTAATTATTAAATGTCTACCTATTAGGGTTTCTTTATGGTTGCACAATCTTCTTTTATAAGGATTGATCATTGTATTTTATCCCTCTCTCTGATTAATACATTTTCAGCTTTCAGAGCACTCTTGCCCTTTGTCTGGAATGTCTTCTTTCTATGACAGGTTATTTGCATGCAGGTGATCTTCGGGGTCTGTGAGGTTGGCTTTCTCAACATCAACATGGTATCAAAGCTCCAGATTTGTGGCTGCCTGTTCTTTTTTTTTAAGATACCAGCTTACAGAGTTTTCTTCAGTACAAGGGTTTAAAGCCATTTTTTATTTTTCACTTTAGAAATCTAGCTTCCACTCAGTTGTAGGACAAACGATTTATGGGTTTTGTAGCCAGGATCGAAATCTAAACTGGGCATTTTAGATTTTTGATATCTTTTATAAATTTGGAGAAAATTATAGTACAAAAATTGGTGCGCATTATTTTTTCTATTGGTTAAAGGTTAAAAAAACTTGTTTTTTATCTTTTGCTTGCTGAATCAAAAAACAATTTCTGGGTTTTGTAGCCAGGGTCGAAATCCGATCTGGGTATCTTTTCATTTTTTTGATTTATTTCACAGATCTAAATAAAACTGCTCCACAAAAATTGTTGCTGGTCATTTTTTTCTCCTAGCTAAAAGTTTAAAATTTTTATTTCTTCATCTTCTACTTGCTGGATCAAAAAACAATTTCTGGGTTTTATTTTCAACTTCAAAAAATTTCTAGGTTTCTATTTTTGTCTACTCATTATAAACAGATTTTTCAAAAATCAAATTTGAGGTCCTTTTAATCATGGAGGTAGATGTGAACATTGGTTTGTGCATGCACTCAGTTTGCATTTTCTCATTTGCATAGGATGCTTTGGTTTTGGCTATTCTTCATGTATTTCTAGCTTGTGTCTTTTTATGACATTATGATCATCTTCTGTAAGAAATATTTTATGTAAACACACTAAAATAAAGTGTCACACTATTGTGCATGTTTTTTGGGGATTTTGCACATAAGGTTGTGCCATATTTTGTACTCGCATTGTATTATAAAGTGTCATGGGGGGGTTGTGTAGTGCCTTTGTTTTTGCCATCACACCTTTGTTCGGTGAGTGTTCCTCCACGATGATAGTGGATATATATGATTCCAACCTCATGCATGTGTGCTTTGTTTTGCACACCACTTTTTTACTTGTAGGTGCTTTCTTGTGCACTTTCAGATGTTGTTTCTTCTCCTTCATGCACTACAGGGTGTTACACAACATTTCAGTGGATCTGTCAGGCTCTCCTAGTTAACATTATGGGGGGTATTATATTGTTTGTGCTAATGCTTCCTTGGTTTCGCCTTGGAAGGAATCTTCCATTCTCAGTTGATCAGTGTTTTTTAGACTATGGGTACTTGTTCCATTTGTATCTTTGTTCCAGGTGTTTACCTTTATTTTCCATCTGATTCGAGTAGTGTTGTTTGGGGCACTCATGCAGATTGTTGTCTTCTTGATCCTAATCATCCTATCTTCAAAGGAGGTTCTTTAGCACCATAGCAGTCATGTCTTGACAGTTGTTTGTAGCTTCTTCCTACTTCAGTGATGTTCTTCATGTCTTTCATCTCTTTTTGGAGTAGAGTTTTTCCCATGAGGTTTTCTCTATTTCTCCACTTTATACAGATTTGGTTGTATTCGGGTACCTGATCAGGCCTAGTTGTTAGGACCCAATTTTACTTTCATGCATTATAGTTACCTTTGCTTTCTTGCACATGTTTGTAGCTGCACTTTTGCTTATCTTAAGGGGGTGTTAGAGTAAAGGTTTTAACTTAATTATATTAATTAAGTTACCTTTATTCCTCTCTTAAGATTTCACTTTAGTTTGCATATTGTGACATTTAATAATTATATTAATTATTAAATGTCTACCTATTAGGGTTTCTTTAGGGTTGCACAATCTCTTTTTATAAGGATTGATCATTGTATTTTATCCCTCTCTCTGATTAATACATTTTCAGCTTTAAGAGCACTCTTGCCTTTTGTCTGGAATGTCTTCTTTCTATGACAGGTTATTTGCATGCAAGTGATCTTCGGGGTCTGTGAGGTTGGCTTTCTCAACTTCAACAACTAGCACCTTATTTATTGTTCTTAAGGATGATATGGATAAGAAGGCTACAGAAGAAGGCCCTAAATGGGTTGGGGAGGACATTGTTAACCTCCTCTCTCAAAATTGGGAGAATGTCAATTAGTTTGCTGCTACTTTGTCTACGAGGTGTTCTTGTCGGCTATTAGTCTACTATTTCTACTTTTTTTTTGGTTAGTGTTTTCTATTTTTTTGACTTGATCTTTTTTGGCCCTTGAGGCTCATCGTGTAAAGTGTACAACACCCTATAAATTCTACTTCTCTTATCAAAAACATCCACATCAACACTAGGTTCAATTTGTTCTTATACTTGTATGTCACCTTGGTCATCAATAATTTCCATGGGTTGTTCTTGACTAGATGTTCCTTCATTCACTTCTCTTTTCTTCTCTCCTTTTTGATCATAATTCATCTTCTTAGTCCTTTGATTCCCCATCACAAATTGCACTCAAATTTGAATTCACCTGCATACAAATGTACACACATGCTTTCAATGAATGTAGTTAATATTGCATAAATAGAACACTAAATATTATTCATTTGTTAAGGCCGAAGTTAAAGAAAACAAAGGAAATTATAACATTTGTTTTCAAAATCATAATGATCTTGTATAAATACTATAAGCACTCTATAACCTCAAGCATCATCTAAAATTCATATATAGGGAAAATTCATGTGTACAAAACATGTAAAAAATAATTAACATGAGCCACACATTGGATTATTGTCTAGTATGTTTGTGTTGACATAAAAAAAAAATACAAACATTTAAATAAAAATAAATAAAAGATAAACAAAATGGGTCTTAACTAATGATATTGAAAGAATTTAAGTCCCCAAGAAGATTACAACCATATTATTATCATACTCAAATTTTGAATTTGTTTGAACTTGAATATTAGGGTCCTAGATTACTTATGTTACATTTCTCTAGTGATATATAGGATGGTAAGTTTCATCAATTAAAATTTCTTTAAATACATAAATTACAAATATATCATGAGCATATTTGGTATATATCACTTGAAAATATGTAGTATGTAACTAGATGTACACTAGATCATTTTATCACTTACTATCACCACTAAATGCATCAATATGTGGATCTTTTTAATAAAATGAACTTACTATAAAACATAGAAAGAGAGGCATCATACTCAATATACCTAAATGTGTAGATCAGTAGCTCATATTATAAATTTGACAAGACATTCAATCTCATAATTTTCAATATCACATGTGATAAGGAAATCCAATTAGATCATCATTAAAAAGATGTGTCAAAAAGATCCTAGAACTACAAAAATAGTTTAGAGATAAAGAAGGGGTAAATTAAATGACACATGTATCACAACCCTTTATGTATTCAAAGAAGGGGTATTGTTACATGTATCACGTACATCAACCCTTAAAATGAATTCAAAGAAGATAGTCCATTATTTAGCATTAGATTTAGATAGCATATTAGATCAGAAAAAATGTGTTCAAAAGAAATATAAACTAGATCTAATATCTTGAAAATCACATGATGAAGCATCTATCAATAAGGAACTCTAGAGGATACAAGAAAATGGGAATCTAAACTTACACAAGTAGTTCAAGAATGTATAATGTAGGGTATGTGAAATTTTTTATGAATAAAACTTGGCTAAAAAAGGAAATTTGGGTTAAACCTTACTTTTGGAGGAAGATAGTACACACACAATAAAAGGATAGCGAGTAGAAGATTTTTATTGGTTATAGGGCATGAAGAAGTTAGAAAAGCATGCAAGTATGGATTTTCAAGAAGTGGACTTGATCTCCAAGTATAATTTACATAATCAATTCAAGTGAACCTAAGATGTGCCAACCTAATGCAAGAGCATGGGAAAAATTGGAGACACATAAGGTTTGGAAAGATCTAGTCAATTTTTTATGATAAAATATAGATGGACAAGGTAGTCACATGTGAAGGAGAGGATCCATAGAAAGGCATCAACATAATTTTCAATCAAATCCAATTGAGTGAGTGGGCATGGGAATAAAAGAGAATGCAATAATATCCTCAACAAAGAGAAATGAGGAAGGAGAATGGGACACATAAGTGCTACAAGAACTATTGGAACCTAAGAAAGTTCATTAACATAGAGGAAGCTATACCTAAAGAAGGTACAAAGGTGTCCACAAAATACATCAAATAAAAAAAGGTATATATAAGTGAAGTGTCCAAACCCTAGTAAAGGATGTTGGAAAAAGGAAGGAGTAAGGATGGAGAAGAAGGTCAAAGGGGAGAAAACACCATAGCCTAATAACCCTAGTTCTCAATTGTATTCAAATGAAAAATAGCGAAAAAATAACTTTAAATGCACCCATGAAAAGAGTGAAATAATCAATTATAAGTTGAAGATCAATGTACCTTCAAAAATATCTCTTCTTTTGTCAAAATATGTCTTATTTTGTCGAAATATGTCTTCTTTTGTTGAAAAATATCTTCTTTTGTTGAAATACGTCCTCTCTTTTTTTCAAAATAAGTCTTCTTTTGTTGAAATAAGTCTTCCTTTGTCAAAATAAGTATTCCTTTGTATTTTCCTGAATTTCCTTGAATTGACATTTATATATATATATATATATATGGATGGCTTTCGGCCTAACATATTTTGGTCGACCACCTATTGGATGAGCATGTTTTGGTCGAGAGGTTTTCAACCAAAACTTGCTTGACTGAAAATATCTAGTTGGCATCCTACTTGGCAACCAACTCAACTTTTTTCAAAGCTTTTTGAAACTTTCAACTTCAATAGAGTATTTCTTCAGTCAAAATGATTTTTTTTTTTAAATATTCTTTTGTAGATCTCAGAGTGATGAATCCAAATATGTAATTTTTTTAATATTTTGATTAGTTTTAATATATTTTATTTTTAAAATAATGGAAGTAGGTTGTTAAAGTTAAAAAAGAGGTTGATTAGAAATTTAAAAAATAGTAAAACATATTAGAATTTTTTGAAAAATATATGATGCACTAGAGCAGAGAGTCCTCTTCAAAAGGGTATAATTTGTTTTTGAAAATCATTAAAAAAATAGACAATAATTGATGTCAAATAAAAACTGTCAAATTCTAACAAGTTTGACTTTAAAATTCTATTACAAGAAAAATATACATCAAAATTTGATTTTTTTCCATGCACTAGATATTGAAGTTACCTATTTGGAGAAAAAAAATTAGGGGAAAATGTAGGTTTTTTCAATTTGTTTCTTTACATCAACTAAACATCACGTTTTCCTAAAATTTTCAGCATTCCAAAATCTATTCTTAAATTGATAAAAAATAATGAAAACAATTTTTAAAAAATATGAAAAATTACAAGAATAAACTTCATCAAGAGTTCTACATTTCATTAGTTTACATCATTTTGAAATTCAAAACATAAAGACCACTTTTATGTGGTCAAAGTTCAAAATTTTTATTTTGTTGGTTGATTCCTTTATAAAGTGTGACACGGGTTTCTGCTTTTACCCAAGTACCTTCTCCTCCAACTTTTCTCATTTCATGTAGTCTTTTCATGCACTCCCTTTGTTTTTTTATTTTTTGCATCAAGTTGTTTGGGTGGTCCTCGCTTATTCCTTCCCATGGTTAATATCAATTGTTCCTAAATAAAAAAATATGAATATATGTTAATAAATATTGTAATTTAAAAAAAAATCATTTACTTAATAAAATTACTTAAACATATATGAAATTATAAAAAAAAAATGAAATTACATAAACACATATGAAATTACTTAAACATGTATGAAATCACTTTAAAATTTACTCTTCTTTGACATCTAAATGATAAATTACTTAATCAAGTTAACAAATTATCAATAAAATATGAAATATTCATCAAAATTGACAATAAAAAATGTTATACAAACAAAAAAACATTGAACAATTAGTTAGTTGTCACATTCCAATGCACTTAATCACATGAAGTCAAATAAACATGCATAGAAAGCGGGGCCTATTATAGTGGGACCTTCAACACAACTATCATGTGAATTTTTGGATGTTACGAATCTATTTAAACTAAACAAAATGTGTACGCATTATGTTTACATAAAATGTATGTGTTATGTCTCCATAACATGTACATGTTATTGGTCCCAAAACTTAAGTGTTTACACTTTTTCCTCCATTTAGTAACACCTATAGTGTCAAAAACATGTACGTGCTTTTAACTTAACAAAACACGTACCTACATTTAACTTAACAAAATGCATATGTTCTTTTAATTTTACAAAACACATATGTGCTTTTCTTAGTTCCAAGTTTGGAGGATGGATTTACCTTTACAAAACACATACACACTTTTAAATTAACAAAATATGTGCATTTTTTTCTTAGTTTTGGGTTTGAGCGATGGATTTACCTTTTCAAAACATGTACATGATTTTAAATTTACAAAAAACTTGTGTTTTTCTTAATTTTGGGCTTATCATTGATTTAACTTACCAAAGCCCTATGCACTTAACCCTAACACCTATACACTTAACCCTAAACTCTATACCCATACCCCTAAACCATAGATACCATATACAATCAACCCTAAACCATAAAGAGAGAGAGGTTCAATAGAGAGAGGTAGTTCTAGGGAACTAAATTCTATACCTTATAGCATCAACCCTAAACCTTATCCATCAACCTTAGGAACTAAAGACAATTGGTTAAAATCTTAACCATATAGTCAGCCCTATACCCTAAACCATCAACCCTAAACCCATAAACCATAGGCCCTACACCTTAAATAATGAATTTAGATATATTAAATGGAGAGAGGAGAGAGAGACATGGGAGAGAGATGGAGAGAGGTGAGATATAAAAAAGAGAGGCAAAGAAAGAGATATGTGAGATAGAGAGAAGAGAGATATACATAGGGATGGAGGGAGAGGTAGATTAGGAGGGATGAGGGGAGAGGTAGGAAGGGGAGATAGATAGAAATATGAGATAGAGAAATCTAGGTAGATAGTGGAGAGAGAGAGAGAGGTTAGATAGAGAGAGGTAGATCTAGAGGAGAGAAAGAAGTGAGATAGAGAATAATAGAGATGGGGAGGAGAGTGGTGAGGGGGATATGTGAGACTTAACCCTAAACTCTATACCCATAACTTGAAACACTACACCCTATACTATCAATGCCCTAAACCTTATCCCTCAACCCTAGGAACTAAATCCAATAGGTTAAACCCTTATAGTCAACCCTATACCCTATACCCTCAACCCTCAATCATATACCCTATACCCTTAACCCTAAACCTTATACCCTATACCTTTAACCCTAGGCCCTAAATCTTATAGGTTAAAACCTTAACCCTCAGCCCTATACCATATACCCTCTTGACCCTAAACCATGTCCCTCAAACTCAGGCCCTAAGGCCTATATAATAAATCCCCAACCATATACACTCAAACCTAAACCCTACATCATATACCCTCAACCCTAAACCCTTGTGTCAATCCTATGCATGCAATACACAGTCACCTTGGTTCCTCATACCCTAGTGTATAATATCGCATGCATTATTAAATTAATTTTTATCTACATTGTAGTTCAATTATTGCATTCCAAATACATGTAATCCCATCCCATCCCTTCTTTCTCATCGTCATCATTTTTCTCTTTCCTAATCATGGATTGTATGTGCACATTCATTCTCTATTTCTTCCATATGTCCCTACACTCAATGTATTAAGATGGTCACTTGGTCTTCATCTCCATCCAACTCATCTCATCATTGTATTTTCATCTTGAGTCTTGATTTGTTATTCTAATCATCTTCTCATCATTGCATTTTCATCTTAAGTGTTTAAATTTTTTATTCTAAGCATCTTATCATCATTGTATTTTTGTTTAAATTGTTTATGTTTTTTATTCAAAGCATCTTATCATCATTGATTTTTTATCTGAAGTATTAAGATTTGTTATTCTAAGCATCTTATCATCATTTCATTTTCATCTTAAGTGTTTATGTTTGTTATTTTAATCATCTTATCATCATTACCTTTTTCATCTTAAGTGTTTATATTTTTTATTCTAAGAATCTTATAATCTTACGTTTTTTATTACATTTCATATCCACAACATACATATACAATCTACATTAAATACATTCTAGATTCATTTTAAACCATATCCATATCTACATTAACATTCACTTGCATTTGTCATAAATCACATACACCAGTACAAACATCATTATTAGTACATTGATATCATAATCATCATTAATCTAATCCATCCATTACTAATCATCATATAGTTGATCTCCTCAACCTCCTTGATCTAGCTAATCTAGATGTCCCAGCCCTCAAGTGATCTATATAGCTTTCCAAAACATGTACATGTTTTTAACTTAACAAAAAATGTATGTGTTTTTCTTAGTTTTGGGATTACAATGGATTTAACTTACCAAATCCCTATGCACTTAACCCTAACACCTATACACTTAACCCTAAAATCTATACCCATAACCCTAGATACCCTATCCCTCAACCCTGAACCCTACACTTAGCCCTAGGCCATAAATCCTATACACTCTACCCTAGACATTATACCTTCAACCCTAAAATGTATACCCATAACGTATAACCCTATACCGTTAGTTCCCTGAACCTTATCTCTCAATGCTAAGAACTAAATCCAATAGGTTAAACCCTTAACCATATACTCAACCCTAAAACCTATACCCTCAACCCTAAAACCTATAACCTATACCCTCAACCCTAAACCCTATCTCTCAACCCTAGGCCTTAAAGCCTATAGGCTAAACCCTCAATTCATAACCCTATACTATATACCCTCTTGACCCTAAACTATTTCCCTCAACCTTAGAATCTAAGGCCTATATAATAAACCCTCAACCATATACATTCAACCCTAAACCCTATACCATAAATCCTCAACCCTAAACCATATCCCTCAATCCTAGACCCTAAAGCCTAGGGGATGAACCATTAACCCAATACACTCAATCATAAATTATATACCCTCAACCCTATACATTATATATCATATACCCTCAACTCTAAACCCTACACTCAGCCCTAAGTCATAAAATATATACACTCTACCCTAAACTTCATACCTTCAACTCTCAAGGCTCTACCCTCAAACCTAAACCTTATAACTCAATATTATACTCTCAACCCTAAACCCTAAACCCTATATCATCAACTATAAACCCTACACCCTATGGCCTAAACCCTAATACATAAACCTTATACCCTATATATTAAACCCTAAAACCCAACATTAATAATTTAGCACTAAAACCTACATAATTAAATTTAATCCCTAAACTCCAACTCTCAACTCTCCATCATAAACCATAAATAACATGATGCTTAGAGATCTATAGAGAGAGTTAGATACTGAGGTGTAGGGAGAGAGAACTGGATAGTTAGATTCAAGAACATGATGCTTTTAGTGCAGGCCAAAAAACGCCTGCCTTTGGCATAATGCCAATATATTATACAAGTTCTATAAGGATAACTATAAAATATAGTGAGTAGATCAAGATCTAGATATATATCATGTTTATCAATTCATTATAATAAAAAAAACTATCTATGGATTCTTATTGAAGGTCATCCTTATGGTTTACTAAAGGGAAACCACTTAAGAGTACAAATTTACTCCAAACGATCTTACTATGAAAGGGGAATCATTATTATTATTACATAAGTGGACAACCTAACTCTATAATAGAACTATTAGTCTTAAAATCCTCCTATTACAAAAATGAAAGTTAATTGAATGCATACTTATAATACATATATTAATTGATTACTATCCTATTTGATTTAAGATTTAATGTTGGCATATATATTATTGAAGTGAGAAAGTGTAGTGTCGTAAATTGTCACCCTTGAAAATTTCACACTATGTTTCACTCCCTCTAAATTATTGAGCCTAATTGACCCTCTAATTTCTTAAATTATGCATTTTGAGGCCTATTTTTTCCTTTTTTTCCAAATTGCAAGCATAGAACAAATGCATTTATTTAATGTTTTTCCCTTGACACCTAAATCCTTATAAAATAGGGTCTGGACTAGGATGCCCTTGGGTGGCTCTATCCCCCTATTTTTTTGGGCTCAAATTTTGAATATGTCAATGTTGGCATTTTAACATTTCAAATTTAGGTTTCCAATGTCAGCTATTGGGATCTAATTTTAAGGAAATCAACACAAATCATATAAATACCTAGTTATTGCATCATTTGAAATATATCTAGAAAAAATTGGAAAAATTATGATCAAGCATTATCAAGAGCATTATCAAGCAAGTCAAGAGAAACATTTTAGTGATTTATTGTAGAAATTCAAGATCCAAACATCATGTCAAATCCCATGTGATTTTATGCATGTTCATGTTATCATTTTTTGTGAAGGCTAACCAATTTTGTAGGTATCCATGGAATTCAAGAAATCTAAGCAATATGAGAAAGAAAGATCCAAGGCCTTGGGGTGATGTGCATGAATTTAGTCCTTTAAAGAAGACATTGAAGGTTGGTGAGTTGCAATACTTTGTTGGTTTTTCATTCCTTCCTATCATTTATCATTTCTATCATTGACATTTCCATTGTGGAAGTGGAAACACTAACACGAGGTTTGACTAAGGAAAGCCCCTAAATGGCACAACATTTCTTCTCTCTTTCAATGTGAATATTTCAAGTTTGGATAGGATTGAAGGAAGTTTGAAGATCATTTATCCATTATTGCATTCAAAGCCCTAAACCTTTTCAAATCACAAAAACTCACCAACAATATTATCTTATAGTGATTAAAGAAGTTTGCGGAAACGAGAGTCTCAGATCTGACATCAAAGCACCACAAAAATAGATCTGAGACACCCATATAAGGATAAAGATTCCCTTGGGTAACTATGTCCTCATATTCAAACTGACACCAAACTTTCAGCATAGGTACACAACACTCAACTCTTCTTGGATCTTCCTGTAAATCTTTGTTACAGCCAGTCAATTGTCAGGATCTTGCAATTTTCATATTAGGGCATATAGTCTAATTAGGTTAATCAAGGAAAATTAATTCCCATCCATTCCAAGACTCAAAAAGATGCAAATCTAGGTCTAATTGGCTCACCTTCATGGTTGAAATTTAATCTAATCACCTTGTTGTTTTCCATCTTAATGAAGAACTATAAAAAGTCCACGCACACATTCCAATTAATCCTAGTTTTTATACATTAAATCTATGCTTCCTTTTTTTATTTATTTCATTTTTACCAATCCAATTCCAAACCATTCATCCAATTTTGTGCAAGACTATGATGTTCAGAATGATGAGATGAATGTTGATAAAAAGTTTGATGACAAGAGTGATGAGGAGGATGGTTTACAAGATAAGGTCACTTGCATAGATGTTCAACCTCGTAAGGGCCCAGCCATTTTGTTACCTGACATTGTTTTTACCCATATTGACATATCCATACATGCACCTAATGGTCATGTTTATATTATAAAATATATTAATGAGAAGACTACAATTGAGATACTCATTGAACATGTGTGTGTAGAGAATATGATCACTAAGGAATTTTTGTTTGTGCATGAACTTTATTAATATTCTTATGAACAACTGAAAGCATGGTTGAAAACTCATGATGGTTTTTCTTTCCCTATGATAGGTTTGATCACTCTTCCTCTTAAAGTTGGACCAAAACAATTAGATGTATCATTCTCCATCATCCCTACATCAGACCAATTCGATGTGAAGCTAGGCTACCCATGGCTATGCTCCATGAATTTTGTTGGCGTTTAAATTCGCATCTCTAGAATGCGTATTTCAAATGGACAGCTATACACAGATAAACTGCTCTTCAAATTAGGAAGGGAACCTCCCTCTTGCTGATGGTGTTTGAAAGAAAGTAAACTAAAAACTAAGTTGCCTATATTTTTTATCAGCTTAGAGCACAAGGTTTATTAAATACAAACACTGCAGCTGAGATTTTCCGTTTTAAGAACTTCAACTACAACTAACTTAAACTAAAAACATTTCTAACTTCTCAAGTAAAACGCAGAGTAGTAGAAACTAGAAATGAACAAGGTTGATTTCTAACAAAATACTTCAATAAACTCTTTCTCAACAAACATCTACACACTTCAATGTAAATTGAAATCAAGATCATAAAAGTAGAACACAAGTAACGAAAATCTGAGATGTTATATCAAGGCAAAGGAGGCTCGTGATTTTATTACTCACACTTCTGGAACAAAAATTACTTCTAACATGCCTGGAACAAGAAATTGCAGCTAAAGAGGCTTGCAATCTTATTCTTAAACAATACAAACAATAATTACAATAACTTCTTGTTGGCTAAAAGAGACTCAACAATTGGCTATCATAAAACAATTGAACAACACTTGAGTAACAAATAGAAGGCACAATAGGCTCAGCATTTTGTTATCACTAGCATGGTTCTAACACAAAGTGAACTAACACTGAATAACAGCTTGTTGGCTAAAAGAGACTTAGCAATTTGCTATCACAATAATCGTTCAAGAAACTAATGAGCAAAGGCTCTTATTTATAGGCAAGCAGAGGAGTAGGGAACCCTAAAATCTCCTTGCTTTCACAATCTAGGGCTTGCTCAGCAAGCAAGCTTTATTTCTAAATCTAGAAAGAAGATAACATCTAACACCTAAAAAAGTAGAAAAAGTGGGAAACGCCAACTATTACATTTATCTTCTTTCTCTTCTCAAAGAATGGATAAGAATTTGTTCCAAGAATAGATAGAAAGTAGGAAGAAAGCTACTTTAAAGCTCAAATCACATCTGCTAAAAAGTAGGAAACTATGTTCTCGTTCAGTGCACCTATGCCATCAATAGCAAAACATCGCTTTTCTAGAAAATCTTCGACCTCATTGGCCGCTTTCTAAAACTTTGCTGACATCATCAAAGTGTGACTTGGCAGAGTCTTATGTTCTTCTTTCATTCACTTCAATACATTCTTCTTGTTGTATTTTTCCTTGTGCATTTCTCATATCCTTTCACATTCACCCTTTGAGATAGTAACACTTTCAGGCCATGGGGGAATGGAAAAACACTTCTCGAACATATCAGGCTTTAGACTGCAAATCAATCTACCATCAACTGATTGAATCTCCCTTGTAGCCAGGTTGTAATGCTTCATGCAAGCGATTACGAACTCAAGACTCTGAACTGATATAGGGATAGACGCTGCTGCAAGGAGTCCAAAATGTCCCAAGTTTCTAATTGAAGTGTTTCTTGCACTCTCCAAAGCATGTAGATCAAACACTAGCTTGATATAATGCAAGTTTGTCTCAGCTGTTTTGATGTAATCATGATAGAGAGCTGATTTGGTCTTGAAAACATTGGGAGTGTACTCCATTTCAGAAACCTTGAAGAATGACTGTAAAATCGCCTAGGTTCAGAAAAGTTTTGAGCAACTTACTATTTTTAGAATGCTGATTTTTCTACGTCTAATGGAAAAAATTTTGAAAAAAATTATGAGATATGGGTTTTGCTCAAAATTTCGTTGCAAGACAACCCAGATCGTCTGTTTTCAAATTTTTTGAATTTTGCCTAAAAAGCAGCAAACCCTAATTTCTTCAATTTTTCACGAAAAAAGTTGGCACCTAGGTTTTGTTCAGAATATGATTAGAAATGAACCCAGTTGATTAGATTTGCAAAACACTTATGGCTAATTGAAAAAGAAGCCAACCCTAGCATCTGAAATTTTCTTGAAAAAAGTTGTGATATGGGTTTTCTTCAGAAGACTGATTTGAGAGGACCCAGATGCTTGAAAACTAAATGCACTAAAGATTTCACTGACATGCAAATAAAAAGTAGCTACTACAACTTGATGAAGTTCTTGAAAAAATCTTTAGAAGAATGAAGGAAAAGGACCCAAATGGCTAAAAATTTGAAAACCTTGGCCTTCTCCTTGAAAAATTTGATCTTCTGGATGAAAAAGCAAGGATTTATGTTGCTAGTCTAAAAAATTTGATGAATAACCAGCAAACTGAGCTCTTGAATCTAGAAGAATTTCTTCAAACTTAATGCTCCAACTTTCTCCTTTGAATGCTACCTGCAAAAATAATGAAAATTACATTGAAGAGAGGTGTTAAATAGACATAGGGCTTGAATTAGGTTTTCTTTTTTTTTCTTTTTTTTTCAAAACACTTAAAATCTTAGCTCATTAAACTTGGACGCCTTCTTCCTCTTTGCAATTTTGAAATTTTGAAAATATTGGAAATTTCGCTAAGGCATGAGAAGTTGGGCGCCTTTCTTGGCTAGGGGCGCCCACTTCAAGCAGTGTTAGTCATTTTTTTTAATATTTTCATCTTTTCACCATTTTGACCCCCTACTTCGCCTTCGATTTCCGGCTTGCAGACTAATCTAATGAGCGAGCTAAAGGATTCATCGTGGAGCCTGACTGATTTTGAGAAGATTGTTTTGGAGGCGTCTTTGGCTAAAATCTTCATCTCAACCTTCAAATTCATGGGAGCCTTTCTTGTCCAGGGGCGCCCATTTTGTCCAGAGTTAGTCATTTTTCATGATCTTCAATTTCTTCATTAACTCCTCTTCTATAGATGATCTTATCGAATATGGTGGTTCGGGCATCAGATGGGCTAATAATTATGCTCGTTGTGAAGCTGAGGAAATATTGTCAAGGGTCTTCTAGGTGCTACTTCGCCAAACAATGAGTTTTGGAGCTTTAAAAGCTTGGGCGCCCTTCTTGGCTGGGGGCACCCAAGTTCACTATACTTAGTCATTTTTCATAAATTTTCACCTTGCTTCTGAATTCTAAAACTTCACTCTTGTTTCACCCTATGTTCAGCCTCTCATATCTGGCGACTGCAACCTCCGATTGACGTACTGAATATCTCGTTGGAGAGCTAGATCAACTGTGAAGAGATCATGTTAGAGCCACATTTGCAAATTCCTCTTTTTTTCCCCTTGAAATCTTGGGCACCTATTCTCTCCTAGGGCCCCAAAAACCTTCAGACTTAGCCATTTTTTATTTACATCCTTTAGAGTTTGAAACCTTCATTTTGTATATTCCACTTTGCTTTGAATCTACTGGAGATTGGGCAGTCAGATGATCTAACGGAGACGGGTGTGGTGAAGTTGACTAAATACGGAAGAGGTCAAGCACATTCACAAACCCTAACTGTTGAGTTAGATGCTTAAAAAAGATGGACGTCCTTCTTCACCAGGGGCGCTCAAAGTTCCCAGACCTAGAAAATTTTTGATGGTCTTCATGTTTTCCATTTTGACTTCTGTGTGAATCCTCCCTGTTTAGCCTCGAATCCCGGATGACTAGATAATTTGATGACTACATTGTTGGATTTGTTGCGAAGCTGGCAGAGAACTGAGCAACTTTGACTAGAAGCGTAAACTCTAATTTCAACTTTTAGTACCCTAAAAAGATGGGCACCTATTCTCACCTGGGGCACCCAAGTCAACCAGTGTTAGAAAATTTTCACATTTTTTCACTTTATTCTCCATTCTTCATGCTTTCTCACCAACTTGCCTTCTCTTGAATGCTTCGAATGTTGAATCTAACACCCTAGAGCCAACTAACCTCCATTGATGACCTTGGAGCTCCTATTATGCTTCTAAAAAGGCAGAATAGACCCACTAGGGCAAAACTGATTATTTTGAGATTTTGACTGGACGAGCCTGATATGGACGTATTTTGAGGTAATCAAAATCAGTTTGGACCCTAATGGACCAACTTTCTATTTTTATAAATTTTTGCCAATATCTGGTTCAAAAGAAATCCAGAAAAACCCAAAAAAAGTTACTATTTTTTGAAAATTTCTAAAAATAGCAGTTTTCCTAAAAAGTAGGGATGAAAAACTAAGATCTGGGTTTTGTAGATTAAGGTGCTCTGATCAGACCCAGATCATCATATTTTGAAAATTTTGTGTTTTAACCCCTCATGCAAGACATGCACACCTAAATTTTGACCTTTTGACTGATTTAACAAGACTTTTACTCATTTATTCAAAATGTCTAAGTGTAACAAAAAAATTTAATTTTGGGGTACAACATTGGCTCTATTTGGGGACCATGGTGGATACTTATAGAATAGGAGAACCATAGAATCTTTAGAGTTTGAGCTTAGACCAGTGCCTTGTCCATTGGGTATCGGAGTCAGCATCATTTCCTAATCACCTATTTGTGAGACTTCCCTTAGTCACCTAAAACCAGACTTCCTAGAAATCACCTAATAGTTGGACTTCCCTACTAATCACCTAAAACAAGACTCCTAATCACCTAAAACATGACAGGGCTGTTACAAAAAGGGGAAATAAAACATAACGAAAAAATCATAGAAAAGGGAAAAACATCACGAAAAACAAAGAAAAATATTTTACAAAGATTGTTCTTGAGAAAACTTACTCCACCCCCGAAGGGACAAAGTGCTTCAGGTATTTCCCATTGTGTGGTAGAGGTGTGAGACTTCCATCCAAGTGCAAGAGAATATAGGTGTTCTCTACTGCGTGCTCGTGAATCTTGAAAGGTCCTAGCCATAAGGAATCAAACTTGTCATGCATTCCCTTGGGCTCATGTCTCTTATCCCATAGGAGGACTTGATCTCCAACCTCGAAATCTTGTTGGTGAGATTTCTTGTCAAAAAATTTCTTCACTCGCTCCTAGTGCTGAGTGATTCTATCTACTACCTCCAACTTTTCTTCTTGGAGCTTTGTCTAGTACAAGATGCGCTTATAAATAGGATTTGTAAATTCTCCATCTTCTACTATGGTTGCCAGCAGCAAGGCGGGCAACTCTAACGTGATAGGTATCATTGCTTTTGTACCATACAGAAGGATAAAGGGTGAGGTACCAATGGCTCTCTTCGTAGTAATTTTTTCAGCCCAGAGAGCATCATAGAGTTTATTGTGCAAAGTTCATTGACTGGAATCAACCAACTTGCGAATGATTGTGACAATGTTCTTATTTGAAGATTCAGCTTGTCCATTACCCTGCGGTTAATAATCTGATGAATGAGATAGTGTAATGCAGTGGTCAAAACAAAACTCCATTAGCTCCTCAGACGAGAAACACGCTGCATTATCTATCAGAATTTTGTGAGGCACCCCAAAGCGCATGACAATGTTTTCTTTTAAGAACTCACACATGACCTCAGACATAGCTCACTTGGTGGGAATGGCCTCAACCCATTTAGTGAAATAATCAGTAGCTATAAGGACAAAAATATGCCCCTTACTGGATCGTGGGTTGATAGGACCAATAAAATCTAAACCTCATTGTTGAAATGGAGTGTCTATAACAACTGGCCTGAGAGGAGCGGCTGCTAACTTCGCCTTGCCAAAAAATTGCTGACACAACTGACATTTGTGTACCCACTCATATGCATCAGGAAACATAGTCGGCCAAAAGAACTATGCCCACAAAATTTTGAAAGTTGTCACCTTCGAAGAAAAGTGACCACCGCATGCTTGATTGTGAAAAGCTTCCAGCAAGCGTCGTTGTTGATCTTTGGTGACACAAAACAAAAATGTTCCATCAAGCCCTCGCTTGTAAAAAACATTGTTGATGATTACATAATTCTACACTTTCAGCTTTAGCATTCTTTTCTGTTGCTTGTTCAGGTGATTCAGACAATCACCATATGTCAGGTAATACCATATCTCAATAAACCATTCTCCTAAAGATTCAATTAATAAGACCATTGGAAGATCTTCCTTTTCTTCAAGTTCAATCTCAGGTATACCTTTGGCTTGAAGTTTCTTATCTCCATCTTCTACTATCAACTGACAAAGACCTCTCCTGTAGATGAGTTTGGTTGGCTTGATCTCCAAGTCATACTCTTGCACTTTCGCGACCTAGTTTCCTCTCTTTGAGCCCATCTCTTGTTAAGTTAGCACGCTTTTCACTGTTGGATCTGTGACATAGACAATGGTGTGAGTATTCAAGATATAAAATATGAAATTATTTATAGCTCGAACCACTGCATAGGCATTCTTTTCAATTTGAGAGTATCTTGATTCGCTGTACTTGAAACTACAGCTCATAAAATCTATTGGACATTCAGTTTCTTCATTTAACTTCTATGTCATAATGACAGACAGAGTATGTTCTAATGCATAACAATAAAGGATAAACTCCTTTTCAAAATCAGGATGGACTAGCACTGGAACTCGACTGATGGCTTCTTTTATTGCTGCAAATGCCTTCTTTCCTTCTTCCATCCACTTGAAAATTGTCTTCTTCTTCATCATAGCAAATATATCTTTAGTCAACTCAGAAAAATCTGGTACAAATCTTTGTATGAAATTTACCTTACCAAAGAAAGAGTGTACCCCTGTTCTACTTGTTGGAAGAGACAAACTTCAGATAGCTTCAACCCGGCTCGGGTCAATTTGAGTTCCCTCCTTGGAGATGATGTGGCCAAGCAACTTGCCTTCTATCACTGCGAAGATAGACTTTTTGGGATTTAGCAATATTTTGTGGTATCTGCATCTCTCGAAAACCTTCCCTAGATATGAAAAATGATCTACTTGTGTCTTCAAGAAAATAGTGAGGTCATCTAGATAGACAACAATTACTTTATTCTTCAAGTCTCCAAATGCCAAATCCATGGCTCTCTGAAATGTAGCACTGGTGTTGTTAAGGCCTAAGGGCATTCTTTCATATGAAAATTTACCCCATGGGGTTGTGAATGTCATCTTGAATTGATCTTCTTCAGTTACTACAATTTGATTGTAACCAGAAAAACTATCCAATAAGGACATCTCTGAATCGGTAACCGTCTGTAAAGTGTGCTCCATGATCGGAAAAAAATAATTATCTTTGAGCGATGATTGATTTAAGTTCCTGAAATCAACACAAATTCTGATTTCTCCATTCTTTTGGCGTACGTGAACTATATTCGACACCCAAGTGGAATGATGGATCGAAAAGATGATATTTGCATTCACCATCTTCTGGATTTCCGCGTAGATGGTATCTTGAATCCATAGATTGTAGTGTCTTTGCTTTTGCTTGAAGGGCTTTACTTCAGGTTGAAGAGGAATCATGTGAGACAATTCTCTTGGTGTAAAAAATTTCAAATCTTCATATGACCAGGCGAAGACATCTCGGTATTGCTTGAACAAAGAAATGAACCGCTCGCTTTCCTCTTGAGTACAACATGTACCCAAATTAACAAGTCGAGGCTTGTCAACTATTCTGATATTGATTTGTTGATATTTGGCAGAGATTCTTTCACTTGAGTTTCTCTAATCTTGTATGTATCTATCATGCCTGTCAAAAATATTCTCCAAGGAGACCAAGCCCTTGGGAATTTTATTTCCTTTCAACTGAATTATGCTTGAATCTAGTTCTTCTAGACTTTCTTTGTCTTGAGCAATATTTGGTGCATCTGGAGCTTCTGTTACTACTTCTCTATGTGTAAATGAACTACCTTCAAAGAAAATTTCTTTTAAATTATCTCCCATAACAAGAAACTCCTTGATGTGATCATCATCGTTAAAGACTTTCCAATTATCACAATTGTCAGGTACAGCTGGCCTGTATATTAACTCAATGGAAAATGCATTCTGACGGAAGTCAGAATGTGGCATGAAAAGTGAATCTGACACTGCGAGGGCATCTGCTCTGCTATTTTCTAGATGTGGAATGTACTTGATATCAAAAGCTTCAAACCAATCTATTGCATTCCACACCCTATTTCTATAATGTCGAAGATGATATGCTTTCACTCTAAATTGATCTCTGACTTGCTTAACAACAAGCTTTGCATCACCTTTGACCCTAAGATGTTTGATACCCATGTCCTTTGCATTTCTAAGACCTAGTAAAAGTGCCTCATATTTTGCCATGTTGTTCATACATTCAAATTGCAAGTGGTATGCAAAAGGATACAACTGTCCTTCAGGAGAACTTATCACAACTCCCACTCCCAAACCAACAGTGGAACAACTACCATAAAACTGCAAAGTCCACAACTTAGGATCTTCTGCTGAATTCTCTGCGGTGCACACAATCTCTTGACTTTCTTCAAGTATTTCTGATAGCATAGCATAAGTACCAAGACCCGTTTCTTGATATAGACCTTGAGCTTGAGGATCTTGAGACTTCATGATTGCAAATCGAGATTTGGGCTCTGGTTCCATCTTGAAAGTTCCATTCTTTAATGGAATGTTCACAGAAGACCAATCCATTTGAATCTCTCCACCGAGGTCCTTGCAAAAGCTTCTACTTAATAGCATCCCATAGCTCATTGGAATGTCACCTACCAGTATGGTTATCATGATTTTTTTTTTAGGATAGGCCACCAACATTACTTGAACATCTTTTAATTATCTGACTAACGACACCGACTTGGACTCCAGTGAGTAACATTTGTCCCTTGTCTTGGTGCACAAAATTCCTAGAGCGTTCATCACTTGCAGAGGCATGAGGTTGTCTGAGGCTTTGGAATCAATTATACAATTGCTCAATTTGTAACCCCCTATATACAGAGAAATATAGAAGGTCTTAGGCTTTTCTTCCTCTAGAACAGATGATTCGAGCAATGTGGGCTGCTTGACAGGTCCTTTCTTCACAAATTTGAGAAGTCGGTCCACTTGCTCTGGATGATCTTGGAGATACTCTAACTGAGAAATCTACACTTTGTTCTTCATCAAAGAATCTACAATATCAAAATTTGTTGAGGACGAGTCTTCAGCAACTGCTTTCACGTTCTCTTGAGAAGACTTAACATTTGAAGTAGAAACTACTTCTTTTCCTTTTTCTTTGTCTTTTGGTACCTTCAGTCTCTCTTCTTCTTCTTCTTCTCTCTGTGCCCTCAGATGTTTATCCCTCATGAACATAGGAGTCATGTGATTCTCAATATTTACTATGAGAGAGTACTAACGAATATCTTCTTCTTGATCTTCAAAATCGGGTTCACTTTCAAAGTAGCCCATTGCAGAGTCACCATCGAAGTTGTCCAATTGAGGTAAGACAACATTCAAACTTGGAGTTGGTATGAAACTTGGTGTAGGTGCAGCTTCGGCATATCCCATTATCTCGTTCATTCTGACATTTTCAGGGCAAGTGGTGTCGATATGTTCAGTGGAATCATGAAAAGAGAAAAACACAACATTTTGTGTATTGTCAACCGCTTGCCTTGGTGGAGGTGGCCCTCACGGCCTATAATTATTGTAAGGCTGAAAGTTATTTCTCCTTGACTGATATAGCTGTTGAGGTTGATAAGGCCATTGTGGTACTTGATATGACTGTGGTGTAGGAAAAGCAGTTGGTGGTTCAACTTGAGCAAGAGGCGTAGGCTGAAGTGGAAATTGCCTCTTGAGAATAGTTACTTCATTAGCAACCCTTTGAAGTAATAGATCAACAGAACTTTGAACCAAATTCCTAATAGCATCTCCTTTGATATTTCCTAAAGTGATCATGTTGTCTTCAATTTCTATGGCACCTTGTTGTGCGTCTTCCAGTTTTGTCTTATTGGCTGATCTCAAGATAAAGGCTATCTCTGATGGAAGTGTGTTGACAAAACTACTCAACAGGATCTCAGGTGATGGATTGAGTGTGTATGAGAGACAAGTGACCAGGCAATTAAACCTTGCCACGAACCCCCTCATTGGTTCATTGTCCTCCTTTTTTGAATTTGAGAGCTGAGCAAATAACTGGTGGCTATCTTTAGCTGGCTTGAACCTTGCAAGAAACTTTTCAGTCATAGTATTCCAGTTGGTTATACAACCCGGCTCCAAGTGGTTGAACCATTCGGTAGTAGCTCCCGCGAGAGTCTCAACAAAGAGATGTACAACAATACCTTCATGAGCTACACGCAAAACAACGCAAGCCATTGAAAAGGTTGAAAGATGATCATTAGGATGTTGACTTCCATCACCTTGGAATCATGGAAAGTGTTTCCTTGACCCCTTAGGCAATTCATGATTTTCTCCTAAGGCCAAAGGTTCGATATGATCACCCCAAGGTAGTGGGGGACATCTTCTCTGATTGCAATTATGGTCATTGTGCACGTTGTTATTATTGTCACCCATTGCTTTAGGTTCTACTTCCTCAAACATAGGTACAGTGTTGAACTCATGAACTATGTTGAATTTAGGAACTGTGTTGGATGACTCTCAAACTTGTGTAGGATGTGTCTGCAGAAGGAAAGGATCAAATTCTTCTTGGAAGAGTGGATTTGTTCTTGTTCTCCTCCTTGTATAGACTATGCACACTAGGATTGTCTAGTCCCACGTGGGTGGTGGCAAGACAGGCCTTCCGGCCGCAATATCGGCTTTCTCTTCCTCTTTGTCTAGATTAATAGCAGCATTTCTCCACTAAGTAGGGGTCTCCTTCTTCTCAAAGATGAAACTCCTTAGGCTGCTGATGATGTCTACTTGCTCTCCTTCAATTATCTGGAAATTCAGTTGAATAACTGGAGGTATAAAATTAAGTTGTTCAACTGGAGCAGTAGGATGCCAGATAGTCATACCCGTGACATAAAGCCTAAGCTTTCTTTGTTTTTTAATGCCTCGTGCCCCACGGTGGGCCCCAGAAAACTGTTGACATTTAAATTCTCACCTCTAGAATGCATATTTAAAACAGATAGCTATGCACAAATAAACTGCTCTTCAAATTAGGAGAGGAAGCTCCCTCTTGTTGATGGTGTTTGAAAGAAAGTAAACTAAGAACTAAGTTGCCTATCTTTTTGATCAGCTTAGAGCACAAGGTTTATTAAACACAAATTTCGCAGCTGAGATTTTTCATTTTAAGAACTTCAACTATGACTAACTTAAACTAAAGACATTTCTAACTTCTTGAGTAAAACGCAGAGCAGTAGAAACTAGAAATGAACAAAGTTGATTTTTGACAAAATACTTCAATAAACTTTTTCTCAACAAACATCTACACACTTCAATGTAAATTGAAATCAAGATCATAAAAGTGGAACACAAGTAACAAAAATCTAAGATGTTATATCAAGGCAAAGGAGGCTCATGATTTTATTACTCAAACTTCTAGAACAAAACTTACTACTAACATGCATGGAACAAGAAATTTCAGCTAAAGAGGCTTTCAATCTTATTCTTAAACAATACGAACAATAATTACAATAACTTCTTGTTGGCTAAAAGACACTCAACAATTGGCTATCATAAAACAATTGAACAACACTTGAGTAACAAATAGAAGGAACAATAGGCTCAGTGTTTTGTTATCACTAGCATGGTTCTAACACAAAGTGAACTGACACTGAATAACAACTTGCTGGCTAAAAGAGACTCGGCAATTTGCTATCACAATAACCGTTCAAGAAACTAATGAGAAAAGGCTCTTATTTATAGGCAAGCAGAGGAGTAGGGAACCCTAAAATCTCCTTGCTTTCACAATCTAGGGCTTGCTCAGCAAGAAAGCTTTATTTCTAAATCTAGAAAGAAGATAACATCTAACACCTAAGAAAGCAGAAAAAGTGGGAAACGCCAACTATTACATTTATCTTCTTTCTCTTCTCAAAAAATGGATAAGAATTCATTCCAAGAATAGAAAGAAAGTGGGAAGAAAGCTTCTAGAAGAAAGTTGCTTTAAAGCTCAATCACATCTACTAAAAAGCAGGAAACTGTGTTCTCATTCGGTGCATCTATGCCATCAATAGCAAAACACCACTTTTCTAGAAAATCTTCGACCTCATTGGCCACTTCCTAAAACTTTGCTAACATCATCAAAGTGTGACTTGGCAGAGTCTTATGTTCTTCTTTCGTTCACTTCAATACATTCTTCTTATTGTATTTTCCCTTGTGCATTTCTCATATCCTTTCACATTCACCCTTTGAGATAGTAACACTTTTAGGCCATGGGGGAATGGAAAAATACTTCTCGATCATAGTAGGCTTTAGACTGCAAATCAATCTACCATCAACTAATTGAATCTCCCTTGTAGCCGGGTTGTAATGCTTCATGCAAGTGATTATGAACTCAAGACTCTGAACTGATATAGGGATAGACACCGCTGTGAGGAGTCCAGAATGTCCCAGGTTTTTGATTGAAGTGTTGCCTGCGCTCTCCAAAGCATGTAGATCAAACACCGGCTTGATATAATGCAAGTCTGTCTTAGTTGTTTTGATGTAATCATGATAGAGAGCTGATTTGGTCTTGAAAACATTGGTAGTGTACTCCATTTTAGAAACCTTGAAGAATGACTATAAACTCACCTAGGTTCAAAAAAGTTTTGAGCAACTTACTATTTTTAGAATGTTGATTTTTCTTCGTCTAACAGACAATTTTTTGAAAAAATTTCTGAGATATGGGTTTTGCTCAGAATTTCATTGCAAGACAACCCAGATTGTCCATTTTCGAAAATTTTGAATTTTTCCTTAAAAAGCAGCAAACCCTAATTTCTTCAATTTTTCACGAAAAAAACTGGCACCTAGGTTTTGTTCAGAATATGATTAGAAATGAACCCAATTGATTAGATTTGCAAAATACTGATGGCTGATCAAAAAAGCAGCCAACCCTAGGATTTGAAACTTTTTTGAAAAAAGTTGTGATATGGGTTTTCTTTAGAAGACTGATTTGAGAGGACCCAGATGGTTGAAAATTGAATGCACTGAAGATTTCACTGACATGCAAATAAAAAGTAGCTACTACAACTTGATGAAGTTCTTGAAAATTTCTTCAGAAGAATGAAGGAAAAAGACCCAAATGGCTGAAAATTTGAAAACCTTGGCCTTCTCCTTGAAAAATTTGATCTTCTGGATGAAAAAGCATAAAAAAGCAAGGGTTTATGTTGCTGGTCTGAAAATTTTGATGAATAACCAGCAAACTGAGCTCTTGAATCTTGAAAAAAAAATTCAAACTTGTTGCTCCAACTTTCTCCTTTGAATGCTACCTACAAAAATAATGAAAATTACAATTAAGAGAGGTGTTAAATAGACTTAGGGCGTGAATTAGGTTTTCTTTTTTTTCTTTTTTTTTCAAAACCCTAAAAATCTTAGCTCATTGAACTTGGACACCTTCTTCCTCTTTGCAATTTTGAAATTTTGAAAATCTTAGAAATTTCACTAAGGCATGAGAAGTTGGGCGCCCTTCTTGGCTAGGGGCGCCCACTTCAAGCAGTGTTAGTCATTTTTTTTTAATATTTTCATCTTTTCACCATTTTGACCCCCTACTTCACCTTTGATTTTCGGCTTGTAGACTAATTTGATGAGCGAGTTGAAGGATTCATCGCAGAGCCTGTCTGATTTTGAGAAGATTGTTCTAGAGGCATCTCTAGCAAAAATCTTCATCTCGACCTTTGAATTCATGGGAGCCTTTCTTGTCCAAGGGCGCCCATTTTGTCCAGAGTTAGTCATTTTTCATGATCTTCAATTTCTTCATTAACTCCTCTTCTACAGATGATCTTGTCGAATTTGGTGATCTAGGCATCAGATGGGCTGATGATTATGCTCGTTGCGAAGCTAAGGAAATATTGTCAAGGGTCTTCTAGGTGCTACTTCGCCAAACAATGAGTTTTGGAGCTTCAAAATCTTGGGCGCCCTTCTTGGCTGGGGGCGCCCAAGTTCACTATACTTAGTCATTTTTCATAAATTTTCACCTTGCTTCTGAATTCTAAAACTTCACTCTTGTTTCACCCTATGTTTAGCCTCTTGTATCTGGAAACTGTAACCTTTGATTGACTTGTTGAATATCTCGTTGGAGAGCTGGATCAACTATGAAGAGATCATGTTAGGGCCACATCTGCAAATTCCTCTGTTTTGCCCCTTGAAATCTTGGGCACCTATTCTCTCCTAGGGTGCCAAAAACCTTTAGAATTAGCCATTTTTTATTTACATCCTTCAGAGTTTGAAACCTTCATTTTGTATATTCCACTTTGCTCTGAATCTACTGGAGATTGGGCAGTCGGATGATCTCACGGAGACGGGCGTGGCGAAGCTGACTAAATACGGAAGAGGTCAAGCACATTCACAAACCCTAACTACTGAGTTAGATGCTTCAAAAAGCTAGGCGCCCTTCTTCACCAAGGGCGCTCAAAGTTCCTAGACTTAGAAAAATTTTGATGGTCTTCATGTTTTCCATTCTGACTTCTGTGTGAATCCTCCCTGTTCAGACTCGAATCCTGGATGACTGGATAATCTAATGACTACACTGTTGGATTTGTTGCAGAGCTGGCAGAGAACTAAGCAACTTTTACTGGAAGTGTAAACCCTAATTTCAACTTTTAGTGCCCTAAAAAGATGGGCGCCTATTCTCACCTGGGGCGCCCAAGTCAACCAGTGTTAGAAAATTTTCACATTTTTTCACTTTCTTCTCTGTTCTTCGTGCTTTCTCACCAACTCACCTTCTGTTGAATGCTTTAAATGTTGAATCTAATGCCTAGTAGCCGACTAACCTCCATTGATGACCTTGGAGCTCCTGTTATGCTTCTAAAAAGGCAGAATTGACCCACTAGGGAAAAACTGATTATTTTGAGATTTTGACTACACGACCCTGATATGGACATATTTTGAGCCAATCAAAATCAGCTTGGACCCTAACGGACCAACTTTCTATTTTTAGAAAGGTTTTCTAGTATCTATTTCAAAAAAACCCAGAAAAACCTAGAAAAAGTTACTATTTTTAGAAAATTTCTAAAACTAGTTTTCCTAAAAAGGAGGGATGAAAAACTGAGATCTAGGTTTTGTAGATTAAGCTGCTGTGAGTAGACTCAGATCATCATATTTTGAAAATTTTGTGTTTTAACCCCTCATGCAAGACATGCACACCCAAATTTTGACCTTTGAACTGATTTAACAAGACTTTTACTCATTTCTTCAAAATGTCTAAGTGTAACAAAAAAAATTAATTTTGGGGTACAACAAATTTCATCCCGTCATTTATTCACAAGTGCATAAAGTTCCCATTTGAAAACAAATTTTTTATAGTGCATTATAGTGGGTATAATCCTTTGTCCTCCCATGGAAACTTTTCATTAGATTTATTTGGCCTCAACTTATGGAACCTATTAAGCCTTGTGAGGATTTATTTTTCAAGTCATATAAAAAATTTAAGGCAAAGTGCATAACAAAGTTATCTGTTACCAATATTCCTGAGAATGATAAGACTATGGTTGTTCCTCCTCCACCAGTTATGGATGAAATTATGCATGAAGCAAAGACCCTTCCAAGTAACCAAGGTAAATATGTTGTAGTTCCTCCACCATATCATATAAAATACCAAGAGACAATCACATAATTTGTTCTATGTCTCCAAAGGTATAATAAGTGTATAGACCTAAAGATACCGGTTTCCCAACCCTTGGTGGTTCCTTCAATTCCTCCCTTAAGGGAAGAAAAGAGACCAATGGTTGAGAAACTCACTCCTACCTTGTCACAAATTGAAAATTGTGCAAGAAGAAACCAAAATGCTAAAGAGTGTAGGCATAGATGTCATGTTATTGCTCATCAATAGGAAGAAAAGAATAAAACAATACCTAACAATAAAACACCTATGCAAGAAAATCAAGAAGAATTACAACTTTCACCAAAAAAAGACATGGAACCAAAGCAAGAAGTAAAACAAGAAAATACAAATGACATTATCATTAAACCTCTCGTGGTGATAAATTTTGATGATGAAGACAAAATTGCTGAAATTCATGAACAAGTGCATAATGAGCTTAATGTTATGTTTTCAAAGTATATGAATTTAGATGGGGACAACTATGATGATCCTCCTTATGAGAGTGATGTGCCACGTGTTGAACCTAAAGATGCTCCTAGTATGACACTTTTTGTAGTCCCTTTGGCTAGTTGTCCACCTTCCCTATATGATGAGAAATATTGGGATGTAAACAATTTTATTTAGATTGGCTCATATGTGTGGTACTCCTTTGTGTTTGTTGATGTGTTCTTTGTGTTTACTTGCATGTGATGTGATCTCCTAGGTTGTGTTGCTTGGTGTGCCTTTGTGTTTGTGAGTTTGCTTTGGATGACCCTTGTTTCTCTATTGTTGCAAGGATACAAAGGAAATAAATCTATCATGGAATTCTTCTATTTGTGCCTCTATTCTACTATATGTCATCAACATTGTTATTTTTTGTCTTGTATTTTACTTTTGGGGATGATTCAAGGAATTGAGACATTTATCTCTCTTCCATATTGACCCAAAAAAAAAAAAAAATTCTCTCTATGTGGCATTCCTCCATTGTGTTTGTTGTTCCATGAGTATTTGAGGAATGATGTCAATTTAAAGCTCTATTATATCATTGTATCAAAGACATATACTGACCCCGGATCTGTGGATCCCTTCCAAGTTCATATTTTATCTTGTTTATGGTATTGCATTGGAGGAAAACCCTTATCATGAAGCACCTTTATTTGGAAACATATCGTTGGCATAGGGATTTCTAAATAAGCTCTCATGCCCTTAAACAACTATCATTTTCTACCTTAAATTAATTTCTCAGAGCATGGTGTTTAGCAATTTATTTAAGGTGGGAGCATATATTCCATTATGTGCTTCACTTTGTTCACACACATTGAAATTAGTGGTGTGTTGACATTGGCATTTGTGCTTCACTTTATTCATGTGTATTGAACTTAGTGTTGCATTGGCATAACATTTTGAGCATTTTTATGGCACCTTATTAGGGTTACCTGAGAGTATAAATATTGGTATGGTTGTTAATGGGTACACCCCTAGTGAATATTGGACTTCACTAGACCTTGTCTATTTCTCATTTTTCTTGGGGGCTCACCTAGCGAATATTGAACACCACTAGCCCATGTTGCCTTTGGTTTGTGATTCACCTAGAAAATATTGGAATTTTCTATTGTGTGAGTCATGAATGCCTTTGGTGTGGATCCTAGCATAACATAGTTTGCTAGCTTGTGATTATCCATACCCTCCTCTACATTCTATTTTTACATCATGTATGTTTGTGTATGTTGTCTTGTTGCATTTCATACTGATAGGGAGTGGGCAAGGAGGAACCAATCACTGGTTCCTACTCTAGGTCTTTCCTTATAACACCTCCTTGGTGCTTGGCTCCACAAATCTAACCTATAGGCCCCTACTCATGACTAGATTCCCCTGGTTTGTCAGACCAACCCCTCTCCTATCAACATGCTTCTCTTCTACCAACCAACCTTGGTGTTGCCTCATGTTCTCTCCTTTGGCCCTTAATCTACCCTAAAGGCCAAATAACCTCAACCTTCTTCTAGGTTCTTGCAGGGGGTTTGAAAGGGTTACAAAGACTTTAAAACATCTCATATTTTACTCTTTAGGACCCTCCTAACTCCACTTAACCATCGCTTACACCAAACCCTACTTTTGGGCTACTAGCCAAAAAGCCCAATTAGGCCTCTAAACAGGAATAAAATGCAATTTCCTTTAAAACCCAATGTAAGACCTAGGTTCTTTGTTAAGAATTGGTGTTTCTTACACCTACACCTCCAAGATTTTTAGGGTATCAATCTACTCAGGCCATACACCGTCCATACACCAAAATGGTCAAAGAACCCTAGGGTTTCTAAACTTTTCAAGTTGTTTTAGACTGTCAGAAAACTCTCCTATCAAATGAATTGATAAAGTTTCTTCCTGATCACCATGAATATTCAAGACCTTCCCCTAAATTCACAAGAAATAATTTCTCAAAGATCTCTTTTCCCCTGCAAGTTATGCAACTTTTTCTCCAAGTCTACCCTAACCGGGCTTGCACTGGCTCGCCTAGGGAAAAGCTTTTCTAGCACCTCCTGCACTGCCACAAAACCTAAATGCTACCATATTTACAATGTGGGAGCCTAGACACTATTACCAAGAGGCTGTACAATTTGTATGGTGGGAAGGTGCTCTAGGACTCCATTCTTTAAAAACTGCCTGTTACAGGCCTGAAAATGACAGAAAAATAGAAATATTTACAAATACAAGGTGAAATGGATTTACAAAACCAAAAATATAACACACTAAGCTTGCACAATGCTAATACTACATTCTACAACCAAAAAGACAACAGAGTCACTCCATTAAAGTTCAATACAAATGCAAAACATAGGAAACTGACTTCCAAAACGTTGTTTCCTTCAGCTTTACAAATTGCCACTCTAACAAAAATGCCTCCAACCCTATCTCCTGGTCAAAGCTTGCCTTAAATAGGCTTTCACAACAACTTAGATGCTTGGGTCGAGCTCATAGATGACCTAATGATGCAATCTATAAAACCCAATGTGTTTTCAAACACCTTGCCAACTCTTGACAACTTAACACAATGATGTTGTAAAGCTATTGAACACTTGTCACCTTCTTTCCCAAAGTTCAAAAACAACCCTAAGCACCTAAAAAAATGGTCAACATGACCTTATGATAGCACAACAAAATTAAGAACTTCAACAAAATTCCAACACTAGTCCCTTCCCAGGTGCTCCTGCACCACATACATGTGTGTGTTCCCTTATGCTTATGGTTTCTTGCCATGGGATATTGGATTATGGGGGCTTGTGCACTCCCCCTTAATCCTTTATCATCTTATCTCTTTGACATTTGGTTAATCAAACCCCTCTTGATATATATTTTCTACTTTAGTGTGAGTTTGAGCATAAGTTCATTCTCTCACTAAAGTTGGGGCTAAATGTAGCATCATAAATTGTCACCCTTGACAATTTCACACTATGTTTTTCTCTCCCTAAATTATTTAGCCTAATTGACCCCATAATTTCTTAAATTATGTGTTTTGAGTCTTATTTTTAACATTTCTAACAAATTGCGAGCATAGAATAAATGCATTTATTTAATGTTTTTCCCTCGAAACCTAAATCCCTAGAAAATAGGGCCTAGACTGGGACACCTTCAGCCAACTCTGTCCCCCTATTTTGCAAGGATCAAAATTTGAACATGTTAGTGCCAACATTTTAATATTTTAAATTCAAGTTTCCAATGTCAACCATTAGGATCTATTTTTTTAGGAAATTAGCACAATTGAATATAAATACCTAGTTATTGCATCATTTGAAATCTATCTAACAACCATTGGAAAAATTATGATAAAGAATTATTAAGAGCATTATCAAACAATTCAAGAAATTCAAGCAAGCAAGATCCAAGACATTGGGATGATGTGCATGACTTTAGTCCTTCAAGGAAGCTATTTAAGGGTGGTGAGTTGCATCCCTTTGTTGGTTCATCATTCCTTCCTATCATTTATCATTTCTATCATTGAAATTTCCATTATAGAAGTGGAAACACTAACATGAGGTTTGACTAAGGAAAGCCCTTAAATGGCACAACACTTATTTTCTCTTTGAATGTGTATATTTTAAGTTTGGAGAGGGTTAAAGGAAGCTTGAAGATCATTTATCCATTATTGAATTCAAATCCCTACACCTTGTCAACCCACAAAAACTCACCTACAAAGCTATCTAATAGTGATTTGATAAGTTTTTTAGTGAAAATGAAAGCCTCAAATCTAGCATCAGAGGATTGTGAAAACAGATCCAAAACACCCCTACAAGGATAGAGAATCGAGACACTCTTGGGAGCCTATGTCCTCATATTCAGATTGACACCAAACTTTTAGCACAAGTACACAACACTCTACTCTTCTCAGATCTACTACAAATATCTATTAAAATTTGTCAATTGTCAGGATCTTGCAATTTTCATATTAGGGCATATAGTCTAATTAGCTTAATCAAGGAAAATCAATTCCCATCCATTCTAAGACTCAAAAATATGTAGATCCAGGTCTGATTGGCTCACCTTCATGGTTGAAAGTAAATCTAATCACCTTGTTGATCTCCATCTTAATGAAACACTAAAAAAAGGCCACATACACTCAAATTAATCCTATGTTTTATACATTAAACCTAGGGTTCCTCTTTTTCTTTGTTTTAGAAAGTAACAGTAAATCTTAGATAGCAATGGTGGTACTTAAATGTGAAATTGAGATTGTGTTGATCTCCCTTTGCATACATAAATACATAGTTGCCCAATTTCAAATTTAAACTATATATATACATATATATAGTAATTTCCACTATACTTGATTAATGGAAATATTCCTTAAATAGAAAGGATAACTAAGTAAATAGATTTTTTATTGAAGCTACATTAAGAATTGAAGTTCATACTAATTTCCACTAAAATAAGATACTTGATGATTTTAGTTCTATCCCCTCGTTAATAATTTCATTTTCTTTGCATGATTCATGAGCCAGCAGTTTACTTATTTTCTTTATTTATTTCCCTATAATTTTACAAAATACGTAGGTGTTTTGGCTTGCGAAGAATACGTACATGTTTTGGATTGCGAAAAAATACGTATGTGTTTTGGCTTGTGAAAAACGCGTGCGTGTTTTGGCTTGCGAAAAACGCGTGCGTGTTTTGGCTTGCGAAAAACGCGTGCGTGTTTTGGCTTGCGAAAAACGCGTGCGTGTTTTGGCTTGCGAAAAACGCGTGCGTGTTTTGGCTTGCGAAAAATGCGTGCGTGTTTTGGCTTGCAAAAAATATATGTGTTTTGGCTTACAAAAAATATGGATGTGTTTTGGCTTGTGAAAAACACGTATGCATTTTGTCTTTTACAAAACACGTACACATTTTGGTTGGCACAAAACATATACACATTTTATCTTTTACAAAACACGTACACTTTCTGGTTTACACAAAACACATATGCATTTTTTCTTACACAAAATACATGCACGTTTTGGCTTGTACTTAGGCTTAGATGGCTCATTTGCCTCAATTTCATGTAATTTTCTCCTCCATTCTCATTTTTCAATGTGCTTGTCATCAGGTTTACACATTATAAACCAAATCTTAGTAAAATTACCACCATAATTTCACACATCTTCTAAGCTTTATAACCATAATTTTTTTTAGATTTGAACTACTTTAATACATTTATTTTTAATTTCTTTCACTAATATTTCCATAGTTACCAAAGACATATGTATTGAATTTTTTTAATAAATTTTGACCCACACATCATTCTTACATTGGATTTTTTTTTTTGCATTTTTTATTATTTTGGTGCAAGTTATGTGATGTGCACACTTGGTGATGCAATTTTTAGGATGCATACACTTTTCATAAAAAAATACTCAATAAAAAATTATAAAAAAATATACAACTTCTAGTACTCCCTCTTAGCTATATTTCTACCAATGGGTTTTTGAAAGTTATACTAAATACAACTAAAGAAATTGAGGGGCACATGCCAAACACTATGTAATGTTTTGCTGAAAAAACATGAACACTTTGGGTGATCCCACAATACTTGTTTACAATTTTTGGCCAAACTGGACATTGAACTGAATTTTTTTAAATAAATATTCACTTTCGGGCACCTATAGCGGCTAAACTGCGAGGAATTTGAAGATGATGCAAACTAGTGATTTGTGACATTTTGTCTCTAGATTCTAAATATATTTTTTTCATTTTTTTTGGAATTAGATTGTACTTCTTTTTCCATCTCCTTTGAAAACTATTTTTTAACACTAAACACCATTTTTAAAGAGTGACGTGTACTTGCTAACACAACTTTTTTTCTATAAAGGATAAAATTCTAATTTTTTCAAATTTAGATTTGTAACTATGATATCTAGTGCATGGAATTGGTTTCATAACATTTCATTGAATATTTTTTTCTTAATTAAGTTTTAAAGTCAAACCAATTACAATTTAGACATGATTTACTTGCTAACACAACTTTTTTTGGATGTATCAAAATTATTATTTTTTTGTTGGATCAGGGACATCAATATCTAGTGCATTGATATTTTTTGAATTTTTCTTTTATAATCTAGCATTTTTCTACATGTGCAAAACAAAGAGCTTGATTTTTGATGAAAAACCTATGCTTAATCAAACTAAAAAAAAAACATAATAAAACCAAAAAATATTAAAATTATATTTCATGGATACCTTGTTCCGAGGACTACCATCATCCAATTGGGTCATGAAGTCTCCTCCATTTTCATCCTCAACCTGAGCCTCAAAAGTGGTGCAGGGGCACCTAGCTTCATTATGTAATTAGGGGTCTAATGTTGGGATTTTTTTTGTTTTGAGTCATAGTTGATATAATAAGGCCTATTTAGACCATTTCCAATGTATGGAGTCATATAGAGTCGGTTGGAGTAAAACTTGTCAAGTTGGTGTGAATATTGTAAATGTTGCATTAGCAACTTTGCAGTTTTTGCTGTTTTGAGAAGTTGAATGGTCTTTGGATTCAAACGGTGGTTGGAACTATTGAGTTTTGGTGGTTGTTTAAAAATTCCTTGCAAACTTCAAGGCAGGTTTCCAGAGTTTTTTTTGAAGTTTAAACAATAAGATATCTATGTTTTCTCTGTAGTTTCTATGTAAATTTTTTGCTAATGGTGTGTGTATGGTCCTATATTGAGTAATTGAACTAAAGTGCATTGGAATTTGGGGAGACAAACTAACTTCATTTTGGTTTTGATTTGGAATGATTTCATAGAGTTTAAAGGATTTTATTGCATTTTTTCTGAAGGCAGCCTTGAAACCCTAAATTTGAGGCTTTGATTGCATAAAATGGACTTGTGAGCCATTCCACCTGGTAGAAAATGCTCTAACTTGGTGGAATGGCATATTTAACGGTAGGTTTTATTTTTATGTGGTTTGCAAGAGTAGGGGAGGCACATTGTTAAAGAGTGATTCCCTAGTTGATTTCATTCATGTTTTAAGCAAAGAATGGTGGCTAAGAGTTGGAGTTTGATGAAAAAGCATTGATAGAGTGTGGGAGTTAGTTTGGGAAGCTTGTTGAGGCCCTAAATGAAGTGTTTGAGGTATTTTTGAAGAGGTTTGAGGCCAATAGTATATAGATTCAATAAACCCTCTTGTGAGCAAGCCTAAATAGGCCTAAGTAGGGGTTTTGAAGTTTGGTGAGTTTATGGGTTTTATAGTTGACAAAAATCATTGATTTAGACCTTATGTGGCTTGGTTGTAGTCTTGGAATAGAATTTTATGGTTTGAAGAGTGCTTGGATTGAAGTTGTTTTGTAAAACGAGGCTAATTAAGCCTAATTCTAGCATAACAGTCATTTTTAGAGGGTGTTGTTATAAAACAACCCTAACTTCAATTTGGATATGTTAAAGAATTCCATAAAGGGTATCTATAATTTCAACTCTTTTGTGGGCTTCAAATCTCTTTTGAAAGATATGAAGAAAGTTCATTGTTTGATGTGTTATAAGGGAATATGAAGAAATTGTGAAACAACACCAAGTTAGGGTATGTGAGTGGAAAAATTCTTTATAGTTGATTGAATTGTGATTATTTAAACAACCTCCACCCTACTCTGCATCAAAAACATAAAATTTTACAAAGATTTGGTAGAAGAGGGGGAGAAGGGGAAAAAAGGGGGTTTTGAGCAAACCCCCCTTCTCTCGAAGCCCCCCTTGACCCATTCACTTGAATGGGGGTTTGAGAGAATGGTGGTTCACTCGAAGCACTATGAAATAATATTAAAAAAAGCCGACCAAGGTGGTTCAAGTGGATCCTTGGCCAACATCCACTCAAACCCTTAGCTGATCAACTAATTATTATGTTTTTTTATAATTACATATGCATATAAATATGTGTTTAGTTTTTCATTTTTTACAATATCAACATTAGAAGATTAATTCACATTTTTATCCATCTTGACTGAGATTTTGCATTTTTGAAGTCATCTTTTACTCTAGAGAATTTGTGATTTGTGAAGTCATCTTCCATCAAGGGAGATTTTGGAGATTTTTGGAGATTTTGGATTTGTGAATTCATCTTCCATCAAGGGAGATTTTGGAGATTTTTGGAGATTTTAGATTTGTGAATTCATCTTCCATCAAGGGGGAATTTGGAGATTTTTGGAGATTTTTGATTTGTGAAGTCATCTTTTGGTAGAGGATTTTGTGAAGTTATATTTTGGTAGAGTAAGAAAACAAGTAAAACAACAAGAAAAAATAAGACTAAACAAAATTATTCACAAGAACAAGAACAAAAGAAGCACGAATGAAATTTGACAAGATATCATAGAAAGAAATAAGGTACATGAATATTTTCTTTCCTACTTTTAATATTATTCCAAAAATATATTTTATTTCCTATTTAATATATAATATTTTTAGCATGTGTTAGTTAAATTTCTATTTTTGAAATTTTCTATTTTAAGTAAACCCCTCTCTCCCTCTCTCTCTCTCTTTATCTCTCTCTCTATCCTTCTCTAGATCCACCTTTATCTCTATCATTCTCTCTAAGGGACCCTCTCTCTCTCTCTCTCTCCCTTCATTGGAATTGGATGGTGTGTTATCATGGTTTTCATTTTGTCTATTGGTTTAAAAATAACTTGAATTTTCACTCTTGTTGGTTTAAAAAGAACAACTTGACTTGCATTATTACTCATTGGTTTAAAAAGAACAACTTGCATTGTCACTAATTGGTTTAAAAAGAACAACAACCTTGCATTTTCACTCATTGGTTTAAAAAGAACAACAACTTGCATTTTCACTCATATTGGTTTAAAAAGAACAACTTTCATTTTAACTAATTGGTTTAAAAAGAACAAAAACCTTTCATTTTCACCTCATTAGTTTAAAAAGAACAACAACCTTGCATTTTCACTCATTGTTTTAAAAAGAACAACTTGCATTCTTACTAATTGGTTTAAAAATAACAACTTGCATTTTCACTCATTGATTTTAAAAGAACAACAATCTTGCATTTTCACCTCATTGGTTTAAAAAGAACAACTTTCATTTTCACGAGCATTAGTTTAAAAAGAACAACAACCTCGCATTTCCACTCATTGGTTTAAAAAGAACAACAACCGTGCATTTTCATTCATTGGTTTAAAAAAAACAACCTTGCATTTTCACCTCATTGGTTTAAAAAGAACAACCTAAGTGCATCTTCACATTTCATGGGCTAAAATGAACCATGACTTGCATTTTGTTTTGTCTTTCATGTTAATTAGGCCTACTTTGTGGGTGTAGAGAAATTATCCTCTCCCCTTGCCACTTTGTGGATTTTGGGTGTAAGAGAAATCACTCCATATTATCTTTTCTTTTGTACAAGGTCCTACCAATTGTTATCTTGGTCCACCATAGATTGGTTAGAATCCTTTTTCCTAGGTTCAAAAGGTTTGAATCCCCTTAGTTTTATTTGGCATAACTTTTAATCTTAGTAGCATATCATAAACCTTAGTCATAATCTCATTTGGTCTCATGTTGCATATCATGTCCTTAAATGATCATAAGGTCATTATCATCATTGCATTTTTTCCATGGAATTCTTAAGTTCAAGAATCTTTGATTCCATTTACATTAAACTCCACTTATAGCTTATCATCTCTCACTTTCTTTACTTGCATATAAATTCATATATGCAATACAAAACCTAGTGACTTTGAAAACTCATTTTTCCATTTCCTTAAATTGAATTTATTTCCAATTATATTTGTTTCATGGAATTCTTAAGTTCAAGAATCTTTTATTTCATTTGAACTCAACTCCACTTATAGCATCATCTCACTTTTTTTGCTTGCATATAAAAGTTCATATATGCTTGATACTTGTTCAACCTAGTGAAGTTTTAAACTCATTTCAGCCTAAATTCCTTATCATCTATTTTCAATTGTATTTGTTCCATGGAATTATTAAGTTCAAGTTCTAATCTTTGATTTCATTTTTTCAACTCCACTTATATAGCTCATCATCTATCACTTTCTTTGCTTGCATGTAAATTATTCGTATACATGCAGTATCTAAAACCTAGTGACTTTAAATTCATTTTTCCATTTCCTTAAATTGAATCTACTTCCAATTTTATTTGTTCCATGGAACTCTTAAGTTCAAGAATCTTTTATTTCATTTCTTCAACTCCACTTGTATATCTCATCATCTCTCACTTTCTTTGCTTGCATGTAAATTCATATGCAATTTACAAAACCTAGTGACTTTGAAAATTCATTTTTCCATTCCTCAAATTGAATCTATTTCCTTGATTTTATTTGTTAAATGTAATTCTTAAGTTCAAGAATCTTTGTTTTCATTTTAAATTTCAAATCCACTTATAGCTCATCATCTCTCACTTTCTTTGCTTGCATGTAAATTCATATGCAATTTATGAAACCTAGTGACTTTGAAAATTTATTTTTCCATTTCCTTAAATTGAATCTATTTCCAATTATATTTGTTCCATGGAATTCTTATGTTCAAGAATATTTTATTTCATTTGAGAGTTATACTCCACTTATAGCATCATATATCTCACTTTTTTTGCAAGTGCACATGTAAACTCATATGCAATACTTGTTCAACCTAGTGAAGTTTTAAACTCATTTTTCCTAAATTACTTATCATATATTTCCAATTGCATTTGTTCCATGAAATTTTTAAGTTCTAGAATATTTTATTTCATTTGTTCAACTCCACTTATAGCTCATCATCTCTCACTTTCTTTTCTTGTATGTAAATTCATATGCAATTTACAAAACCTAGTGACTTTGAAAATTCATTTTGCCATTTGGACCTTAAATTGAATCTATTTCCAATTGTATTTGTTCCATGGAATTCTTAAGTTCAAGAACCTTTGATTTTATTTGAAATTTCTACTTCACTTATAGCTCATCATCTCTCACTTCTTTTTCTTGCACATGTAAACTTATATGCAATACTTGTTTGAAACCTAGTGAAGTTTTAAACTCATTTTTCCTAAATTCCTTATCATCTATTTCCAATTGCATTTGTTCCATGGAATTCTTAAGTTCAAGAATCTTTGATTTAATTTTTTCAACTCCACTTAAATAGATCATCATCTCTCACTTTCTTTGCTTGCATGTAAAGTCATATGCAATTTACAAAACTGAGGTTTTCTAGTACTGATATTAGCTTTGCAGCATATGGCACGAGTGGAAAGGAAGAATTTTCATTTGATTTTGCTAACTTGTTTTCTTGTCGAGCCCTTTGAAATTTTGTTTAATCACATTCATTTGGATAAAATTGACTTTCATATTGACTCATTTGCGCTAAAATTTACAACAACTTGCATACTTCACTCATTTGGTTTAAAATTAACCTTGCATGTCCACTCATTGGTACTAAAATTAGCAACAATTTTGCATCAAGCATCTTCTTTCATATATTGCTTTGAGGATTAAAAATAAATCATTATCTTCTCTAACTTTTGGTCTTGCATTTTGTTGTAGAGGTGTGTATGCTCTTCTCTCACACCATTTTGGTGATCTTGAGAATCAAAAATATCTCTTAACACTTGCATTATCACCCACACATTTCTATTTATTAAGGTTAATGAACACCATGCGAGTGTGAGAAAAAGGTGTTGTGTATGCTCTCTCCTTGCACTTCGTGCAATCTTGGGGATAAAAAAAAACATAATTGTCTCACTTTTTTTTACCTTTAGAGGGCCTACCTCTTGATTTGTGAGAGGTAATGACCCAAGTGGTACTTTCATTTTGGTCCGCTATACAAATAATTATGGTTGTGATGAAAGTCATCAATCAATTCCTGAGGATGTTCTATACTGATAGATGTCTCCCTCAATATCCATGAGATGCATCAAAACCCTTTTTAAGGGCTGGGTGGCCTCTTAAATGAGTGAACCACCAAATCTATAGACACCAGATTATCCTGAAACATTGATTAAGAACCAACTAGTTAGAATCTTCCCCTTTGATTGAGTTTTGGTGATGTTCTTAGTGTCGGGGTGTAGCATCGCACCCTTGATATCCTTACACCCAACATTTGACTCCCTTTAGTGATACATAAATCCCTATCTTGTATAAGTCACTTGCCTTTTGGGCTTGAGACTTTCCACGGAGAGGGTGATTGTAGCATCCTTCCAGTGCAGGAGGCCCCTACCCATTCACTTTCATAGGCAAGAGGTGATACATGCCCTAACAAGGTGTCCCATATGGGTGTCCCTCCCTTGCACCAAAGGAGATTCCTAGAGTGGGTCTAAGAGTGTTGCCATTAGCCATTAACCTTGGGGATAAACAAGTGTTTTCTGTGTGTGATATTATTTTCGATATGTGCTAAAACCATGGAATTTTTTGGTGAATAACCCTAGAACATACACATTATGTTCATACACTTTTGACATTTTCAGACCAACCCAAGTGTTTTCAGACTATCTACAATGTTTTCTATTCATATTTTTCTAAAATCAAATCCAAAATTGAGTCAAAAAATTCAACATAGGTCAAAACAAACTATTCACCACAACTGACTATCATTCACCACAACTATTATTTAGAAACCTGCATCTGATTTATAGAAAACCACAAGTAATTCTTGAAACACCACAACCATCACTTAGAATAACACAATTTCCTACTATTAAATTTTTTAGGGAAAACTGAGATACTCCATTCTTTGATCAATTTTTTTGCATAACCTTATCCTTTGATCACAAACTTACAATCACCAGATCTTCCATTCTCAGTCCATCCATTACCACATCATTGCATTCTTTGAATTTTTCTTAGGTCAAACATTAAGTCATTTTTATCTTGCATACACCTTGTTGTAGTCTTTGGCTTTGGAAGTTCATCAAAATTTAGAGCAGTCCATAGGTTATCGAATCATAATTACCTTGACCTTACCTTTTCATCATCTTATTCCTTTCATTTAGGTTGGCTCCTCAACTCACAAGGCTAGTTTGAGACCACCTTTTTCAACTTGTCATTTCAGTCATTACCATCCTTAAGGTTTTAATAAAATCATATTTTATCTTTGGCTATATTAATTTTTATTAGTAACCTTACCTTAGACCTACCATAAGGTGCTTAGTTATATTAGTCATCATTTTAGGTCATATTACCATTCCCATCCTTCATCAACCTCTTACACTTGCATTACACTTGGCATACATTAGTCCTCATTATACTCTTTGATATTAACTTCATTGTGACATTTGACACCTTGACCATTATCACCTTGGTTATTTATAAAATTTCCATCCCTAGTCCACATTTATACCTTGAAAAATACAAAAAAATAAAAATAATAGTCATCTTGTATACCTAGTCTTCCATACCTTACTCATACACATACCAAATATTTTGACCTCATTATGACACTATTTCTTTTGAAATCTTGACATATTGTCACTTTGAATCTTCATCTTGATATCATCATTAGATATCTCCTATACTTTAAAAATCCAAAAAACATAGTTTCATAAGTCATACTTTTGCATAGTCATATCCTTGCATTATCATACCTTTGGAATCACATCACATACTATCATACCCTAAACCCTAAACCCTTATCATCTATTTTCAATTTTATTTGTTCCATGGAATTCTTAAGTTCAAGAATCTATTATTTCATTTGAAAGTACAACTCCACTTATAGCATCATCTCTCACTTTTTTTGCTTGCATGTAAACTCTTATGTAATACTTGTTCTACCTAGTGAAGTTTTAAACTCATTTTTCCTAAATTACTTATCTATTTCCAATTGCATTTGTTCCATGGAATTCTTAATTTCAAGAATCTTTTATTTCATTTTTTCAACTCCACTTAAATAGCTCATCATCTCTCACTTTCTTTTCTTGCATGTATTTGTTCATATGCAATTTACAAAATTGGATTTATTCATATGCAATTCCTTATCATCTATTTCCAATTATATTTGTTCCATGGAATTCTTAGTTCAAGAATATTTGATTTCATTTGTTCTTGACTCCACTTATAGCTCATCGTCTCTCAAGTTTTATTTGCTTGCATGTAAATTCATGTATCCAATTTACAAAACCTAGTGACTTTGAAAATTCATTTTAATATTTCCTTAAATTGAAGATCTATTTCCAATTGTATTTGTTCCATGGAATTATTAAGTTCAAGAATCTTTGATTTCATTTGATTCAATTTCTACTCCACTTATAGCATCATCTCTCATTTTTTTGGCTTGCACATGTAAACTCATATGTAATACTTGTTCTTGACCTAGTGAAGTTTTAAACTCATTTCAAGCCTAAATTCCTTATCATCTATTTCCAATTGAATTTGTTCCATGGAATTCTTAAGTTCAAGAATATTTGATTTCATATGTTAAAATCCACTTCTATATACCATCATCTCTCACTTTATTTGAAATATTTTGTGACATGTAGAAGAGGGTCAACAAGCAGGAAGTTCTCAAGAAGAAGTCGATCCAAATTTAGATACTGGATCAAACAAGGTTGAAGAACATATAGTTAAAGATAGGGAGGAGGCCCAAGTTCAAAAAATGCATGTTGGAGATGGGTCAATATCAGTTCCTTCTATTGGTATGAATGAGCATTTAAATCTAGCTAAAAAGGTGAGGAAACAAATTTCTTAAAGAAATTTAGATCATTTACTTGAAATGGATATGGAGAAGTTGAAATGTTATGCCAACCAACCTGTAAATACTAGTAGGAGGTCAATGACTAAATCTATAAAGGAAATAATAAATGCTCATTTCAATCATCTTGAAACACTTCAAAGAACCCAATTGTTATCACATTTACTTCTTCATGATGAGCTGAAAGAGCCATTGCAATTGTTGGGTGTACGTTGGACATCAAATAAGATGAAACACATGAGACTACAAAAAGATATTGTTGAAAATGTTAAAAAAAAGGTTTATATTCCATTGGGAAAGGATATTGATCAATGGATAAGGCCATTACAAGAAGGTGATGTTGACATCTATTTTAAATTAAGATATATCAAGAAAAAGAAAAATGTCTGCACTTTCGATTGAAATTGGTTATAGTAGAACTACACTAATAAAATATGAGAAAAAGAGAAAGGTTTTGGATGATAGTTCAGAAAGAAATTGGGAAATTATGTGTAGAGCTCCCCATTCTGAAAGGATTGATGATGTTGTTAGAAACTTGATCTCAAGTTTTTGGAATGATCAAACCCATCCATCATCAAATAGTAGAGATGTTATGAGACACAAGATTGGGCCCAATATTTATGAAAATCATATAAAACATTGGCTAGACATAACAAAACTTGAGATGTATATGAACTTTTGTAATAAGTATCCTCATATAAAGATTGGGAAAACAATTTTTGAAAGGTTAAAGCCATATTATGTGAAGATAAACAAGGTTTTTGAAACTTGTTGTTATCATATTGAATTTTATCTCTACTATCAAGTTTTTTGAAAGATGAGAGAAGAAAGTTATGGTTTTCAAAATGAACCTCCTAAACAGGTAAGTTTGTTCATAAAATCCATGTTATGTGATAATGCAAATGGACCTCAAATAAACTACATAAAAGGACTTTATGAAACATGTGGAAATTTGGCAAAATTTCCTTTGAGAAACGAAGATACTGACCTAACAAAGACAATAAATTGCAAGAGTTAAAAGTATGTAAAATTTCAAACAAATTTTGGGAAAGAATCCACAAGGTTAACTATGTAGAAGAGGAGATACCTATTGGAAAATTTATGGAATATTTTCAAAAATTGATACAACCATACATACATCCTACCTTTTTTTCTAAGTTGCAAGCACAAAAATTTCAAACATTAAGAGATACTTTCCCACTTGGAACAATTCTATCAGTAGTTGACTTTGGAGAAAATTACTCTTTTGTACATCAAAAAGAGATTCAATCAAAATATTACTTTTCAAAGCATATCACTATTATGGTTCATGCGTGTTACCAAAATGCACAATTAGAATTGGATGGTGTTGAGAGTACAGATGAACAATGATTCATTAAGAAATAATATCACTTTTATATTAGTGATGATAAAGAGCATGACACACTTTTTGTACAACATTGTTTTATTATTTTTTTGATAATTTGAGAAGCAGGGGTGTAAAAATTGAAAAGCATTTTTTATGGTCAAATGGATGTGCAACACAATTCAAATCATCACGGCCATTTTATATACTATGTAGATATCATAAAAATTACAAAATAACACATGTTTGGAGTTTCCTTGAGAGTGGGCATGGAAAGGATGAGCATGATGGTATGGGAGCTTGCATCAAACATGCTCTAAGAAAGCATCAAATGAGTTATTTGGGAGATTGTATAGATGATGCACATGATGTTGTTGAATGGTGTAAGAAACACTTTGCATCAAATGAGGTTGACATATCTTCAGGAACGAATTGAAACATTCCACATAGACTTTTTGGGAGATATCAAGTATGTATAAATTACATTTGAAATTTTCAAAATTTAAATTTAATTTATATATATACATGTTTGTTCACATAAGTTTTTTTTTACACATATCTAGGTGTGGACAAAAGATCAATGCATGGATTCAAGAGGGTAGAAAAAAAAAGAGATTTGCATTGTGTTATGAGTACAAATAATTACCCTAAATAGATATTATACATGAGGGATTACTCTTATTTATGTACTGAGTGCATTTTGGGAAACTTTGATGCATGCAACAACCAAGAACTTGGATATGTTAGTAGATGGAATTTGATGCCACTAGTCATTTCAAACACATACAACGAAAATGAGGATGAAAGATTTGAAGACATTCCTTTGATTTCAATTGATTATGACCATATTTCAGGATTGTTTAGAAAAGGTACATGTGTAAGTTTTCAATAATTTATTATATAAATTTAATGATCTTTAAAGTCTAGACAATTCTTTTTTTTACAAATTTTCCATGTGTGAATTTGGTGTATAGGAGATTTTTTTTGCAGTCATAGCAAAGCTTGAAAATATAGAAGGCGTTAGCTATTATTTATTGTGTTGCACAAAAGAGAGCAATAAGCTAAAAAAACTTGAAACAAGTGATGGAATGTTGTTTCCCATAGGTGCATTTAAATTTAAAATTATATATACATTATGTACATGTCATTACCTTAAAAAAATTAAATATATATTGTACAAAACTTGAGTGAAAATATTGTACATGCACATGTCTTACCTCAAGTTCACATGTTATTTACCATGTAGGTTCTATTGTAGTGCAAGGGATATATCTCAAACAAGTCAAAATTGTTCAACATGGGATTCATTTTATTGACTATCTACCTGATAACAAGGTATATCAATATAGTCACCTACTAATTGCTACCACCCTACATATTCATGGAGTTCCACAAGCACGTGGACAAAAAAATGGAGACTAGATAGTGATGATCATCAAGAAAATTTACATGTTATTGAAGAGTAGAATAGACTAGAACATTTGAGTTAGATTATATCCATGATTTTCAAGTTCACTTGTACATTTACATACATGTTATTGAGTGAGAGCTTATAGTAACTTGTTTGAACTCTGGATTGTTTTAGTTACTTATAATATATGTTGATGATGAGTATTTTAAATTTGGTTGGACACAAATTAGTGATTGAAACACATTGGTTCTTAAATTGAGTCTATTTCCAATTATATATTTGTTCCATGGAATTTTTTAAGTTCAAGAATCTTTGATTTCATTTGAAAGTTCAACTCCACTTATAGCATCATCTCTCACTTTTTTTGCTTGCATGTAAACTCATATGCAATACTTACATTCAACCTAGTGAATTTTTTAAAATTATTTTTTCCTAAATTCCTTATCATCTATTTCCAATTGCATTTGTTCCATGGAAACACAAATTAGTGATTCAAGCACATTGGTACATAAGTTATTTTTAATTTCTATCTATGCATTCTTAGGAGATCTAGATGTAAACTTAGAAACTTGAAGTGTGTACATGAACTTAAATTGATGTTACATAATTAATGTCCTTTTGGCTAAGTTAGGTGCATATATAGATAGAAACTATTATAAATTGATTTGAATGATGCTTTTAATTTTATACATAATGTGCACTAAAACAATTGAAAAGTTTGTATCTATTTAATACAAATTTTGAAAATTCATTTTTCCATTTCCTTAAATTGAGTCTATTTCCAATTACAAGTTTACATATTCATATTAACTATAAACCACTTTTAAATCATTATTAATATTATTTTACCAAATAATTATTCTCTTGTATGATTAGGGCCTCATCTTACTAAAACTCTCATTAGAGGCCCATCAAGTGAATAAAAAAATTCAAATAGATTCTCTAATATCATCCATGTCTTATTATGTTTAGAGAATATTTTAACTTAATTTTGTATAACTTCATCTCTTAACGTCTCTATAAATTCATATAATTATTTTTCTAGTACTTATCTATATAAACTATATTCTAATGATATTCCAAGACAAATAGATTAAATCATTTGAATCCTTGGTGTATTTACCAAACATAATATAGGGAGTGTATTGCCATTTGTAACCATCATTGTAGGGTTTAAGTGTGTATTTGATTTATTTATTTACTTTCTAGGGATTATCCTTCCACCTAATGTGATTACCTTATTGGATCTCTTTGTCTTGTCCTTAACTAGATCTTATGCCTTATTTTACTTTGTTGTTTTTCTAATCTTTCTCTTCTACCATTACTTCTAGCTAATTGAATTATGAAGTATTCATGCCTAGTATTTCCTACAAATTTTGTACACTCTCTTAGTATTTTCCCTCTTTCTATCCTAAGCAAGGATTCAATACTTATTTATTATTTTCAAACTAGATTATTCTTATGCTTAGATTAGACAATAACTAGTTTCGTATATGCCTTTTATTCAAATTTTATAACATGTTACATGTGTGTACATGTGTAGAACTACATATATGTGTACACATAATGTATTTAATGTACATTTAACATGTTTTACATATATAAATAAATATTTGAGAATGAGTTCCCTAAATCTAGATCATATAATGTATAAACACTCTTGAGTGTAAACATGTATGTACATGTAAATTAACATAAAAATTTAAACATAAGCAAACACATGTACATGTAGATCTAGACGAACATAAACATAAACATTATAAGCAAAGAGGTACATGCACATAGATCATGAAAATAAACATATAAACACAAGCAAACATACATATGTATCAAGTAGAGATGAATATTTTTAAGCAAGCAAACACATGTATGTATCTCATATAAGAAAATGTACTAGAGATCACCAAATGTATGCAATAATGTATCAACAACCTAACAAATGTACTGGAGATCATCAAATGTAGGTAATAATGCATCAACAGCCTAATGTAAACATGTACTAGAGATCATGAAATGTAGCCTATCATATATAACATGTTCAACAACTCATAGATCTAGTACAACCTAATCATCATGTCGACTCCTAGTCAAACAACCCTCTAAATGAGAATCCTACAATGATAGGTGTGTCGAGCCCTAGAGATAAAATTGTACACATTGTGTTAAATAGTATTGTATATATATTTAATGAAAGTTATTTAAGAATGTATATGTATTTTTCAATATCTATCTAGATATATACATGTATGTACACATATATATAAAATAATACATGTACACATATATATACAATAAAAATTTAAAACTCACATTTCCACTGGTAGCAGTGCCATCAACTGAATCACACCGATTTACACGATTAGACCCTAGGATAGGAGTAACATGAGGTATCTCCATCTACAATATACATATATCATGAATAGTTAAAACTAAAATTTAAATAATTTAAAAAAAATTGAATCAAGAACATGCACATGCACACACATACATATAGATACACATGTACCTCCATTAGATCTGAGCCCTTTGCAATGGCCACCTCCACCAAATCAACCAAACGAGTTGTTTGAGTTAATGCGTCAAGATCTACATCCATCTGATCCATTGCATGTCATGCAAAAAATGATGAGTGAAGGGGACTAAGCAGCTGAGATGGCATCAGTGATGATGAATCTAGATCAGTCAACATCTCCACAAAACCCATAGAAGTTTATACCCTCTTCAGGTCAACTAAAGGATTAGTAGCTTGTGCAGCAATTAAATGATCTATAGGTGGATCTTGATGTGCATTGGTGCTGGGCTGAGAGTGATGAGAATGATGGGTTCTTGGAATTGAATGAACTGTTGCACCAAAATGAACTTTGACCTAGTCTATAGAGATCCCAAGGTCTATTGCGATGAAGGCATATGCATCCAAGAGGTCCTCAACCAAACAATGTAAAGAATTTTGTGTCATCTCTCCTATAAGCTTGTCTAGTTGTGTGGGTGTAGGTATGACCACATCTGTAAAAGGATCAATGCTACCATGTTGTGATGCAAATGGTTTGGATCATGGACATCTAGACATCAAACACTAACCCACATGATTAGTACATATCCTAGTGGTCGTAGATACAATATTTCCTACACTATCAATTGCTTCCTTTTGGGAAGAAATGACTTGTTGGTCCACTAAGGGGGCCAGAGTTGGGGTGAGAGTAGGATACCTCTCACCAACCAATACCCTAAACACTAGTGCTATCAACCTACTTGATGATAGGAATCCCTATTGGCAATCCTACTATGCCCCTAACAAACATATGGTGGAATGTCTAGGTAGTTGACCTTGAGGCCCAAATGAACCTAAACATACAACTGCTAAACAAAATATAACAAAATTTGGTCATTGTTTGGAAATTTACCATGTGCTCTAAAAAATCAAAAGTAGATCAAAGCGACCATGGCAGCATCCACACATTTGGTGACTTGGTATTCCCTCACCTTATCTTTATCTTGATAACATGGAAAATATTGGGTTTTGATAATTTCTTTGGTCACAATCTCTTTTATTTGAGAAAGGGAACCTTACCACATACTTCTTCCCATGTGTGGGAAAGAATAGCAGCTACTATATCAGGGGAAAATGCACTAGTATCCTCAAGTTTATCTCTAATTTTTTCTAGGCTCTGTAATATGGACATGCAAGTGTCCTTATAAATACATTTGTTTCTACCATCAGTTAATGAATCTCTCAATCTTTGGATCTCACTATTAGTATTTGCAAATAGTGCAAGAGGTGGAATAGGTGCATTTTCCATGATGTGTACCTATTGTCACATAAAACTACACCCTACTGAACAAGAGTTTAGTGTTTTAATAACACAATGGACACAACCTCAACGTTGTGGGACCTTTCATGAATGAGGTTGAATTTTCGGAGAAGGCCGACTTCCTCTTCTAAACTAAGTGAAAATATGTTGGTCTAACCCAACACATGAAAACCCTATCACTACTTTACTCTAACAGCTCACAAGGAAAAGAGAGAAATATAACATAAAATGGAAATAGAGGTGATACACCAAGATAGAAATTTGTTTCTTCTTGCTTCAAAACAACATAATACATCAATAAAAAAGCTAAAACATTGTAGACATGGAAAATGTACTGGCTAACATTGCACATCCGATCCTGACTACTAACACCATTTCATCCTAAATCATTCTAACCATTTAATCAAATACCCTTATTTGATTAAATTCATCAATCTTCCTCTCTTAATTAAATAAAACATTTAACTGATTAAGTTATTTTCTCTTGTTAATTAAATCAATCAATCTGATCAAATTATCCCTATTTAATTAAATAATCAATTTTATTTGATTAAATCCCTAAAGTCTATCTCATTAAATTAAATAAATTAAAACCTTATTTGATTTAATCTAACTTCAACTCCTTTAATTAAATAAATAAAATATCCTTATTTAATTAATCCTTTTATCATATTCTTCTCATATTTCATTTAAATCAACCCATAAATTTAAGTCAAATTTGTCACATCATCTAATTCTCATTAAATTAATTAGCCTTTGATTAATTTAATCCTAATTCATGTCCCATCATCTAGCTTTTGCCACTTGCACATGAAAATATATTTAATCCATTTATTAAATCCCTATTTTCTCTCAACATGGCATAATGGAGGAATATTCTCTAAAATTTGAATTCAAATCCAAGTGGATTTTGTCCTTCCAACAAGAAATTTACTTCACCTAATAAGTCATTTTTCCTTGAGCCAAGTGGCATTTAAGACATTCATTTTCCCTCTTACTTGTCATTTCACTAATTTCAAATATCACCTAATTGCATTTATGAGCACATTCATCAAAATGTGCACATCCCTCATCCATCCATCTCTTGACAAGTGGCACCTTGCCATTGGTTCAATGTTAGTCCACATTGCTCCATTTTGGGAATTTCTCCATCTTACCATTCTATAAATAAGAGGCTTCATTCCTCATTTTAGCATCCACAGTTTGAGCAAACTTACTATACTCAAATCCATACTCAAGCATAGCAATTCTCATCCATTTCATCAAAGTCTTAACTAGGTTATGCAGATTTTCATCTTGGAGCACACTTTAATCTTCAATAAAGTGGATCACATCTTCATCAAATCATCAAAGCTTGCACAAGAGTTGTGAAAGGGCCAATTTCCACATTGAATTGGAACCAACTCCCCCATAAGATCAAGAGTTTGCATGTTCTTAATAGGATTTAGTTTTTTTTATCTTCTTTCATTGTGTTCTTGTTTTATTCCTATTTTGAGCATAGTTAAATGTATTTTATGGGGAACTTAGATCTTAACTTGCATTTGGATCTAATTACGTGTTTTTTTGTTGTCTCTTTCAAGTACTAGGATCTTGGTTCTACATTTTGGCGCTAGGAGGGAAAACCAAAAGTTCTAATCATGTTTTTTCACCAAATTCTGTGCTTTTTTGTTGTTTTGTGTCTCTATAAGGAACTCCACCGCTAGCAGACTAGCGTCATAGTATAGAACCACTGGGACTCTAGCATCACTATATCACACCACTACAAATTCCAAACTCTGATGCTCTATGTTTCCTGCCTAGAATTCAAAATCTCAAGCGGCACCACTGAGTCTTTTTAACACGCTGGAATCTTTTCAAATTCCAAACTCCACTGCTAGTTGAAACAGGGATGCTTTCATGCTCTTTTTCCCTATTGTAGAATGACGCTAACTGATGAGCGATGCTATATAGCATCACTAAGTATTCTAAATTGCACCACCTTTGTAGGTTCCACCACTGAAGGGAAGTAAAAAGTGAAAATTATTTTTATGACACGTGCTTTTTTTCAAATTCTAATCATTTGGATTGTTCTTTGATCTCCTAACCTATGTTTTTGCAAACCTGACTAGTTGTCTTGTAGGTGGGCTTGATCAAAGGTGAAGAGGGAAATAAGCATAATGACATCATTCTCGCATGATACCAAGTGTTTTTGAACACTTTAGTGTTTGTTTAACACTCTTAGAGAACTCACTATTTCTCTTAAGGATAACTTGTTATCTTTCATGATTAGGGCATACTAGTTTCCTTTTGGGCTCTAAAAATAACACTTCAATTTCTTGCTAGAAAAGGGCTTAAAATGAACTTTAGGACACAAACTTACTAGAGTTGGTTTTTGGATTTAACAATTGAACAAGGCTATCCTCACATTTTCCTTGGTGATTAAAAGGAAGTCATTATTGCTTTGTGGAATTAAAATGAACATGTGCTACTTTGTTTTGTGATTGCTTACTCAAACTAACACCATTGAAAAGAGGTATGCACTTCTCTTGCATGTCACAAAAATCTTGAGAATGAAAAGGATTTTTCGTGGTCTTAGGTTGGGATAAAGTAATTTCCCCCACACTTCATTTTGGGAATTAAAATTGAACAAAACATCTTACGAGTGTGAGTCAAACCTATCACGTGTATTCTCTCTTTTTTTTTCAACAAAGATCAATCGAGTTAAGGATATGTTTACTCACTTTTGCTTATATTAGAGGGCATGCCTTGGGGAAAAAGTACTCACCCAAGGGAATGACTCAACCGGTAACACTCTAAATCCAAGAGTATTTCCAGCAGGGATATAAAAGTGGGTACTAGAACAAAGGCCAGTATCACGTGGTTGGCTCCAACAAGAAGGGAAGCAATGGTCTCTCGCCTCAATGGGTCAACTCCTACAAATGGAAATCCGAATTAAAACTCTTCTTGTAGAAAGGGAAAAATCCCTATATATTTGTTGGTGCAAGAACGATTGTTCTGAAGCCACCCCACACTTTTATGATTTTTAGTAGAAATGGAAAGTATGCCATGGGAGTTTCATGGGTACTAATGCTTGGATGCCCCATATAAGTGAGTGTCATGGAGGGGAGCCATTGGGTCCAAGCATCTAATCATTCTCTAAAAATAAGCGTAGCTAGACTTGTCTAAGTGGGGATTCAACAAATACAGTCTTTCATAGCCATAGGGTTGTGTTGAAACTATAATTTATGATGATTTTTTTTATGTTATCCATGCCTATGCATTTTCCATTTGAGTCCTACCTTGTGCATTTTCCTCTCTTCATGATATTTTTACTTGCATTTTGGCCTATAGTTTCCCCATAAATCTATTGAGTCCTGCATTTTTCACATCATGGTCTGTATCAACATAGGTTTATGGCTATCTCCCCAACCCATTTTGCATTTTCTACTAACATGAGTCTATGTTGCCTATCAGCAAGATTCATTTGATGTTACATCGATCGAAATTTGCATGCAAGTAGCTTTCGATGAGACATTTGCATTGTTTCGGCGACAACAGAGGATGATACACATTTCGGCAAGAGTCTGGTCATCAATATAATGTTTCACGCAGTGCTTTATGTCTCAGTGACTGGTTTGAATGAGGATACATTGGCAAGGGTTGTGGCATCGATGAAAGGTCTCAGCGAGTGACCTTCAGCCTCACCGACATCACATTAGGGATTCACTTCGGCCAAGCAGGTTACTACTGTTGTTATGTCTTGATGAATCTCAGGCCAAACATGTCCTAAGTGAAATGCATGAAGGAGTTTGTGGAGGACATTATTCAGCAAAAACAACTACTACTGGCCTAGAGTTTTTAATGATTCTTTTACACATGTAAGAAAGTGTGAAGCTTGCCAGAGATTCTCTGGAAAACTGAAGTATCAGGGAGCTTTGCCACTTTGACCATTGCAAGTTGATGCCCCTTTTCATCAATGGGGAATTGGTTTCAAAAAAGAGATACAGGAAAGATCAAGTGGATGACACAAGTGGATACTAGTTGCTACTGATTATTTTACCAACTGGGTAGAGGCAATCCCAACTAAATAGGCTACAAGCAAAGTGGTGACAAATTTCTTGATGGACAACATTATCACCAGATTTGGTACACCATTGAAGTTAATCATAGACAATGGAATGTGTTTCAGATCAGATGAGTTCAGAGGTTTTTGTGAAACATATGGCATTACTATTTCTTATGCAGCTCCTTACCATCCACAAGCTAATGGTCAAGCTAAATCTAGTAATAAGAGTCTTTTGAAGATTATAAGGAGGATGTTGAGTCAAAACAAGAAAGCTTGGGATTCAAAATTGAGACTGGTTGTGTGGGCTGATAGGATTACTATGAAAAGGGAAATTGGAAAGTCCCCATTTCAATTGGTGTATGGAGCACAGGCCAGGATGCCTTTGCAGAATTTGTTACTGGTCTATAGATTTGTCCTTCGGGAAGATTTGGATGTTCCTGAACCTATGGAAGAAAGATTGGAGCAACTAGCTGAACTTGATTAAATAAGGAGAAGTTCCCAAAGTCAAGACATAAAGTTACAGACACAGATGAAGTATCTATTTGACAAGAAGGAAAAGGATAGAAAATTTGAGGAGAATGACTTGGTGTTGATGTGGAATGCAAGGTATCAGGAAAAGGGAAAACATGGTAAATTTGAAGCTTTGTGGCTGGGACCTTTTGTTGTCATTGGAAAGAAGGGTGAAGACTCATATTATCTATAGAATATGGCTGGTGAAGATCAGGAATTTCCTATTCATGAGAAATTCTTGAAGCAATTTTTCTCTTGAGCAACATAGAGGATTAAGGGTTGCCAATGCATGGACAACTCTTGCTTATCCTCTTTAAAATTATTTTCCATGCACAGTAGTTTAGGATTTCATCCATCTCCATTTCACTCTCATTTTCCATTCGTCTCCATCTTGCATTCATTTTCCATTCATTTCCATTGCCTTTCACTTCATTTCTGCTCTTTGGTTTATCATTTTGTGTCTGGTCTGCTCATCCAAAGACCTAGATCCTTGCAATGATCTCACTATCATTCATCCCTAGATGAAGCCACTATTGGAACTATAATTTATGATGATTTTTTTTATGTTATCCATGCCTATGCATTTTCCATTTGAGTCCTACCTTGTGCATTTTCCTCTCTTCGTGATATTTTTACTTGCATTTTGGCCTATATTTTCCCCATAAATCTATTGAGTCCTGCATTTTTCACATCATGGTCTATATCGGCATAGGTTCATGGCTGTCTCCCTAATCCATTTTGCATTTTTTGCTAACATGAGTCTGTGTTGCCTATCGGCAAGACTCATTTGATGTTACAGCAATCAAAGTTTGCATGCAGGCAGCTTTCGGTGGGACATTTGCATTGTTTCGGCAACAACAGAGGATGATACACATTTTGACAGGATTCTAGTCATCGATATAATGTTTCACCGAGTGCTTTATATCTTGGCGGCTAGTTTGAATGAGGATACATCGGCAAGGGTTGCGGCATAGATGAAAGGTCTAGGCGAGTGACCTTCGGTCTCACCAACATCACATTAGGGATTCACTTCGGCCAAGCGGGTTGCTTTCGGTGTAAGGTTACAATGAGTTGCTTTATGTCTCGACGACCGGTGGTGGATGAAGTGGCATATCGGCAAAGGGTCTTGGCTTCGGTATTATGTCATGGCGATACACCCTTGTCTTGCCGACCAATAGGATGGATGAACATTTTGGCAAAGGTTTAATGCTTCGGTGAGTGATCTCAGTGAAGCGTATGTGTGTCACCGACAGAGCATGAAGGGTTTCTCTCAAATGACTTTCAGCGAGAGGTTTGTGTCTTCTTGGTGAATTGGTGTGCTCGGGTGTTTTAGTATGACTTTGTTGATTCTCTGGGACCTCTCCCCGATTTTGTATTGTCTTGGCGAAAGCGAATGGGAGATGGCTTTCGGTGAGAGGTTAGTTGTGTCTCGCCGACTAACAACATAGAGGGATGCAATTTTGGTGTGAGTCAGGGTTCTTGATAAGAGGTCTCGGCGAGTGACCTTCGGTCTCGCCAATGGAAAGCAGTGAGGGACCTTGTTGGTGAGAGTGTGATCTTGTCTCAGTGACTCAGTTTGGATGAAGACTTTCACTATGACTCAAAGCTCCCCGACATTGATATGTCTCACCGATAGTATACATATGATCTATATCGATATAAGATTTGTGTTGTCTTGGTGAATTGGTGTGACTTTGGGACTATTGGTGTAGCAAAGTTTATCTATGTGAAGTCTCTCGATATCTTGTGGTCATAGCGACAATGAATAAAATGAAAGGTGCATCTTGGTAAGATAATTTCCTATGTCTCAAGACTCAGAATGGATGGTGACTTTTGGTGTGTGTAATGCCCCGTCGTGTTAACCCCAAAGGACGACAAAACACCGCACACATTTTTTTTTTGTTTGATAGTGTAACATTGTATAAGATGGAAATGTACAATCTTAACATGAAACGCAATTATGCATTTGCAAAGTTACCTACGTCCTCTGGGGTACAAGGAACGGTCATACTAGAACTTTTATCCAGATGAAAGCAAAAGAGAAACATAAGGATAACATACATTCATCCATAATTATAAGAGAGATACAAAATTTTATTAAGATTCAATTCATAGTTTCATGTTACAATTGTGGAGCATATTTCCACAGATAATAAACATCAAAGATACAATAGAAACATTAAATAGAGCTTCCCTTATATCATGGGGAAGATTACATTGAGTACATAAATGAGGTTTATGGTACCAAAAGGAAGGAAATTCTTCATCCAAGATAAACTCTGGAATTATGCATTCGCATCTGTCTCACGAACACATCCTGGGAACCCAATGGGTGCATAGCACGTTCCACCCGACCATGTGGACCCGAAGGTCCCCCCCCCATGCTAGGAAATGACAAGAAAGGGTCCACATCCAACAAGATCAAGTAAACAAGACTAACATCAACACTGACATAGAACAATCATCCCATCGTACATCAACAAGCACATTGACAAGTACATCAACAAATACATCAAGTGGTACATCGATAGGTACATCATCATGTACATCAACAAGTACATCAATAAGTACATCAAAAGTACATAAGAAAGTACATCAATAAGTACATCAATAAGTACATCAACAAGTACATCGTACATCAACACTTCCAGAGGCTACCAAGCAAGGAAGAGTAAACGGATACTGTGGGAGAGTGTCATCGCATGGCCTTACATGGATTATCTAGGCAACCTATCACAAGGTACCACCTCCATCTATGGTTATCTAGGCAGCCTATCTCAAGGCACCGCTCCATAGGGTGACTCATGCGGAACCACTTACCTTTCGTGAGGACAAGGTAGTGATCTTACCAACCAGGTCTTCTCATCCCATCCTTAGTCTGTGAAAGCACTAACGGTATGGGTGAGGCACATCATTAATCTTGTTTAATGTTTTAGCTACCCAAACCCACTAGTTTATTAATTATATTATCACTTGTTTAGGAAACTCTTCCATGGGTTACCCTAACAGCCCCTTTGTGCGCCGGCCCCCATGAAGAGCCACCCTCCCCAACAGTTCCACAACAAAGCTCACAACCACAAGGGTGTACCAAACATATAAGCCATAAAATGAAAACACATGCGAGGCATGTACCATCTCGCTCATAATCACCACCAAAATGTAAGGAAATCATGGAACAAGGTACACCCAGGAGCTCAATATAAAATCACAATCAATGGAATCCAAAGGTCCATTCACGAGAATATTCAACAACATAAAAGGTTCCCTTCGCCTCTGGAAGTCTAACTACATATCACCCATGGATATCAAAGGAAGTAACTTAAACATTTGGGTTCCCATCATATCCAAAATATATCTAGACATAAAGTTACCCGAAAAGTGCAATTAAATAAGAGGGAAATATGAACAACAAATAATCACTATTATGCATAAAGAATCAATACCAAAGAGTATACAGATTAACTAAATAACAATCTAACATGTACAAAATAAGCTATAAATATCTTTTCACTTATACGTAAACATAATCCAACCCTACTCAAGATAGTGTAAAGAATCATTAAATGATTAACCATAATTAAGTGCATTTCAGATCATAACGTCCTTAAAGTGAGTAAGCCCTAGAATATGGTATACATTTAATTACTTTTAAACTAAATAACTTTAATTAAGAATTTACTGTCCTCCTTAGCTAATTTAAATTTTTAATTCCAATCTGAGCACTTTTATAGCAACACGGTCTAATGAAAGAAAATTGTAATTACATTTAACTTTTAATAATTAGAAATTAAACTAATTTTTAAAAGCTAATTCAAATTTTAATTCCAATCTGAGCACTTTTATTGCAACACAGTCTAGTGAAAGAAAATTGTAAATACATTTAAAATCTAATAAAATTATTTACTTATTTGTTTTTCCTTCATATCTTCTTACTCAGTATCCATTTTATCTGGGGTTAAATTTGAAATGTTAGCAATAATAATACTAGGTAAGTTTTAATTTGAATAAAACATCAAAGTGATAAATAAACCTATTCTATATATAAACCTTCCAATTAAGATTTTGTATTAAGAACATTCATAGATTAACAAACTCGGCTGATTACCCTAATATCATTTATTTATTTTTATGAGACCTAATCATATGGAAATCTACATTTACGTTTTGTTGGCAATAAAAAAAATGTATTTCTTTTTCCAACCGATTTATACCTAACCAATAGAACTAATGTATGACTTTGTATTTCCAATTACTCGTTAAGAGGTTTAATTGTATTTTACTTCTTTAATTCAAAACAGTTCTTTCAACTGGGTTAGGTAAATTTTAAAATGCCTCTTCTGGGCTAATATCTTCTAGATTTCCTAAACAAAATAATGCCTAGGAGAATAAAATAAAATTTATAAACCTCTTGAATCATAAGTAAAATTTAGTTATTAGTTAAAGTTTCAATCATTTGTTGTATAGTAAATAAATAAATTAGATATTTAATAGAGAATAAAATAAATGATTTATCTAAATGGAGCAGCCATGAAAAAAAAATTGCCAACATTATGAGGAAAGTTATATTTTATATTTTACTATTTTATTTTATTTTTGCACTTCAAGCTGAAAAGTTGCAGCTGAGGAAAGTTGTGAATGGAATAGGGAGATTACTTACCCTACAAAGTAAAAAAATTGCAGCTGAAATAGGTTACCACCAATAATATCAGGGAGATTAAAATATGATACATCAGTTAGAAGAAAAATCCCAACGCTACTGGTAAAAGTAATAAAGGGTTTGCAGCCATAAAAAGGAAATCTAAATTAAATGGTGTCTGAAGTGTAAAAGAAAGAAATCTCCTTCACCCACGCTACTGGTAAAAGTAATAAAGGGTTTGCAGCCATAAAAAGGAAATCTAAATTAAATGGTGTCTAAAGTGTAAAAGAAAGAAATCTCCTTCACCCACGCTACTTGAAGTGTAAAAGAAAGAAATCTCCTTCACCCACGCTACTGGTAAAAGTAATAAAGGGTTTGCAGCCATAAAAAGGAAATCTAAATTAAATGGTGTCTGAAGTGTAAAAGAAAGAAATCTCTTTCACCCACGCTACTGGTAAAAGTAATAAAGGGTTTGCAGCCATAAAAAGGAAATCTAAATTAAATGGTGTCTAAAGTGTAAAAGAAAGAAATCTCCTTCACCCATGCTACTTGAAGTGTAAAAGAAAGAAATCTCCTTCACCCACGCTACTGGTAAAAGTAATAAAGGGTTTGCAGCCATAAAAAGGAAATCTAAATTAAATGGTGTCTGAAGTGTAAAAGAAAGAAATCTCCTTCACCCTTCTGGTGTTTCTTTAAATTAACTTGCAAGATAACAAAAAAAATAAAAAAAAATAAAATAGAAATGCCAAAAAGGATATACATTGACCACATTTTAATTCTGAAGTGTTGCTACCGCGATGGTTTGTCAATAAATCAAGGAGGTTATTTAAACTAAATTCCTATGTGTTTAAGTGTTACAGGTGAAAGGTTGTCGGTGGAATAAGAGAGATTGTTTATTTATCCTGGAGTAATCTTCATGAATTTTTAACCTAAAAAAGACCATTTATATTCAATATTGTACAAAGATTGGAGAAATATAGGGATAAATTCATCAAATGCATCCAAGTCAAAAGTAACAATTTATCTTACAGTGAAAGAAGGAAACCCCGTGAAATCTAGGCAGGGTAAATTCAGTGGTAAAAAAAAAAAATTGCATTAAAAATTTAAACTTTTAAAGTTTAAAAATATGGAATTCAACAATTAAAACTCAAATTTACTAACCTGGCTTTGACAGTCGTTGCAGAATCTTCTCTTTGTAAAATTTCTCTTCACTCTGTAAAATTTCTCTTGCCTCTCTGTAAAATTTCTCTCCGTCTTT